>CM042563.1:2500-345000 GCA_023630585.1 Cranoglanis bouderius | reverse complement strand
ATAAAGCTGTAAAAGTTAGTGTAAAACCCTTAAATTAGTTCTGTTGCTCAGTTTCCACCAGAAGTGACATAATTCATTTAATGGAGTTGACCTGTGTGTAATTAAATTGTCACATGATTTCACTATAAACACCTGTTCCTGGAAGAACCCAAAGTGATACTTGAAAGTTTGTGAACCCTTTAGAATTTTCTATATTTCTGCATAAATATGATCTAAAACATCATCAGATTTTCACACAAAATCTTATTTATTGAGAAAAATGATCCAATATCTAATCTGTAAGTGGCAAAAGTATGTGAACCTTTGCTTTCAGTATCTGGTGTGACCTCCTTGTGCAGCAATAACTGCATCTGCAACCTTGCAACCCTGCCATGCACACCATTGTTGTTCAGTGTTCTCCTGATGGTGGACTCATGAACATTAACATTAGCCAATGTGAGAGAGACCTTTAATTGCTTAGAAGTTACCCTGGGTTCCTTTGTGACCTCGTGGACTATTACACGTCTTGCTCTTGGAGTGATCTTTGTTGGTCTTGACACCAATGTAACAATGGTCTTGAATTTCCTCCATTTGTTCACAATCTGTCTGACTGTGGATTGGTGGAGTCCAAACTCTTTAGAGATGGTTTTGTAACCTTTTCCAGCCTGATGAGCTTCAACAACTCTTTTACTGAGGTCCTCAGAAATCTCATTTGTTCGTGCCACGATACACTTCCACAAACACATTCAAGTGTCTAGTGACTAAGACTATAAGAACTCAATAATGAATATAATAATGTACATTTGTGTACACTTGTGACTTCTGTGGGTTCTGATTTCCACCACTGTAACAAATTAAAAATCCCAGACCCCTACAGATCCCTAGACCCCACTGGGGAGAAAACCTATTCTTTTAAAAATCTATTTAAATTAACTGTAAGATTAGATTAAACTACCATTTAAAGGCAGATGACGAGAGATGACGTCAATAAATTTGGTATTGATGGTGTTTATGAGGTGTTAATGTGTTGTGGATGTGTTGTGGTGGTGTTGTGGTATTGATGCATTTAGGATGTGTTAAGGTGTTGTGGATGTGTTGTGGTGGTGTTGTGGTATTTATGTGTTTAGGAGGTGTTAAGGTGTTGTGGCAGTGTTGTGGTATTGATGTGTTTTGGAGGTGTTGTGGATGTGTTGTTGAGGTGTTGTGGTATTGATGTGTTTAGGAGGTGTTAAGGTGTTGTGGCAGTGTTGTGGTATTGATGTGTTTAGGAGGTGTTAAGGTGTTGTGGCAGTGTTGTGGTATTTATGTGTTTAGGAGGTGTTAAGGTGTTGTGGCAGTGTTGTGGTATTTATGTGTTTAGGTGTTAAGGTGTTGTGGCAGTGTTGTGGTATTGATGTGTTTAGGAGGTGTTAAGGTGTTGTGGATGTGTTGTGGTATTGATGTGTTTAGGAGGTGTTATGGTGTTGTGGATGTGTTTTAGCAGTGTTGTGGTATTGATGTGTTTATGAGGTGTTAAGGTGTTGTGGATGTGTTGTGGTGGTGTTGTGATATTGATGTGTTTATGAGGTGTTAAGGTGTTGTGGATGTGTTGTGGTGGTGTTGTGGTATTGATGTGTTTATGAGGTGTTAAGGTGTTGTGGATGTGTTGTGGTGGTGTTGTGGTATTGATGTGTTTATGAGGTGTTAAGGTGTTGTGGATGTGTTGTGGTGGTGTTGTGGTATTGATGTGTTTAGGAGGTGTTAATGTGTTGTGGATGTGTTGTGGTGGTGTTGTGGTATTGATGTGTTTAGGAGGTGTTAAGGTGTTGTGGCAGTGTTGTGGTATTGATGTGTTTAGGAGGTGTTAAGGTGTTGTGGATGTGTTGTGGTATTGATGTGTTTAGGAGGTGTTATGGTGTTGTGGATGTGTTTTAGCAGTGTTGTGGTATTGATGTGTTTAGGAGGTGTTAAGGTGTTGTGGATGTGTTGTGGTGGTGTTGTGGTATTGATGTGTTTAGGAGGTGTTAATGTGTTGTGGATGTGTTGTGGTGGTGTTGTGGTATTGATGTGTTTAGGAGGTGTTAAGGTGTTGTGGATGTGTTGTGGTGGTGTTGTGGTATTGATGTGTTTATGAGGTGTTAAGTGTTGTGGATGTGTTGTGGTGGTGTTGTGATATTGATGTGTTTAGGAGGTGTTAAGGTGTTGTGGATGTGTTGTGGTGGTGTTGTGGTATTGATGTGTTTATGAGGTGTTAAGGTGTTGTGGATGTGTTGTGGTGGTGTTGTGGTATTGATGTGTTTAGGAGGTGTTAATGTGTTGTGGATGTGTTGTGGTGGTGTTGTGGTATTGATGTGTTTAGGAGGTGTTAAGGTGTTGTGGATGTATTGTGGTGGTGTTGTGATATTGATGTGTTCAGGAGTTTTTAAGGTGTTGTGGATGTGTTGTGGTGGTGTTGTGGTATTGATGTGTTTATGAGGTGTTAAGGTGTTGTGGATGTGTTGTAACAGTGTTGTGGTATTGATGTGTTTTGGAGGTGTTATGGATGTGTTGTGGTGGTGTTGTGGTATTGATGTGTTTAGGAGGTGTTAAGGTGTTGTGGCAGTGTTGTGGTGGTGTTGTGGTATTGATGTGTTTATGAGGTGTTAAGGTGTTGTGGATGTGTTGTGGTGGTGTTGTGGTATTGATGTGTTTATGAGGTGTTAAGGTGTTGTGGATGTGTTGTGGTGGTGTTGTGATATTGATGTATTTAGGAGGTGTTAAGGTGTTGTGGATGTGTTGTAGCAGTGTTGTGGTATTGATGTGTTTAGGAAGTGTTAAGGTGTTGTGGATGTGTTGTAACAGTGTTGTGGTATTGATGTGTTTTGGAGGTGTTGTGGATGTTTTGTGGTGGTGTTGTGTTTTGGAGGTGTTGTGAATGTGTTGTGGTGGTGTTGTGGTATTGAGGTGTTTAGGAGGTGTTAAGGTGTTGTGGATGTGTTTTGGTGGTGTTGTGGTATTTATGTGTTTAGGAGGTGTTAAGGTGTTGTGGATGTGTTGTAGCAGTGTTGTGGTATTGATGTGTTTTGGAGGTGTTGTGGATGTGTTGTGGTGGTGTTGTGGTATTGAGGTGTTTAGGAGGTGTTATGGTGTTGTGGATGTGTTGAGGAGGAGGTGCTGTGTACTGTTGAGCACTACGCAGTCTTCTCTGAGCAAAACAGACTCCAGTCGTATCATTTTCAGCATGTCCTCTCTGTCAGAATAAAGCATGTGACGCTTTTCTCACACGCATTCTCTGTGATGTCACTTCCTGTCCGCTCATCTCGTCCTTGCTGTGATCTTCACCACCAACCTTCTATGGATAAATATAAACACACACAATGCAGCACTGTGGCTCTTACTGTACAGCAGCATTCTGTGTGTGCGTGTCTGTGTGTGTTTGTGTGTGTGTGTACATAATGTACTGTGTATGAGACTCTTTCTGTAAGTAGGTCAGTTAGTGGGCGTGTACGTTTTTGTGTGTGTATGGCAATGTGTATGTGTATGTGTGTGTGTGCATACATATGTGTGTGTGGGGGTGGGTGTGTGTGTGTGTGTGGGGGTGTGTGTGTGTGTGTGTGTGTGTGTGTGTGTGTTCTTCTGCAGGACTGCAGCCATTTTCTCTGTGTTAATGTGTCATTGTGCCGGTGCAGTTCAGCTGAAACTAGAAAAAAAAAAAAACAGTTTGTCTTTTCCTTGAGGCAGAAATGAACAGAAGGAGGAGAAGGATGGAGGGATAGAAGGGTTGGAAAGATCACACACACACACACACACACACACACACACACACACACACACACACACACACACACACACACACACACACACACACACAAATATATGTGTGTTCATGTAAAAATGATATGCAGGAATCAGATGGGAGTGCAGTGGAAACATCACATGATCCTTTTTTGCATTTCTCAGATTGGGGTTATGGAGAGAGATACAGAGAAAGAGAGAGAGAGATAGAGAGAGATAGAGAGAGAGAGAAAGAGAGAGAGAGAGGTGGGGCGATGCAACTGGAGAAGAGTAGTGAACTCGGAAAAAATGTTCCGGGATGTGGGGGGGGATGTATTGGGGGGGGCGATGCTTAGCAAGCGAATGAGAATGCAGGAGTTGCTGCAGTAACCTGCTTTTTCACTGCTGCAGATGATCGATCATCTACTACAGTTCTCTCTCTCTCTCTCTCTCTCTCTCTCTCTCTCTCTCTCTCTATGTCTGTCTGTCTTTCTCTCTGTTTCTCTATCTCTCTCTCTGTCTGTCTATCTCTCTGTCTCTCTCTCTCACACTCTCACACACTCTCTCTCTCTCTGTCTGTCTGTCTCTCTGTCTCTTTCTCTCTGTTTCTCTGTCTTTTGTTTGTGTGTGTGTGTGTGTGTGTGTGTGTGTGTGTGTGGTTGTGGGGGTGAGGTGGAGTGGGCAAATCATTTCATCTTCAAAAAGCTCCAAAGCTAAAAGGTGCATCCACACACACACACACACACACACACACACACACACACACACACACACACACACACACACACACACACACACACACACACACACACACACCTGTGTTTTGTAATATAGTGTCAGGGTTTTTCATCAGATCTCTCTTTTGAATAATAGATTGGAATCGTTTGTGGTTTTGGCCGCGTCTTCCTAACATTTGTCTGTAATGTTGGGACTTTGGGTGTGTTTGTGGATTTTGTTTTTCATGGAGAAGAGCTGAAGGAAGTCACACACAGCTGACTATTCAACATATTTAAATAACAGTGTGATAGAGGTGTTTAGTGTGGGGAAGGAAACTCATCCCACTGCCTCTATCAGAGTTTTACACATCTTAAAACATGAACAGAAGAAATACAGAGATAAAAGAATAGGACATGTGGCTATTTCAGGAGAGATGGATGAGCAGAGAGAGAGGATGTGAAGAAAAAGAAGAAAATATATAAAAATTGAGTGAAAAAAGAAAAAGGCAAAAGAGAAGAACTGGATGAAAAGCACTATATGTAAGATGCTCAGCGTATTTCTCACGGTTTATAATGATCTTTAACTCTATTCCAAAATCTGGTGCTAAAAATCTGTTCATTAAACACAACTGCAGTGTTAAAGGAAAAAAACTAAGAAAAATCATTCTAATGGCCTGGTTTAATGGCTGCAGCAGCAGGATGATGTGATGAAGTGTGTGTGTGTGTGTGTGTGTGTGTGTGTGTGTGTGTGTGTGTGTTTTACAAGGTGTGAGCAGCATTGTGAACAGAGCAGTGTGATTTATATTTTGGGATTCAGTGACTGTGACAGAGAATAAATCAATAAATCAGGCTCCACCTTTTCCTGGCCTGTTACCACGGTGATGCTGTGATTCTGTCAATGGCGGAAGAATGTTGTTGCCGTGGCAACAGTTATGAATGAGAACAGGCTGGTTACCGTAGAAACGGTATGAATGAGGAATAACCCATTACCATAGGGATGTGGCATGTGGCTCACGGGCCTCTGAGACCTCACTGTCAACTGATCACATGATGTTATTTCTACAAGAATTTCTATTTACACATTAACAATATTATTTTAGTTATACATATATTGAATAATCAGAGCTTTATTTATAATTCTCTAATGTACTGTTCTCTTACCCTGTCTCCAACACACACACACACACACACACACACACACACACACACACACACACACACACACACACACACACACACACAATTTATATTTACTCTATATGTGTATATACATGGAATCAGGGGCGTGGTCGAGCGCCGGTTTATGAATGGGGGGAGGAGTAAATGTAAATTAAAATAAAATAAATAAGCCCCTTTTGAGTCCCAAGTCTGTCTCCCATGTCCTCATTTCCCTCGTAACTCAGAAGAAGTGTAATGTATATGTACTGTATATGTAAATGCATCTATATTACACTCAGTCCTTTATCCGGATCATCTCATATCACGTCACAGGGTGACTGAAAGAGTTTAAAAGTCTGAGTCCACTACAAAAGTCTGTTTTTATCCCACCTGTTATAAAAAAATAAATGGAATTAAATATTTAAATTTATTTTTGGATAAATATTTTTGGATGTTTCAGACCACTGATCTGTGACAATTGATCTGAGCTGATGATTGTATCATCATTCAGATGGTAATTTATTTTCACTCCCAGCACACACTGGTAATCACTTAGCACACGCTAACTCAGGTCCTGTCTCTTTCCTTCACAGAATTCTATCGACAGTGGGCTCAGACTTTGACCTGAGGACGCTGCGGGCCGTCAGAGTGCTGAGACCCTTGAAGCTGGTGTCTGGAATTCCCAGTGAGTATCTGAGGGAGAGAACAAGATATGAATGAGGGAGAGATTCACTTCAATATTATTGTTGTGGAAATAAAAAGCGTGTTAGTAAAAACCTCCAAAAATACAAAATATAGTAGGGTCCAAATACCTGCTGTGTTCTTAGTGACTCTTCACTTCAGAACAAATGATCAAACCTCAAATTAAAACTCCACCCTGAACACATGAAATATGTTTATATTGAAATATGTGTTTAGTTGATTCTGGTGCTGAGTTATTGGTTGGTAATTTGCTTCCGTTATTCCTGTGAGAGGTTAGCAGTTGTATGTCATAATGATGTCATGGGAGATGTTGTTATTGTTATTGCTAATGCAGTTACAATGGAGTTTAATAGGAGAAAAAATTCTAACAATTTCAATTAAGCTGAATCTCCTGACTACACAGTTTCACTTTATATCATGTATCATACAGTTATAGAAGGGATTTACTTCTAATTACACTATCCGGTGTCACCCAGATGAGGATGGGTCCCCTTTTGAGTCTGGTTCCTTTCAAGGTTTCTTCCTCATGTCGTCTCAGGGAGTTTTTCCTTGCCACCGTCGCCATTGGCTGCTCATTGGGGATAAATTTATCGATTTAAAATTTTGATCCAAAAATTATGTATCTCTGTAAAGCTGCTTTGTGACGATGTCTATTGTTAAAAGCGCTATACAAATAAAATTGGATTGAATTGAATTGAATCACAAGCGATAAGGTTTTGCTGTTAGCTCTTAAAACACCATTTTACAACAACTTAAACCCTGTCACTGAGAGATGCACTGCTGCACTACAGAATACTACATGACCAAGATCTTATTAAATACTAGATTTTATACATTTATAATGACATGTTTGTTTGTCCTCCAGGCCTGCAGGTGGTACTCAAATCCATCATGAAGGCCATGATCCCTCTGCTGCAGATTGGCTTGCTGCTTTTCTTCGCCATTCTCATGTTTGCCATCATCGGCCTTGAGTTCTACATCGGCAAATTTCACACTACCTGCTTCGATGACATCACTGGTGAGCCTCTCAGGTTAAAATCACCTATGTGGTCTGATGACCATGTAGAGGCAGCAGTGTGAACACGTGTGTCGGGTTTTCTTGTGAATGTTTCCATTAATATTGTTTAACTTGCTAATTATTAAGATGAAGCTAATCTGTAAATGTAATTTTTTTGCTCTAAAGTTTAATTTGATAGCCTGTGTAGTGTGCAGTGTGTAGTGTAGAAGAAACTGATGGAGGTGTGTGTCTGTTTCTGACAGAGGAAATTCGGGAAGAGTTTCCATGTGGAACTGAGCTCCCCTCTCGACTCTGTCCAAATGGTACAACCTGTAAGAAATACTGGCTTGGACCGAACTATGGAATCACACAGTTTGACAACATCCTGTTTGCTGTTCTCACCGTCTTCCAGTGCATCACTATGGAGGGCTGGACAGATCTTCTGTACTATGTGAGTCACAGTAGCGTAATGTCCATCTGACTGTCTGTCACTGTGATGATTCCAGATATTAGTGAAGTAAAATGATGTTGAAAACAGATTTGTTGAAGTGAAAAGTTTTCTACCATCACTTGTTCTGCTGACACGTCTGATCTGTCAGGTGGAGACTTTGTGAAATATCTACAGAAATCCAACACAAAGCTGGTGATGGGAAAAGCAGGGACAAATGTCTAACTAAATGTGTTCTATGTGTCTGCTGAACAGTAATTTATACAGGGCATCAGAACCAGCATGGTTTCTGCTCTTATCACAGAGGAACAGACTGTCCATTTATAGAAGAACCTCCTGTTCTCTTCACTACTGTGCCAGCCATCTTGTAAAATCCTGTTTTAAAAAATCCCTGCATGAAACACTGAAGTCCTCTGTAGATGATTGTCCTGAGTAAGAGATCAAGGTCAAGTGACAGGAACTCACTTTTTATCTTTTTATGGTTCGATTTTTCCTTGTTCTGTTCCCTATGACGTGATCCATGCTGTCTACATCGTCTCTACTGATCAGACTGAACATAATGCTGATGTCCAGTGGGCTGGAGGAAGACCGTTCGTTTTTAACTTTTTCATAAAATAATATCAAATTTCTTGATTACTCTCAAAATGACTTGAACACCATTTCTGCTATTAGCCACATGCTGTGTGCAGTTCCTCGTATGCCAATAAAAGAATGGATTACTAAATAAATTAATTAACTAAGAAAATAGTGCAAAAACGCTGTCTCTTGCTCTGTTTCTCTCTGTCTCTCTCCCTCTCTGTTTCCCTTTTTGTCTCTGTCTCTCTCTACGTGTGTGCCTTGTGGACCCGTTGCTATATTTATCTTTGGTCAGTGTTGAACTGGAGTTATTCTTACAGCTGCTGAGGAAGAAACCAATGAAAATTTAATGGCTAAAAATGCTGCAGTACATAAGAGACTGACAGAATGTGAGATACAGATATGGGATAGAGAGAGGGATAGAGAGAGGAATAGAGAGAGACAGCAGATAGACAGAAAACGAGAGAGAGAGAGAGAGAGAGAGAAAGAGAGAGAGAGAGAGAGAGAGAGAGGGAGAGAGAGAGAGAGAGAGAGAGAGACGGTGGGAAAAATCTACTGCGGTAAAAATAATTTTGAGCACTTCACTTTTCTTACCTTCACACATGATTTCCATTTGCAAGCTTTTGGAAACTTTTTGGAACTTTATCTCTGTCTTGTGTTTTCTTCTTAAATTGTGTGCAAAAAAGACATGGAGGCCTATTAAGCTCAAGATTTTAACTGACGATCTGATGACATCAGGCCGAATGCTTAAAAGTTGGCTTTATGTTAGTCTCATTTCTGTCAGGACACAGCATGGCAGACATTTTTCCTTCTGTACAGATGGCTCGCTCCTACCGCGTTTGCCAAGAGGTGTGGAAATAAACTAGTTCTTATCCGGTCCGTGTCTCTACTGAGCCTCACCCTTATGTTCAGTTTAAACAGTAGAGATGGCGTAGTGCTGAACAGATCACTATGAGGGAAAAATCTGACCACTATAACCTGCACAGTGAACATCAGTCACTCCACCTGACATTTCTGTTTATTTTGCAATTGCGTATGTAAGCACAAAGTGTCAAATGTAGAGCTTCTGGCGAACATATGGTACAACTGGGAGGGGAGGGGACACTTTGGGGGAGTGAGAGGGGGTCACGTGCCCTCCACTGTGCAGCTCATGGTGTTTGTGTTTTATTTAAAATTCACACCTGCAGGATCCAATTATAAATGAGCCGATTATAAATTCCTGAGTTTGATCTGTGTCCAAAATACAAGAAATCCAACTGAAACGCAATTCTGTTTTGATTCTCTGAAATGTTTTATAAAATCTGTGTGTGTTTGTGTGTTTGTGTGTGTGTGTGTGTTTGTGTGTTTGTGTGTGTGTCAGAGTGATGACGCCTCGGGCAGTGCATGGAACTGGATGTACTTTGTTCCCCTCATCATCATCGGCTCCTTCTTCATGCTCAACCTGGTACTCGGAGTGCTCTCTGGGTGAGTGAGTGTGTGTGTGTGTGTGTGTGTGTGTGTGTGTGTGTGTGTGTGTGTGTGTGTGTGTGTGTGTGTGTGTGTGTGTGTGTGTGTGTGTAGGGAAACATTTTGATTTTGTGGGAATTTTAGGTGTTCCACATGAAGAAAATCTGTTTTTTGTAGATTTCTTTTATTTAGATTTTTATTTATTGTTGAAGTTCAGCTGTGTCACTCGCTTCAGTGGAAACTTTACACACATAAAATTACAACTAAGTCTGTGTGTGTGTGTGTGTGTGTGTGTGTGTGTGTGTGTGTGTGTGTGACACAGTGAGTTTGCTAAAGAGCGAGAGCGGGTGGAGAACCGCAGTGAGTTCCTGAAGCTGAGGCGACAGCAACAGATTGAGAGAGAACTGAACGGATATCTGGAGTGGATCTGCAAAGCAGGTGAGCAGCTCTACAAATCCTTTCCATCAGCCTCTCCCTCAACCTCTCCCTCAGCCTCTCCCTCAGCCTCTCCCTCAACCTCTCCCTCAACCTCTCCCTCAGCCTCCCCATCAGCCTCTCCCTCAGTCCCATCAGCCTCTCCCTCAGTCCCATCAGCCTCTCCCTCAGTCCCATCAGCCTCTCCCTCAGTCCCATCAGCCTCTCCCTCAGTCCCATCAGCCTCTCCCTCAGTCCCATCAGCCTCTCCCTCCGTCCCATCAGCCTCTCCCTCAGCCCCATCAGCCTCTCCCTCAGCCCCATCAGCCTCTCCCTCAGCCTCTCCTTCAGCCTCTACCTCAGCCTCTCCCTCAGCCTCCCCATCCGCCTCTCCCTCAGTCCCATCAGCCTCTCCCTCAGTCCCATCAGCCTCTCCCTCAGCCCCATCAGCCTCTTCCTCAGCCCCATCAGCCTCCCCCTCAGCCTCTCCCTCAGCCCCATCAGCCTCTTCCTCAGCCCCAACAGCCTCTCCCTCAGCCCCATCAGCCTCTCCCTCAGCCTCTCCCTCAACCTCTCCCTCAGCCCCATCAGCCTCTCCCTCAGCCCCATCAGCCTCTCCCTCAGCCCCAACCTCAGCCTCTCCCTCAGCCCCATCAGCCTCTTCCTCAGCCCCATCAGCCTCTCCCTCAGCCCCAACAGCCTCTCCCTCAGCCTCTCCCTCAGCCCCATCCTCAGCCTCTCCCTCAGCCTCTCCTTCAGCCTCTCCCTCAACCTCTCCCTCAGCCCCAACCTCAGCCTCTCCCTCAGCCCCTCCCTCAGCCCCATCCTCAGCCTCTCCCTCAGCCTCTCCCTCAGCCCCATCAGCCTCTCCCTCAGCCTCTCCTTTAGCCTCTCCCTCAGCCTCTCCGTCAGCCTCTCCCTCAACCTCTCCCTCAGCCTCTCCCACAGCCTGTCCCTCAGTCCCACCAGCCTCTCCCTCACCCTCTCCCTCAGCCTCTGCCTCAGCCTGTCCCCCCCCCCCTCCAGCCTCTCCCTCAGCCTGTCCCTCAGCCCCACCAACCTCTCCCTCAACCTCTCCCTCAGCCTCTCCCTCAACCTCTGCGTCAGCCTTTCCGTCAACCTCTCCCTCAGCCTCTCCCTCAGCCTCTCCGTCAGCCTCCTGATCAGCTTTTCCATCGGCCTTTCAATCAGCCTCTCCCTCAGCCTCTCCCTCAGCTTCTCCCTCAGCTTCTCCATCAGCCTCTCCATCAGCCTCTCCATCAGCCTCTTTATCAGCCTCTCCATCAGTGTTTCCACATCTCCACACACTTGTTCTGTGTTTATAACATTTTTTTGTTTATATTTGTAATGTGATTTTTGACATGAGAGTAAATCAAATGGAGAATTTCACTGAGGTTGTAGTTGAGGTGATGTAGTCGGCCAGGTGTGGTGGGGTAGGTGTGGTTGGATTGGTGCATTGGGGTAGGGCTTGTTGGGGGGGTGTATTTGGGTGGGTGTAGTCAGATGGGTATAGTGGGGTAGGGATATTTGGGAGGGTGTAGTTGGATAGGGCTAGTTGAGTCGATGTGGTGTGGTAGGTGTAGTTGGCAAGGCGTAGTGGGGTATGGCTATTTGGGAGGGGGTAGCAGGGTAGGGATAGTTGGGTGGGTGTAGTGGGGTAGGTGTAGTCAGGTGGGTATAGTGGGGTAGGGATATTTGGGAGGGTGTAGTGTGATAGGGCTAGTAAGGCGGATGTAGTTAGATTATGTCAATGTTTAATTTCCTGTTTCTCCAGAGGAAGTGATTCTGGCTGATGAGGACAATGACGGTGATGACCGGATGCCCTTTGATGGTATTTATATGCAAGCAAATCCTCTCTCTCCTCTTTTTCACCACTCTCCTATTCATCCTCTTCCTTCTTGCTCTTCTCTTCCTCCACCTCATCCTTTCTCTGCTCTCTATCCTCTCTCATCGTATTCCTTCCTCTCTTCTGTCATCCTTCTCCTTGTGTGCTTTTACATGTATGAAGGTGGACTGATATCGTGCTCATCTTGGCTTTGCTGAGGAAGTGATATTGTATCTGTACTGTTTCCAGGTTGACCTGTGTGTGTGTGTGTGTGTGTGTGTGTTTGTGTGTGTGTGTGTGTGTGTGTGTGTGTGTTTGTCTGTGTGTGTCTGTGTGTTTGTCTGTATGTGTCTGTGTGTGTGTGTGAGAGGGAGAGAGAGAGAGCATGTGTGTGGGTGTGAGTGAGCAAGTGTGTGAAAGTGTGTATGTGGGAGAGAGAGTGTGAGAGCGAGTGTGTGTGTGTATGAGTGTAGCAGAGATGAGAACAATGCTGCCTCTGCATTAATCCTTATACACATCACTGTATACAGTGCCCTCCAAAACTATTGGGACAGGAAGGCCAATTCATTTGTTCATTTGTTATAATTGCTTGATGCAGTTATAGCAAGTAAGGGATATGCAACCAAATATTAAGTGTTATTTGCTTTCATTTTCTTCAAGACTTATCTGTTCCTTTACTTTTACTTGCTTAAAAAAAGGTGGTCTGATACAAAAGGTTCTCATCTCCACCTTTTGATCTCAAACCCAAATGTCTTTGGTGTACAGCACAGATGTGATTGAAGTGTAGACTTTCAGCTTTAATTCAAAGGGTTTAACAAAAATATTGCATTAACCATTTACAAATTGCATAAATTTTTCCCCTCCATTTTCTCAGGCTCAAAAGTAATTGGACAAACTAAGATAATCATAAATATTAGGATTGTTTTTAATACTTAGATGCAAATCCTTTGCCTGAAGTCTGGAACCCATGGACATCACCGAGTGCCAAATGCCAGTGACCCAGTTCGATTGGCAGCCGTACATGCCCATGCCATAACACTTCCTCCGCATATTTGGCAGATGATGTGGTATGCACTGGATCATGAGTTCTTCCTTTCCTTCTCCATACTCTTCTCTTCCCATCATTCTGGTACAAGTTCATCTTACATCAGAACTGGTCAGGCTTTTTTTTAGAGGTTTGTTAGCAAAGTCTAATCTGGCCTTTCTGTTCTTGTATGTTACCAGTGGTTTTTATCTTGAGGTAAACCATCTGTATTTACATTCATGAAGGCATCACTTGATTGTAGACATCAACAATGATAACCCTACCTCCTCCAGAGTGTTCTTGACTTGGCTAGATGTTGTGAAGGGTTTTTTCTTCACCAAGGAAAGTATTCCATTTTCATCCACTTTAGTTGTCTTCCGTGGTCTTCCAGGCCATTTGATGTTTCTGAGCTCGCCAGTGCATTCCTTCTTTTTAAGAACGTACGGAATTGTTCATCTAGTTACTCCTAAAGTTTCTGCTCTCTCTGATAGGTCTGTTTTGTTTTTCCTAACTAATGATGACCTCCTTCACCTGCATCAACACCTCTTTGGATTGCATATAGAGAGTTCCCATGAACAGCTACTAAAATGCAAATTAAATGCTTGGAATCAACTCCAGACCTTTTATCTCCTTAACGAGGAAACAGGCCGCACCTGGCCGTGAAACTGCTGATCAGTCAAATGTCCAATTATTTTTGAGCCTGTGAAAATGGAGGGACTGTAAAAAAATGGCTGTAATTCCTACACAGTTAATGCAATATTTTTTAATTAAAGCTGAAAGTCACTTCAATTACATCTTGATTGCTTCATTTCAAATCCATTGTGGTGGTGTACAGAGGCAACATTACTAAAATTGTGTCACTGTCCAAAAACTTACGGACCTGGCTGTATTTTAATGTAAAGTTTCTTTCTGTTGAAGAATACTGATTACTTGAGAAATTTTAATTTACTTTTATTAAATTTTAATTTTGAGAAAGTTTACTTGGTCATATAATTAAATCATTTTTTATTTTTATTTTTTTTTTTGTCTTTTAAATAACAAAATCCACACAAAAGTTCCAAAAGACACAGATTTGAATTCCTAAAAGCTGGACCATGATGCATTGCTGCTGTCTGTTGTGTACAGGATCACGGAGAAGACCAACACTGAAGAAGAGCAAAAATGACCTGCTTAACCCAGATGAGGGAGACGGAGACCTCGCTTTAGGTAAAAATTCTGCAGTGAAACAGTTTATTCTACTCACCTTTGTGTGTGTTTGTAGGTGATCAGGTTAAAACCACATAAGAACATGACAGCATTTTCAAAACTTTAAAGTTTGTCCATATTTTGTCTCTCTGCCCCTCATTTTTGTCTCTCAGGGTCTCCATTTGCTCGCGCGAGCCTGAAGAGCTCCAAGCTCGAGGGCTCGTCCTTTCGAAAGAAGGAGCGGCGGCTGCGTTTCTTTATCCGTCATGTTGTGAAAACGCAGGCTTTCTACTGGTCTGTTCTATGTTTAGTTGGTCTGAACACGCTGTGTGTAGCCGTGGTCCACTACGACCAGCCTGAGCTGCTGTCTGACTTCTTGTGTGAGTCCCTTTAATGCTGCACTTATCCTTCTTCATCCTCTTTTCCTTAAACAAGTGTGCAGTGTTTTATCAGTTAGGGCTGTGAAGATTAGTTGATTATAAGCAAGTGAGTCAAATATGAAACTTCATTAATGTGGATTTTTCTGGTATTTGCTTATTTAAATGTTATAATGTAAAAGTAGACAGTAATTCACTACTGAAGCTGTAGGGGTCGACGCTGTGTACAGGAAAGTTGGTCCAGTTATCACAAATATAATTTAAACACTTTCAAGTTGTTTTTTTTTCTTTTTTTTCCCACTTTTTCACTTTTAACAGTTGATTTTATTTTTGTGTTTTCACTCACAGTATAAAGATCATTTGCTTTCATCAAGTCAGAGTGAATGCATAAAAAATGTTTAATGCTAAATTCAGTTAAACTTAAAAAAGAGTGTTTCCTTTTCTTAAGAGCCAAATTTAGGAAGTCAGAACCATTAAACATCCACAATGTCCATCTTTTATAACATCCCCGCGCTCTTTTATGCTTTTATGTCTATCTGTCTTTCTCTCTCTCTCTTCCTCTATGCCCCCCCCCCCCCCCCGGAAATATCCTTTCTCTGCGACACAGACTTTGCAGAGTTTATATTTCTGGGTATTTTCATGTCAGAGATGTGTATTAAGATGTATGGACTCGGGACTCGGCCATATTTTCACTCTTCCTTTAACTGCTTCGACTGCATCGTAAGCTCTCCTCTTGTATTCTTTACTTTTTAGTTGCTCACATCAGCCGGATCTAAAAAAAAAAAACAATGTGTGTGTGTGTGTGTGTGTGTGTGTGTGTGTGTGTGTGTGTGTGTGTGTGTGTGTGTGTGTGAGAAAGGTCATATGTGGCAGTATTTTTGAGGTGCTCTGGGCGATGATCCAGCCTGGGACATCGTTTGGGATTAGTGTATTACGAGCTCTCAGGTTACTAAGGATCTTCAAAGTGACCAAGTGAGTACCCTGTCTGTCCCTCTGTCTGTCCCTCCCTATGTCTGTCTGTCTTCCTGTCTGTCAGTCCCTCTGACTTTTATCCCTTTGTTGTCCCTCTGTCTGCCCAACTGTATCTCTGTATCTCTCAGTGTCTCGTGTGATGTCCTTTAAGTGGGTTTCATTATTATGACTGCAAGATTTTCCAGAAATGTTTTATTTTAATAAAGATATAGAGATAGCAATTTAATAACGATCATTTAAGAATGACACAATGAAAAACACATACAATGAATGTACAAATTAATATTTTTTAAATGAATTAAATGATTATTTTTGTGAAATCCAGCCCACATGTGCTGCCGTGTGCACCGTGCAGAGACTGTGTGAGTTATATGGAGCAGTGGCTCTGTAAATGAAAACAAATTTCTTTTGTTTGTACAGAAATATGGTTTTATTTTGGTGCTCAGTAAGGTGAGGGGTATGTTGGGCGACTGGAGCAAATCAGTGATGATAAAAAGAATAGTGCATCTTCTATTTGCATTATATTAATAAACACGTTTAACTTTTAAACACGTTTCTCGAGAAAGGGCTGAAAAAAAGAAGAAGAATTTGTTTAACTTTTCCTGGGCCGAACATTTTGGTCTTGTTTCAAGTCTTTTTGTGCAGTGTTTGAAATGTAGTCATGGTGAGCACCTTACAAGCTATAAATGAAAGTATAAACCTCTTGTGCTCAGGTGACTTTTTTTGTTGTGTCCTGCGGGATCCCAGTCCCGATGCACAGAGTCTGAAGTTTCTGGCCAGCTTTCTAAAAAAACACAAAAAATAATATCATGTCTTCTATTTGTATTTGTATTTGTTTAGGATGCGTTATCTGTTCAATCCAAATAATGTATTCATATCAGTTACATCCTTTGTGTGGAAGTTAACAGACCGTAGTGCAGTGTGAATAAGACTGGAGAAATGAGCTCACACTTTTTGCTGATAAGGATGTGGTGGGAAAACATAAAGGGGCTAGGCTTGGGATGATTGATGATAATATCGGGAATCTGCGACAGATTCTTACTATCGTGATCAAGTCGGACAGTTTAAATTGTCTAGGGGAAAACATGGTGTTTGCAGCTTTAAGATCGACAAAAATAAAGCGTGTTGTATTTCATAATGTGTATTTTATTTTCTCCTGCTTTGTATTCTATATGAACCTTAATAACCTGCTCTCTGACTTCAGAGGAGAGAAACAAAACATCTTTCTGTGATTAATGAACAGATAAAGCCATGAATGTCTTCACTCTGAAAACACGAACTGAGATTTAAATTAAGAGAATAAAGCAGCGTGCTGTTTATAAGGGCGACTTCACTATACAAGAATTCTATAAGTATCTCCACTGCTGTTCACCACAGAGCACATGCATGTGTAGTCTATATCATTTTATTTAAATATTAAAATGAGCTTAGTTATATAATAACTAATATGGTAATAACTCATTATGTTTATTTACAATCCTGACTTGATAATCTATTCTTGACCTTGTTAATGGTCAGATAAGCCAAAAAAAAAAAAAAAAAAAAATCCCACTGCCTAAATGCTAATGCTAACGATTGCAGCTACAGCCAACTCAGAACAAGCTTCCGGTATTTTTTCCGTCGTAATGACGTAACGTGTACATGACACATGTTACAAATGTCTGGCCATGCCCCCTTCTTTCCCCTCCTCTGAGCCACAGCTGATATTTCTGTAAATCTATGATCATTAAGGGGCATGATGGCATTTTACACACCATCTCACAAGCCTATAGGGGCTGCAAAAAAGAACTTTGAGAGACATCGTATCACCGCCTTAGGGATCAGAATCAGAATCTCTTTATTTTTTCTTGTATGTTACACATACAAGGAATTAGTTGTGGTGTGTGCACACATGTAGGGCGTGTAACATACTAAACAGACCAGACAAGTGCACTGACTGTTAACAAATAGACATTTAACTAAAAGAAAATTAAATAAAAATAGAATAATAAAATAGAAGGTTAGATATAATGAAGCAATTGTGAAAGTAACCAAAGATGAAGAAGTGAAAATATATACAGTAGTGTAGGGTCTGAGGAAACAGAAATAAAATAAGTATTGTTTACAGTATGTTACAGAATGATATGAACGTTGTAGAGCATTGTTCTGCAGAGGACTGACCGCTACAGTAAGGGAGGCAGGAAAAAAAGTTCAGTTCAATGTGCAAGGTTTCCGCTGTAGTTAGTGAGCAGCACAGCTCAGGGGAAAGCTGTGTGTTGTTGCGCTGGCTTTGATGGCCCTGAGTCTTCTTCTAGAAGGAAGTGGCTGGAAGAACTGATGTCTGGGGTGAAAGTCAGTTTTAAAGACTGAAACAATTGAAAGTCAGTTTAAAAATTTAAAGTCGGGTTTAAAGTTAATTTCATATCTACAAATACTTGTGATTTTTAAAAACATTTTATTTGTTAAAATGATCAGAACACTTATATTATTAGTGATTGTTTATTAACAGAAGTGATCATGCTGCTCATCCTGTACATTACCTCATACATGATCATACTGATGATTATTTTCATCTTCCTTGTCTTTTTTAATTCTCAGGTACTGGGCCTCCTTGAGGAATCTGGTGGTGTCTCTGCTGAACTCCATGAAGTCCATCATCAGTTTGCTCTTCCTCCTCTTCCTCTTCATCGTGGTCTTTGCTTTGCTTGGCATGCAGCTGTTTGGAGGACAGTATGTAATGCATATTTCCAGTCTCACATGTAGACACTAATTCAATACATTTTGTGTTATTATGGAAATTAATGTGTTTACTTATACTTTGTTTATTTATGTATTTATTATTAAACGAAGGACATTTCAGTTTATGAAGTGACTCTCATTCTGAAAATACACTGATATGTGAAGCAGAAGTGTGTAAAATATGGAGACATCTCTGGTATAAATATGTTACAGATGTTACAGTAACTTGTGGAAACTTTTTGAACCATTTTTCCACCAGGTTTAATTTTGAAACGGGCACACCTCCGACAAACTTTGATACATTTCCTGCAGCAATAATGACCGTGTTTCAGGTGAGCAAAGCCGAATAACAGTAAACTCTAATAACACAAAATAATACAAACTACACGCAAATATTAAACCGATGTTTGTGTGTGTGTGTGTGTGTGTGTGTGTGTGTGTGTGTGTGTGTGTGTGTGTGTATGTGTGTGTTAGATTCTGACAGGTGAAGACTGGAACATGGTGATGTACGATGGCATTGAGTCTCAGGGAGGAGTCAACAAGGGCATGGTGTTCTCCATCTTCTTCATTGTTCTCACACTCTTTGGCAACTGTATCCAGATTAACATAGATTATTTATACACACACACACACACACACACACACACACACACACACACACACACACACACAAGCACATAAACACACAAACACACACAAAAGATACAAGTTGTTAGGTTCCTTAACACTGTTTAGATACGTTGCTGAATGTGTTCTTGGCCATTGCTGTAGACAATCTGGCCAACGCACAAGAGCTGACCAAGGTACTGAACACACACACACACACACACACACACACACACACACACACACACACACACACACACACACACACACACACACACACACACACACACACACACACACACAAATGCAGTGGTTTAAGCTGTGTTTTACCTCCATGTAGGATGAGCAGGAGGAAGAGGAAGCAGCCAATCAGAAAATGGCTCTTCAGAAGGCAAAGGAAGTGGCGGAAGTGAGTCCACTGTCTGCTACCAATCTGTCCATCGCAGCGTGAGTAACTATCTCACACTCACACACACTCACTCACACACACACACACACACACACACACTCACACACACACACACACACACACACACACACACACACACACTCACTCTCTCTCTTACTGTCACTCCTCTCTCTCAATTTAATTCAATTCAATTTAATTCAATTCAATTTAATTCAATTCCTTTCAAAGGTTGCTTTATTGGCATGACAAATATTAACATTTGTTTGTTTGGATTGGATACAGACTTTGGAAGCAAATCAGAAAATAACTACAAAAATAAATAGAAACAAATGTATATACAGTCATGTGAAAAAATAAGTACACCCCATGGATTTTTTTTTTTTTTAATGTTTTAAAACATATTTGGACAAGCAAACATTTGATCCTCTTTGAAACAGTGCCTATTAATAAAGGTGATCAAATGACACATGACATTAATATTCTGTAATAATTTCTACAATTAAAATTAACAACAAAAAATAAAACAGATCAGTCACAGGTAAAAAGTAAGTACACCCCTACATTTATCACACCTTCACATCCATAAAATTAGAATCAGGTGTTGAAGATTGGGTGCCAGTGATTAGAACCTGCTTAGGGAGTGCAGGTGGAACCCGTCTTATTTATACCCCTCTCATATCTAGTGTCTGGTGTTCCCTTTGCTATTGAGGTGTGTGGTGTCATCATGCCAAGATCTAAAGTGTTCTGTAAGGCCTTCAGAAAAAGGTCGTGGATGCCTATGAGTCTGGCAAGGGATTTAAAAAGATCTCCAAATTATTTGAAATACATCATTCCACTGTAAGGAAAATCATCTACAAATGGCGCAGATTTCAAATGACTGCCAATTAGTCCAGGACTGTCCCAGCAAATTCAGCCCAAGAGCAGACCATCTGATGCAAAAAGAAGTCTCCAAGAACCCCAAAATTTCATCACAAGATCTGCTATTAAGTCTTGCAACTGATGGTGTCAAAGTGCATGCTTCTACAATCAGAAAGAGATTGCACACATTTGACCCTCATGGGAGGCGTGGCAGGAAAAAGCCTTTGCAAGACTACAGTTTGCCAATGAGCATATAGGCAAAGACCAGGCCTTTTGGAATAATGTGCTCTGGACAGACGAATCAAAGATACAGTTGTTTGGCCACACTAACAGCAGACATGTTTGGTGCCGATCAAAGACAGCTTTTCAGGAGAAGCACCTCATACCAACTGTGAAGCACGGTGGTGGAAATGTTATGGTTTGGGGTTGCTTCGCTGCCTCAGGGACTGGACAGCTTGCATTCATTGATTCAACTATGAATTCTGCATCATATCAAAGAGTGCTCGAAGATAACGTGAGGCCGTCTGTCCGAAAGTTGAAGTTGAACTGAAAGTGGATCTTTCAACAGGATAATGATCCTAATCACACTAGCAAATCCACCAAGGAATGTCTCAAAAAGAAGAAATGGAGGGTTATGGAATGGTCTAGTCAAAGCCCGGATTTGAATCCAATTGAAATATTGTAGGGGGGATTTGAAACGGGCAGAACATGCAATAAAACCCTCAAACATCTTGCAACTGAAAGAATATTGCATGGAAGAGTGGTCAAAAATTCCAGCAAGCCTGGTGGATAATTATGCAAAACACCTACAAAAAGTTATTTCTGCTAAAGGGGGCAATACAAGCTTCTGAGGCCAAGGGTGTACTTACTTTTTCCACAGAAGAATATCACATCTATTGATATTTCTGCTTAATAAATGATTGAAAAAGATAATTTTCCTCGTGGTTTTGTTCAAGTAAATCACCTTCATTAATGGGTGCTGTTTCAAAGAGGATCAAATGTTTGCTCGTCCAAATCTGTCAAAAAAGCCAACAATTTTCATGGGGTGTACTTATTTTTTCACATGACAGTACATTCAACAATACAGTCAAAAAGAAACACTAGTGATGAAACTCACAGAACTCTAAGAATAAAAACCACAGAATACAAAGTAGAATAGTATATACGATAAAGTGGTCACTCACTGTCCCTCACCTGGTGGCAGGTGTGTGTGTACTGTGCTGCTAGTGTACAGCTCTCTCTGTGATCCCCCAGTAGGTGGGGCAGTTTGTCGGGGTCTGAGAGGCAGCTAAATTTGGGGATGATTTTGTTCGTTTTGGTGAAGAATTCAGTTGGAATGTGATTATATTTAGTGCATTCAGTGAGGAAGTGCAGCTCTGTCTCTATTTTATTTAGTGTACACTGCTGACATATTCTCTGCTCTCGGGGCAGGAGGACTGTCTGTGGGCCAGATAACACTGCATTTTACTCTGGAGTTTAGTTTGGGTTTCCCAATAAGCCAAATAGTTTACTTTTGGTGTTTTCACACCTACTCATACCTCCACCTCAGTCCCCTTCATGGTGAGTGCTGTATAAGAGCCCTCTACCAAAGCAATCTGGAGACCTGCAGTGGTGAGTTCTTCACTCTGCAATGCCAACTAATATTTCCTGTTCAAGTGCAACCTCACTGAGGTTCTGTGGTTCTGTGGGCAGGTTCTGTGGACTACCAGACACTGTGTTCCACTGCTGCAGTGACTGCCTCAGACTGGATCCTCTTTTTAACATACTACTGTAGACAGAACCATCAACAGCCTTGGTTCACTTTTTCCCCAGAATGATGTTTATTTTAGGCTGTAACTGTTCCCGCTTGTGGTGGGAGCGCTATACATTCATGAATTCTCTAGCTGGACAGGCAACAGTAGCCATTTGGAAGTCTCATAGACTAAAAGCAGAAGGAAGAGACATCAACACCGTGAGCTTTTTTAAAGCCCTAGCAGAGTCACGGATCACAGGTCTCTCACTCTTTTCTCTCAATCCCTCTCTGTATCTCTGGTATTTGACCTCCTTTATTAAGTAGTAGAGTTGTTTTTGATTTTTTCAGTATGAGTGAAAGGTTCTCCACCTGCATCCTGTCCTCCAGGAGACACTTCACATGGGGATCACTATAAACTGGCAACAAATTCCTTGTATGCAAAGGCATACTTGGCCAATAAAGCTAATTCTGATACTGTGTGTGTGTGTGTGTGTGTGTGTGTGTGTGTGTGTGTGTGTGTGTGTGTGTGTGAGATAGAGAGAGAGAGAGAGAATGAGTGTGTGTGTGTGTGTGATAGAGAGAGAGAGAGAGAATGAGTGTGTGTGTGTGTTAGAGAGAGAGAGAGAGAGAGAGAGAGAGAGAGAGAATGAGAAGGAGTGTGTGTGTGTGTGTGTGTGTGTGTGTGTGGGTGTGTGTGTGTGTGTGTGTGTGTGTGTTAGCGACCTGTCTCTCACCTGGTGTTTCCCTCCTCAGCGTGACAGTTCACTCTGAGCGTCTCTGCACCTCTGAACCCTTTCTGCAGCGGTATTTATTTATTTCTACTCTTTGTGTTTTGTTTGTGCTTCAGTGGTTCTTTCCTTCTTTTGTTGCTTTTAGTTTTGTATTTTTCACACTTGACTCTTCTTCTAGTTTATTACTTATTCTTCATCCAAAAAGGCCCCTGTTAACACTTATTACTTATCGTAAGCTCTCTGCTCTCTGCTACCCTTGTAGTGTCATTGTATGAATAGCAGGTTTGCAGTGGCTGTGTGAGTAGATTAGGCTACTCGATGGTGGTAATCTTTCTGTTGATTTTATCTTTACAACACCTGTAATGTCCCTCATCTATTTTATTTCTCTTTCTGTCTTTTGCTCTGCAGTAAGGAGCAGCAGAAGAACCATAAGGGTTCTAAGTCGGTGTGGGAGCAGCGCACCAGTGAGCTCCGGAGGCAGACACTGATGACCAGCAGGGAGGCGCTGTACAATGAGCTGGACCCCGAGGACCGCTGGAAGGCAAGTGGAGGGGGTTGTGTGGGCTTTAAGAATAAAAGAAAGAAAGAAAATAATGACTGAGACAGGACTTTTAATCAACAATGTGGTTAGGTTCCATGATTTTATCCACATTGAATTAATGATGGAACATGCATAATTTTTATGTTTCATGCATCATATTTATGTTTAAATCCCAAACTGGATGGATAGCAGTGTACTAAGTAATAGTACCTAAAATAGTACACTTCTTATACAAACTTTATATTGTGTCATTATGTCATATATTGATGTTGCATTATTGATTGTAATCAGGAAATCTGACCAGACTGACACTATTTTGATTATCTGGTTTCTGCTTCTTAAAAATATTAATCTACCAGCAATGTTTCAACTCTTCAAAAATGTTAGAAAACTCTGTACGTTTAAGGAGTTTGTGATATGTCGTCCCAAACTGTGTCTGTCCCCACAGGTATCATACTCCCGCCACATCCGTCCTGATATGAAGACTCACCTGGACCGGCCGCTTGTGGTGGACCCTCAAGAAAACCGAAATAACAACACTAACAAGAATAGGCCAGGAGAGGATCTTGTACACAAACGGCCTCTGTTCCATTCTACAGTAGGCGGTGGGGGAAGAGGAGGAGGATCCGCTCCAGCCCAGACTCTGGAGAGAGTAGAATCCACAGAGTCTTACCAAGGCTGCAGGAAGGCTGAGAACCAGAGGCATGCTAGCACAGAGGGCAATGAGGTGGGCATGAGGGATCCACACCGGAAGAGAGAACATCGCGGGCAAAGAACTGGACGCTCTCACCAACACCGCAAGGCTCTGGATGAAGAAGCTGAGAATGGTGGAGGAGGCAGGAAGCACCGAAACAGGTGCATAGAGGGGGGTGTGGAAGGCGAGCATGCAGACGGAGCTGAGAGGAGACAGAGGTGTCACCGACATGGAGAGAAAGAAGGGCGGAGGGAAAGAGGAGAGCAGGGGGAGAGGGGCCGACACCGCAGGAAGTGAGTTTATTTTTACACCAGTTTTTCTAATTTATAAGTATAAATACATTCTCATGCTCTGCTGTTTTGTCTTTACCTGCTCTCCTTTTTGGTTCTTCTCTCTCTCTCTCTCTCTCTCTCTCTCTCTCTCTCTCTCTCTCTCTCTCTCTCTCTCTGTAGGGAGGGCCCTACTTTGTCCACCACTCGCCCCATTCAGAAGACTCTGTCTAGGCAGGACAGCCAGTACAGTGAGGACCTGGACAATGTGATGAACAGTAAGCTTGCTACCCAGCCACTGGTTCCCTCAGATCCCCGTGGGCCCAGCAGCCGCTCCACACTCCACTCCAGCCTCCTCAGCCTGGTCAGCAGCACCCACGGTTCCCGTCTGGCTCCCACGGCCACAGCGAGCAGTTTTATTCTCACCGACCCTGCCTCCACCACCATTAACCTCGTTCATCTGGACGCTAAGCCAGACTACACAGCCATAGACATGCCACCCATGTTCCCTTCTGCTAACGCCATTCTGCAGGGTGAGAAAGGAATGTAAAGAGAGATTGGAGAATATAAAAGTGTACAGATACTGTATGTGAGGTGTCTTAAATGCCTTTTGATTGAAGACTTAAACAAGAGATGCTCACAAAACTGCAGCACTGTAATAAAAATGAGGAGCTGTCAAAAAATGTAGAAGAGAACGGTTACTCTGGAAGTTTGTTGTCTGTCATTTGATTTGTGAACATGTGTCTCAGCTCTTCTCTACTCTTTATCCCATAGTCAATAAGAATGCCAACACAGAACCGCTGCCCAAGAAGGAGGATTCGAAAGGTGACGATGATGATGATGACAAAGATGACGGAGGGCCTAAGCCTATGCCCCCTTACAGCTCTATGTTCATCCTGTCTACTACTAACCCGTGAGTTCAGCACTCTGTAACTACACTAACACCTCAGCTTGCAGGCCCTGAATACTTCCATCCATACTATACTACAAAGCTATAAGTACACAGCTCTTAAACTACATCAACAAAGGAATATACAGCATCTATACTAAACTCCCAAAGTGTGTGTACACAGCATCCAACATCTCATAACTAAAACATAACTACACCTCTAAACTACTCCACACCAGGACACTAAACTGACCTGACACTACCTTCACACTAATCTACTCTGACACTAAACCTCCCTGATATTACCCTGTGCCAGCTCCTGGATACATGATAAATGCTTAAAGCAGCATTAATTCCATACTGCTGCCTGTTTATTCTGTTTAATGATGGTTGAGCAGAATGGCTATGACTGGTTAAAACCGATGTTACTGGTCACTTGCCTGCACTGCTTGTGGCCATGTTTTCTCGTCTCAGCTGGTTTTCATCTCCCAGATCCTATGTTTAAACCTGTGTGTGTGTGTGTGTGTGTGTGTGTAGATTCCGCAGGTTGTGTCACTATATTGTGACCCTGAGGTACTTTGAGATGTGCATCCTGCTGGTCATTGCTATGAGCAGTATTGCTCTTGCTGCTGAAGACCCTGTGTGGCCCGAATCCCCCCGGAACAACGTGAGCCAGTTCTTCTAACATGTGCTCCATCTGTTCTCTCGCTACACTGCTGTGAAATCTGTGTTTCCACCAGTGTGGAAACCAAATCTGTGATGTATACATCTATTTGTACAGTGTTATTGCCCTCAATGCTGTAGTGCAACACCATGTTCCTCTTCTCAATCTGCAGGTTCTGCGTTATTTTGACTACGTCTTTACAGGTGTGTTCACCTTTGAGATGCTTATAAAGGTAAACACCTTCAACACCATCTTAAACACCTTCTCTCAATGCACAAGGAAGCTGCATCCTACATAACCAATTAGATATTTGTAACAGAGGTATGATATCCCCCCTCTCTTTCGCTCTCTCTCTCTCTCTCTCTCTCTCTCTCTCTCTCTCTCTCTCTCTCTCTCTCTCTCTCTCACAGATGGTGGATCTGGGTTTGGTACTTCATCAGGGCTCATATTTCCGTGACTTGTGGAACATTCTGGACTTTATAGTGGTCAGTGGTGCCCTGGTAGCCTTTGCCTTCACGTAAGTGACCCTTAACCATATCCTGCTGTGTCACTGTGGTCTTGTGTCCTCAGTCATTTTCTTTTCTCCCCATGCCTGCTGCCTGTCCTTTGTTCTCCTTCTGTCCCTACCGAACAAAAACCATGATGCAGCCAAATGGTTCCTGGACCCCCTGGAGTGCCAGTTGTCCTTCCACTCACATAATCTTTCTCACAAACTTGAAATCTCTCTTTCTCCCTTCTCTGTCTGTTCACTTTCTCTGTTGTGAACATGCTCTTGCTGTCTGTATCTTACTAGTATACCTATTTCAGCTTTTCTTCACCCCAGAATCCATTACAACTTGCTCACCATATTCCCAGGCACCATTCTATAGGAGTAAAGACTCGGGGCTATTGTAACCCTTTAATGCCCAGATGCCCATTTCTGTTTCCATTTTCTAAACCATGTGAAATCCCAAGCAAAGGAAGGGAAACACTAGAGAAATAAAACCAAAGGGTCCAGTTAGGGATAAATTGAGGAGGTAAGGAAAGGGGGTTTGCTGAACCACAGGGTGTGGCAACATGGCCTCATGGAGAAGCATTGAGAAAAAAAATGTCTGCAACACATTAAAATTCTTTAGCAACTTTGGAATTTAGCTAGGTTTAGAGATTTTCTGCTCAGATACATCAACTGCTAAATTATAACATGCACAGTGAATTGAATCAAGTATAGAAGAAAAAAAATCACAAAAATGGCCTGCACTTGAGCTCCATGTTACAGCTGCTCTAGAACATCTTTAGCAACGTTAGCATGCTAGATATGTTCATGACCTCAGGGCTGGAGGAGCAGGAAGGACAACACACTGGGAGGAGACATTGTGAAACTGGATAGCACTGGGCAGAAAAGATCCACAATAATGCTTCCTCAAGCACCTCAGTGGAATGAAAAGGTGGATAAAGATTCTTTCTGGACATCACAGAGGGGATGAGCAGAACTATTCAGAATGTTCTCTAAAACTGCTCCCATACTCTTCTGTGTCTCTGGCTTGTGTGGGTTTAGACTAAGACATAAGACCAGTTTTCTGAGCTACATGATGTCTCCTGCAGTGATGGTTCCATTTTCTGTGTGTTAGGTTTTAAGGACAGTTTATTAAAGTGGTACTGTGACCAGAACAATTGCACTACAAGAGTCAAGTGATCTGTGAGACAAAATGAGTTTGACCAAGGCAGAAGCACAGGAACAGGGAAAAAGCCTCTGGAGTTGCTCTTTGTCAAAATGTTGACTCTGTAACAGAACACTCAGCAGATAGAGTTCACAAATAGCAAATTATTTTATTTGTTAACTTTGTATTCACTCTCACACGAGTCTGTAGTGACCCCATTCTCTTCTTAAATTAACCTAAGCCCTTCTTCCTTGTTGCTCCTCTGGACTTTCACTTAAAGCTCCTTGTGAATGGGTTTGTTTTGGTGAGTTCATTATACCACATACAAGAACAGTCCTCTTCTACTCCCTCTCCTCCACCCATCCTCTCCCATTCTCTACATTCATGCCCAGAGATAGCGTTGTAACCCTCAGGTGCTCCGGGGTGTCGCTGGCGCCCTCTGGCTGTGAGTGGTGATGTCTACTCCATGTATGTTGTAAATGGTAAGATTGGTAGATGTTGCATATTTATATCCTCTGTGAGTATCTGTTTGTGTTTGTACTAGCTTAGGTGTCCACATATAACACAACTTGCACTCTTTCACTATCTCATATTGATGTTTTCCCTCCTCTTACATTCTTCCCCAGTTTCAGTATGTCTGTGTTTTCTGTGCTCTGTCTGTGTTGGTGTTTGTGTTTGTTTTTCTGTGCGTGTTGTCTGTCTCTCTGGCCGTCTCTGATCCTCTCTGGTTTGCACACAGCGGAGGAGGTGATGGAGAAGGAGAGGGGTAATGTCTCTTTCTCTCTCTTTGTCTGTCTCTCTGATTGCTCCTCATGCCTGTTACACAGCCAGATTCTTCTACTCTTCACCTGATTTCCTTAATCCATACTGCCATGCTTTCTCACACATAGAACACAAAACCAAGGGCAAGTCTGGCTTGTGGTGCATAATTTCACTAGCCAAAGCCTGGCCAAGCAGTTTAACTGTTGATGGCTAACAATCCAGCTGGTAAACTCTTGGTACACCCTGCTGTATGTGGACACCTAAATGTGTTAACATACATATTTGTGTTTATGTGATCGTGTGTGTCTGTGTTTTGTTCGAAAATTCTAAGAGGCAAACTGTCCAAAATACTTTACACATGTTTTAGGAATAAAAGTGGATATTGGAATAACTATAATGAGAAACACATTTGACTCAGAAGTTGCAATTTGTTTGTTGAAGCAATCGTGACAGACTTCCTGACTGATCAGCAGACTAATTTATTGATTTATTTGGAGACTAACATATGGAAAGGCAGACACACAAACCAACAAACAAGGAGACAGACAGACTGACTAATAGATTCTTTAGTCTCTAGAATGCATTAAGATGTCTCTTACCTGGCCTGAACCTGTGCTCACACAGACATCATGATAACACAATTATAGCCAATCAAACAGCCTGCCTCATATAGCGATTTTGTCTTTGTAGATGTGTAACGTCACTTTAATGAGCACAAAATCTAATTAACCAGCCATTTATTGTCTGAAGAAGAGTATTGGCTGGAGCTGATCTCTGCTGGGTGAAATACCTTCAGAGCAGAGCAACTGCTATTACATTACACACAAAATACACACCGGCCTGAGTCAAAAATAATGTCCTGTTCTCTTTCCCATCGAAAATGATAAAACTTTTTAGTCACAACTTATTTTAAGGAATATTTAAGGGTTAATTAATGTCTTGTTCTTTGTTAAATAAAGCTCAAATTAGATACTCGTAAATGGTTTATTCACTATGAATTAACATACACATTTGAATTTGAATGTAAAGAATTAATATTAAAATGTTTATGCGTACTATAATATGGGACATGTCATGTAGTGTTAGTGGCTTCAGACATCTGTAGAAGTCACCTGATGCCACACAGATAATTTTGGAATAGCAAGGCCATTTCATTTTTTTTTTTTGCTATACACTGAAGACATTTGCGTTTGAGATAAAAAAAATTAATAGGTCAGAATTGCAGCTTTCATTTCCTGATATTTACATCTAGATGTGTAAAACAATTTAAAATATGGCACCTTTGGAGTCAGACCACCCAATTTTTATCTGAGCAAAATTATAGGAACAAATAAGTCTTAAAGTAAATAACACTTAATATTTGGTTGCATATCCCTTACTTGCAATAACTGCATCAAGCCTGCGACCCACTGACACCAAACTGTTGGTTTCTTCTTCTGTGATGCTTTTCCAGGTTTTACTGCAGCTTATTTCAGTTGTTGTTTGTTGACACTACCTCCACCATGTTTCACCGATGAGCCTGTATGTTTTGGATCATGAGCAGATTCTTTCTTTCTCCACACTTTGGCCTTTCCATCACTTTGGTAGAGGTTCATTTTGGTTCCAGAACTTCTTTTTGTCTCTGTATTTCATTGCGAATTCCAGTCTGGCTTTCTGATTCTTACTGCTGATGAGGGGTTTGCATCTTGTGGTACGGCCTCTATATTTTTGCTCTTGAGGTCTTCTTCCAGTGGTGGATTGTGATACCTTCACCCCTGCCCTGTGGAGGTTGTTGGTGATGTCACTGACTGTTGTGTTTGGATTTTTCTTCACAGCTCTTACAATGTTTCTGTCATCAACTTTCCTTGGCCGACCTGTTCCATGTCTGTTTGTTAGTACTCCACTGTCTGATGGAGCGTGAACTGTGTGTGTGTGTGTGTGTGTGTGTGTGTTACAAAGGGGCAGATTTCAGGGACATAAATCTAGATAGGAAATAGTAAATAATTTACACATTCATTCAGGACTTCCTGCACATGTTAATTCACATATACGGGCAATTAACTGTAGCTAATCTACACTGATCAGCCATAACATTAAAACCACCTGCCTAATATTGTATAGGTCCCCCTTGCAGACTCTTTAAGTCCTGTAAATTGCGAGGTGGGGCCTCCATGGATCGGACTTGTTTGTCCAGTACGTCCAACAGACGCTCGATTGGACTGAGATCTGGGGAATTTGGAGGACGAGTCAACACCTTGAACTCTTTGTCATGTTCCTCAAACTGTTCCTGAACAGTGTTTGCAGTGTGTCAGGGCACATTATCCTGCTGAAAGAGGCCACTGCTATTAGGGAACACCGTTACCATGAATAATAATAATAATACTTTGTTACATTTATATAGCGCTTTTCTAGACACTCAAAGCACTTTACATAGTATAGGGGGGGAAATCTCCTCAACCACCATCAGTGTGTAGCATCCACATGGATGATGCGACAGCAGCCATAGTTCACCAGAACACCCATCACACACCAGCTATTGGTGGAGGGGAGAGGAGGGTGATGTAGCCAAGGATGGAGATTATTAGCAGGCCATGATAGACAAGTGCCAATTTCGTCAGGACACCAGGGTGATACCCCTATTCTTTACAAGAAGTGAGCTGGGATTTTTAATGACCACAGAGAGTCAGGACCTCAGTTTAACTTCTCAGTGCTCTTTTTACGGTATAGTGTCCCCGTCACTATACTAGGGCATTAGGACCCACACAGACCACAGGGAGAGCACCAACTACTGGTCTTCCTAATATCACTTCCAGCAGCAACCTTAGTTTTCTCCAGGTGGTCTCCCATCCAGGTACTGGCCAGGCTCAACCCCCGAGTTAGTGGGAAACCAGGCAAGAACTGCAGGGTGATATGGCCCTGGCCATGCAATGGCCATGAAGGGGTGTACTTGGTCTTCACCTGTGTTTAGGTAGGTGGTACGTGTCAAAGTAACATCCACATGAATGGATGCAGAACATCGCCCAGAGCATCACACTGCCTCTGCCGGCTCGCCTTCTTCCCATAGTGCATCCTGGTGCCATCTCTTCCCCAGGTAAGCGACGCACACGCACCCGGCCGTCCACGTGATGTAAAAGAAAACCTGATTCATCAGACCAGGCCACCTTCTTCCATTGCTCCATGGTCCAGTTCTGATGCTCACATGCTCATTGTAGGAGCTTTCAGTGCTGGACAGGGGTCAGCATGGGCTCTCTGACCGGTCTGCAGCTACACAGCTCCATACGCAGCAAGCTGTGATGCTCTGTGTGCATATTTTTTAGGTCTGTAAGAAATAATTATTAAATGGAATAAGTTAAAATGGAAGATGAACTGTACCCACCATGTTTATATGGTAGAGTACTTTTAGGGGAAAGAACTTAGTGACAGTTATGAGTTTTATAATGAATTAGTGGGTGGAGCAGGATGCCTGAGCAGTAGGACTGTGATGAAATTTCCTTTCAGAGAATGGATGACTTGGTAGCCATTTGTGTCACTGATGAAAAATGACTGCGAGAGGAAGTGAATGGTTCACTTAGAGGAGCAACTGTGCAACTAAAAAAGAAAGTGTGTGTGTGTGTGTGTGTGTGTGTTTGGGAGTGGTGGTGGGGGGTGTATTCCAGATATCCAGATATCAGATGCCATAATGGCATCATGATAATGTGACACATTCCTGGGCTGATCATGTGTTAGTACCATATAATAATAACAACATATTTGTCCTACTTACCCTTGCCTGTGTGTGTGTGTGTGTGTGTGTGTGTGTGCGCTATTTGTGCATGTCAGGTATGATCAAATGCAGTCTTGCACTCTTTATTTCTCTCTTTCTTCTATGTGTCACATATTGATGTTTTTTCCTCCTTCAAATTCCTCCTTTCCCTCCCCTTGACTGTATATATGACTGTGTGTGTGTATATGTGTGTGTGTGTGTGGGGGGGGGGGGGGGAGATGGGGGTGTAGGTGGGGGGGCGGGAGCGCGTGTGTGGGTGTGCACACGTGTAGGTGGGTGGGTGTATGGGTGTGTCTTTCTGTCTCTTGTTGTCTCTGACCCTCTCTCATCTCTCCAATTGGCTTCTCCTCCAGCGGCGGCAGTGGGTAATGATGCCTCTAATGTCTCTCTCTCTCTCTCTCTCTCTCTCTCTCTCTCTCTCTCTCTCTCTCTCTCTGTCTCTTGCTTTGCTTTTAATGCTTGTCCTGCCAGTTACTTAGCTTTCCTCTCTTTCTTTTTTGAATTTGTCCATCTGCTTGTGTCTGTGGCTCATCCATCTTCTCTCTGTCTCTCTGCTTATGAACAAGCTCTAATGAGATTCAGGATCATGACACACACCTTCAGTGTTAAACTCAGTTGTATAAAGAATCCATGTACAGTTCAGCTTGATGACGAGTGTGTGTTTGTGCTTCACCGTGTGTAAGCACACTTTCAGAGGGAATGAACAGGTCAAAGTCGAGCTCTGGCTTGTAGAGGAATGAAAGACAGCAGTGTAGGCAGTGGTCTTTACTTTCACTATATAACATGACACTGCAGTCCACTAACAAGTCTTTATTTCTTCATTTGCTTAAATTAATACTAACAATATATAAAACTGAGTCAAATCATTTTAAAATCGTTTAAAATTTAAAGTCATTATAAAAGCAGACCTGTTATTAAAGATAATAATAATGATCCGTTCTTGGTAGTGGAAGTTCTGTGTCACTGCCTCATACTGTGCGATGCTCCAATGCTGAGAACTCGGATATCATTTGTACACACAGTTAAAGGAGCTTTCTGGAGCTTTGAAGTGCAATGATCAAACCAGCAGTGTGTTGATTTATATCGTGTTGGATTATGTTCTTGGCTGTGTGATCATTGCGCATGAGACGGAAAATCTCCACCATAATCCACTTCTAAAAACTCTTCTCTTGAAAAAGTGAACTTGTTTTTAGAGATCCTCCATCACACTTCCACATCTTTATTGTGTTTTGTTTCATGGATTCAAAAACAGAGGTCATGAAAAACTAACATTGAAAAGATAAAAAAAAAAAAAAAAAAACAGAAAAGAAAAAGAGGCTTGGCTGGACATTCCGTCATTCGGGGATGTCTGACACCGGATTCAGCTCTCACACTGCTGCTGTGGCACTGTGATAAAACCGCAAGGGAGTATGGGTAAAAAACAGTTGGTAGCAGGTACAGCATGGAATTGAGCTGATCGGTGGATGCACCTTCAAAACAGCATGAGCCTGTGTGTGTGTGCGTGTGTGTGTATGGGTGTGTGTGTGTGTGTGTGTGTGTGTGTGTGTGTGTGTGTGTGTGTGTGTGTGTGTGTGTGTGTTGGGGGGGTGGATTGCGAGGCAAGACTACATTCACAGTGAGAGATGTGTGGAGATGCAGTGAATCATTCTGTAACTGGACTGTGGACAAATGCACAGCTAGCATGTGAGCTACTAACACAGTGTAAATCAGCGCCACTGTGCTGGTCACACTGTAACTTTGTGTGTGTGTGTGTGTGTGTGTGTGTGTGTGTGTGTGTGTGTGTGTGTGTGACCTGCAGAGGAAGCAGTAAGGGGAAGGACATCAGCACCATCAAGTCCCTGCGTGTGTTAAGAGTCTTAAGACCACTGAAAACCATCAAACGCCTGCCTAAGCTTAAGGTAAAAAAAAAAAATGCAGCACACAAAATTTAAAGTCAGGTGGACTTTTGGTTTCTGAGAAACTGAGTAAACCAGCGCCGCCTCTTTAGAATTGACTGATATATGGCGGCCATATTGTTTACAGTAGTTAGCATGTTTTTGATACTTACTGAGATTCTCACTCTCATTAGTAGTTTGACACCAAAGTTGTGAAGCTTGGCAAAAAATCCTAGGTCTAGTTTTCATGTATTATGTAAATCATCACGAATTTGAGTGGTTGGAGCTAAATGCTCTTCAAAACGAAATCCTGCATGGTTGGAGCAAACAAATCAAGCCTTAATGGAAATTTTACTGTTTGCCTTATTTTCCAAGAGATATGTTTGTTCTTTCAAACATATAGACTAAACAGTAGATTAAACATCATCACTTTATGTTTGGTTGTACTCTGATGTTCAGAAAAACAGCATGTTATTACTGAGATCTGAGCTAAAACTGGATGTGTGGAGGTTTGGAGTTTTGTTTCCTGCAGTTTTTTGCTTCTCTGAACCTTCATGATGTATTTATTTTCTGAGAATGGGTTTGAAATGTAAAATTGTGTTCTCAGGCAGTCAAGGTGTTCCTCTCTGTCTCTCCAGTTTGTTTTGATTGTTTTTGTGTTCTTCAGCTGTAGTTCTGTGTTTCTCTGCTGTCATATTATCGAAATGTGTTTCCTCAGGCTGTGTTCGACTGCGTGGTGAACTCGCTGAAGAATGTGCTGAACATCCTCATTGTCTACATGCTCTTCATGTTCATCTTCGCTGTGGTGGCCGTGCAGCTCTTCAAGGGCAAATTCTTCTACTGCACTGATGAGTCCAAGGAATTTGAACGTGACTGCAGGTCAGATCACACACACACACACACACACACACACACACACACACACACACACACACACACACACACACACATCCAGCATGGAAATAAATAATGAAATCAAACCTGAATTTTTTTTTACATTTTACTCATTTGGCTGATGCTTTTTATTTTTTTTATCTAAAGCGACCTAAACTTTTCGATTAGTAGCCCAAAGCCTAACCACTGAGCAACCACTGCTTTTAAATGAAATTTTTAGATGACCATCATTATGCTTCTTTTCCCCCAGTGTTCTCCCGAATTTGATAATTTTGCCATTTTTGCATCTATTTGAACTGCTGCTCATGCTGCATCACAGGGCAACATAACACACTCGGATTAAAGTGCTATCAAAGAAGGAAACACACTTTAAATTAAAAACTGGGCCACTGTAGAAATGGCATGACTGCACAAGAAGGATCTGAAAATATATTATACAGAGTAAGGGTGTACTCACACTAGGCGATCTGTAGTGCCTGAGCATGTCTGACCCACAAAGTCCAGTTCGTTTGACTAGTGTGATCGCTCCATACTGTGCCCCGGCCCACCTCTTCAAGCAGGCCCGGGAACGGTATGGAGTGATCACACTAGTTCAGTTAGACTCGGGCACGGTACACATCTAGTGTGATTGATAACCGTGGCCGAGCACAGAACTTGAAACATGACATCAGTGATGTGATTGTTCCTTTCGAGAATATGTGGGTTTTTAACGGGTCTGGTTTAATTGTAGTCGGTGTGTAAAGCTGCAAATTCCTTCCTCAACATCAGCTGCTTCCATAAAAATCTTCTGATACGTGCAGCACGATTAAGTAAAAATCGCTCCGCTGCATAAGTGATAAATCTATTAGGGGCCGTGTGTCACCGCGCCCCAAACGACTCCAAATGAGCCACAAAAAAAGTAATGAAACAGTGATGCACTCCATTGTGCTGTGTGAGAGCACTTTTCTATCTGTTTTCTTCAACAAAAAAAAAGTTGCATCTTAATGACGTAAGCATGCAAAGACCTGAGCGTTAAGTGCAGTGTGAGTGCAGGCCAGCGGGGGAGGGGGGAGGGGGGGCAATCGTGCCTAATGAGAGTACGCCATAAGTCAGAAACAGGTGAAGTTCAGTGACCAGGCCGAGGGGTTAGGGTGCTGGTCAAGTGGAGTGAGGGAGAACCCGATCAGGAGCAGAACTGGACAGAACTGGAGCATGTCCATAACGTTTCAGAGTCTGGTTGTGTTTTAGGGGTGAATACCTGGTGTATGAGCGAGATAATGAAGTGAAGGCGCAGAAACGAGAATGGAGGAAATATGATTTCCACTATGACAACGTGCTTTGGGCTTTGCTTACACTCTTCACTGTTTCCACGGGAGAAGGCTGGCCACAGTGAGTAACGCAACACACACACACATTTTATATCAAACAAAATGTAAGTTATTGTAAAAAAGTACGTCATGAGAGACATCTCTTTTTCTTCATCAGGGTTCTGAAACACTCCGTAGACGCGACTTATGAGAACCAGGGTCCAAGTCCTGGCTACCGCATGGAGATGTCCATCTTTTACGTGGTCTACTTCGTGGTCTTCCCCTTCTTTTTTGTCAACATCTTTGTTGCCCTTATCATCATTACCTTCCAGGAACAAGGGGACAAGATGATGGAGGACTACAGCCTGGAGAAGAATGAGGTAAGTGAGCGGTAGATTTCATTAATATACTGATAGATTTTTCAGGTAGATGTGCTATATCATGTTCAAACCTCTATATAAAATAATTATATACACATGACCTGTGTGTTTTCTGGATATCTGCTGCTGTTCTAGAACATGTGGTATTTTACAGAGAGCCTGTATTGACTTCGCCATCAATGCCAAGCCTCTGACTCGCCACATGCCACAGAACAAGCAGACGTTCCAGTACCGCATGTGGGAGTTTGTGGTGTCGCCGCCGTTTGAGTACACCATCATGGCCATGATTGCCCTCAACACCATTGTACTCATGATGAAGGTGTGACACTTTTTGTTTTTTTGGATCTTCTGATCTTTCAGCTTGTCTCTTCCTGATCTGTTATTCCATCACTTGTGTTGTGTAAGAATAATCTTTTTGCAGTTTGTTATTATTATTATTATTATTATTATTATTATTATTATTATTATTATAAAAACAGTGTTTGGTATATGATCAGAGTTATTTATTCAGACTCAAATAAACTCAGCGCTGATTGTATACTGCTGTTCTGCTTATTGTAAAATAGTTAAACATAAAATATCTATTACACAGCAGTTTGTGTGTGTTGTGTGTGTTGTGTGTTGTGTGTGTTGTGTGTGTTTTCAGTATGACGGAGCTACAGAGGTCTATGAGAAAATGTTAGCCAACCTGAACATTGTGTTCACATCATTGTTCTCTTTAGAGTGTGTGTTAAAGATCATCGCCTTTGGTGCACTGGTGAGTGAACATTTGTGTGTGTGTGTGTGTGTGTGTGTGTGTGTGTGTGTGTGTGTGTGTGTGTGTGTGTGTGTGTGTGTGTGTGTGTGTGTGTGTGTGTGTGTGTGTGATGACCAAGATGTCTCTTTCTTTTTAACACAGAATTATTTTAAAGATGCCTGGAACATCTTTGACTGTGTGACGGTCCTCGGCAGCATCACTGATATTTTAGTCACAGAGCTGGGGGTAAGTGTGTGTGTGTGTGTGTGTGTGTGTGTGTGTGTGTGTGTGTGTGTGTGTGTGTGTGTGTGTGTGTGTGTGTGTGTGTGTGTGTGTGTGTGAGAGAGAGAGAGAGAGAGAGAGAGAGAGAGAGAGAGAGAGAGAGAGAGAGACTCATCACTTGCTTTAATAGTAAAAATCAATTTTCTTTAATGTTAATGTTGTTCTTTTAAAATTGTTTTTCCCCCCAGTTTTTTAATGAATTATGTTTTGTTAATTGTCCCTTTTTAATTGCTAAACTTTATGTTAAGCTGTTTTTAAACTGATAATTTTGATTGTGATGTTCTGCTTAATGATTATTCATTCCTGGTTTTATCTTTTTTTTACATGCTTTCTTTAATCTCTGCTATAATGGCGACTCTGCCCTCTGATGAATTCATCCAATCAAAATGCACTATGAAACTCATGTGTCCGTCTGTGGCCTGGCCGGCCAATCACACTGGTTGTTATATCAACCTCCAAAAATGCTGCTATAAACCATGCATCTGCAACATCTCCATTGTAGATGGTTTGTAATTTTTTGGAAATCTTGATGCACTTGTTTTCCTGCTGTGGCTAATGATGGTGATGATGATGCATGTGCTTGAGTATAATGACCTCTGACCTTCTGCTCTGTGTGACATTGGGGTGCTACCCCATTCCCTATATCCGTTGTATTCCATCTCTTGTCCACACACACACACACACACACACACACACACACACACACACACACACACACACACACACACACACACACACACACACACACACACACTTTCTCTCTCTCTCTCTCTTTTGCAGCAGTAAATATGGTAGTTTTAGGACATCCGCATGCTCTTTCTCCCTTTTTACCTTTAAAACACAGAATAGAAACAAAACAAATCCAGGTGTAAACAACCTCAAAGACATGCCCATCATCTGCTAGTAGAGGTCACTGATTGTTCTGTGGCATGGTGGAGGTGGAGCTGAACTCATGATGGGTTCCTGGTGAAAAGTCAGCCTGCATGCACACACTGCATAATCCATGATTCCACATCTCCTTTTCTCTGTGTGTGATGAGGTGCTGGGTTTAAGGATACACACTTCAATAATTGAATTATACCTCAGTGACAAGTTCTTTATTGTTTTGTTATAGACCAAATGAACAGGATCTGTAAAAGTCTGACTCCACACCAAGGCTCAGAAACTAATACAAATAAAACTAATGTTCTCAATTTGTGTTGCATTACTACACACTTCTACACTAATGTTAGTCAAACTGTTTTATTGACTAAAAGTGCATTATTCATAAATAATTCATGCAGCATCATATTAAATGCGCAAATTCATTGTGTTAGTCTCTCTAGATAGTTTCTCTGGCCATCTGCTAAATGTGGTGGATCTGTAGTCTATCCTGGGAACACTGGGAATGAGGTGGGAGTACACCCTGGATAGGACAACAGTCTGTCTCCGAACATCATGCACACACACACAGACACAGTTTGGACACCCCTGGCCAACACAAACACAACCAATTCCAGTAAATATCAGCAAATTTGAAAGCAAATGTGACACAATCAGACAAGAAACTGAAGCTGAAAAGATTTGATCCAAATCATACTTGATGTCCACCACGAACTACTTCAAGAAGCTGAAGGTTTTGGGATGGCCCTCATAGTACCCTGACTTGAACATCATTGAAAATATGTGTAAGATAGATCTTACACATGCTGTGCATGCAAGATGGCCCAAGAATATCTCAGAACTAGAAGAATTCTTCAATGAAGCGGGTGAAAATTAATTAAATAAGAAATAATAGACTGCTAGCTGGCTACAAGAAGCATTTGCAAGCTGTGATATCTGCCAAAGGGGGTGTTCTATGTACTGACTGTCCAAACACCCTATGTATATTAATGTTTAAATGTTATTTTAAAAAATAGTTTGCTGCAGAGGTGTCTACTTCTTTTTTTAAAATACAGTACCTTCCGAAACTATTGGAACAAAAGGCCAATTCATTTGTTTGTGCTGTACACCAAAGACATTTGGGTTTGAGATCAAAAGATGGGGATGAGATGAAAGTTTAGGATTTCAGCTTTTATTTCATGGTATTTACATATAGACGTGTTAAACAACAAAAAACATAGAACCTTTTGTATCAGACCACCCAATTTTTAGTGAGCCTGTTCTAGAAGCAGCCATGCAAGCCCAAGCCATGACACTACCTCCACCATGTTTCACAGACAAGCTTTTATATTCTGGATCATGAGCAGATCCTTTCTTTCTCCACACTTTGGCATTTCCATCACTTTGGTAGAGGTTCATCTTGGTTCTAGAACTTTTATGGCTCATCTCTGTATTTCTTTGCGAATTCCAATCTGGTTTTCTGATTCTTACTGCTGATGAGAGGTTTGCATCTTGTGGTACGGCCTCTATATTTTTGCTATCGAAGTCTTCTTCTAATAGTTGGTTGTGATACCTTTGTTGTGATAACCTATGGAGGTTGTTGGTGATGTCACTGACTGTTGTTTTTGGGTTTTTCTTCACAGCTCTCACAATGTTTCTGTCATTAGTTGTTTTCCTCGGCCGACCCATATCTTTTGCTCAGTACACCAGTGGTTTCTTTCTTTTTCAGGATTCAAATTGTTGTATTGGCTATGCCCAGTGTTTGTGCAATGCCTGTGATTGATTTTCCCTCTTCTCTCTGCTTCAGAATGGTTTGCTTTTCTCCCATAGACAGCTCTCTGATCTTCATGTTGGCTTATCCTTTTTAACAACAGATTCACAGGTGAAACTGAAGGCTAAAATCAAGAGTAGATGTTCAGCGCTATTTATTGTTTAAACAGTCAATCTAACAAGAAACACCTGTCAGTCACATGTTCCAATATTTGTCTGATACAAAATGTGCTCTGTTCTATGTTGTTTAACACATCTAGATATAAATACCAGGAAATAAAAGCTGAAATTCAAAACTCTCTTCTCATATTCATCTTTTAATCGTAAACTCAAATGTCTTCAGTCTACAGCAAAAAAATAATAACTGGCTGTGTTGTTCCAGTAGTTTCAGTGGGGACTGCATGTAGTTTGAGGGGTGCCCAAACATTTGTATACACACACACACACACACACACACACACACACACACACACACACGGAGGAACTGGAAGAAACCATGCAGACATGGGGAAAACCTGTGAAACTCCACACACAATTTCACAGGATCAGTATGGAACAGAAAACCCCTGACCACTTACTTTATATTAGTTTTTGATTAATGTTTGTGGACTCTAGCTTTTGGGATCCTATTTTCCAATATTTGGAGTTTCTAGGTTGCAGTTTTAGATTTTTTACTATTTGTTCTCACCATCCTTAAACCCAAAACCTTTGACCTTTGTCCTCGCTAGAACTCAGCGTGAGTTGCTGTTAGCTGTGTATGAGATTAGCATGCCATGGTCTAGCTGTCAGTGTTGAGCCTCGACCTTCCTGGTCAGTGCATTTGGTTGATGGAAGCTTGAATTTAGGGATTTTGCACCATCTTTCCCAAGTGGATGAAGATATTTGGGATCTATCCTTTCTGTCTGAATTGCACTCCCTCCTTCCTCCTTTTCTTTCTCATTCCGCTTCTCTCCTTCTCTTGGATATGCTGGGTCTGCTCGGTGCTGCCACGTTCAGTCTCATTTTCTAACGTCTCTGTACCTTCCGTAGTTTGTCATACCCCCCTTTTTTATTTTGCCTACTAATACAAACATAGAAATTAAAATTTAACAAGAAACTGACACCTTATCTATCTATCTATCTATCTATCTATCTATCTATCTATCTATCTATCTATCTATCTATCTATCTATCTATCTATCTATCTATCTATCTATCTGTCTATCTATCTATCTGTCTGTCTGTCTATCCTTCTTTCTGTAGAATAACTTCATCAATCTGAGTTTTCTGAGACTCTTCAGGGCTGCTCGTCTTATTAAGCTCCTCAGGCAGGGTGAAACTATTCGCATCCTACTCTGGACTTTTGTTCAGTCTTTTAAGGTAAAAAAAGCATTAACACTCTCTCATAAATGCACAAACACAGAAAGAGACAATGGTACGCTGTTAAATCTGTTTTGCTGAGATTACCTGAGTAGTCAGTAGAAAGCAATGGACCCAGACCTTCTAGTTATTGAACACCACTAAACATTTTACCAGTAAGACCTCTATCATATTGTTACCTGAGTACTAACTGTATGTGTTTTTGTGCAGGCCTTGCCATATGTGTGCCTACTCATTGCTATGCTGTTCTTCATCTATGCCATCATTGGGATGCAGGTGAGATGGGAGCAGAAGCCTCCTCCATTTCAGTCCCACACATAGGTGTCTTTTAGCACAAGTGAGAGTTTGTTTTAGAACAAAATGTAGGAAATGTTCAAAAACCTGCTATGACAGAAAAATTAAGATGAAATTGCATGCCTCATAGCTGTTTGGGAACATTGCAATCGAGGAAGACAGAGACAGCTCCATCAACCAGCACAACAACTTCAGGACTTTTTTCCTGGCTCTTATTCTGCTTTTCAGGTGAGTCACTTCTATCAAACAGCCCATGTCAGTAACAATAACTTGGTTTATAGCTCTGTAGCTAAGTTTATATCTGTGTGAATATGCAGGAGTGCAACAGGAGAGGCATGGCATGATATCATGTTGTCGTGTTTGGGAGGGAAGGAGTGTGATCCCCTCTCTGGGAACATGGAGCCAGAGTGTGGAAGCGAGTTTGCATATCTTTACTTTGTCTCCTTCATCTTCCTCTGTTCCTTCCTGGTGAGAATGTGTCTTCTCTTCACCTTTCTGTAAAGGCTTGTTTTAGTTTCACATCTCAGTTTGTTGCTACATGAGAGAATTTTAACAGGGTTAATGGCACAAGAATTTCTTTTCATAATGAAGCTTGAATATCAGGTAGATAGAAGTGCAAGGGGTTAGGGTTAGATAGGGTGTGATTAGTAATTAGCATTTTAGTGATAGGGTGTTTAGGACCACACTACTGGTCTACCCCATTTCAATTTGAAAATATTTCTTAACAAGAAGGTGGTGATCAGGCACTGGTTCTCTCTTTCTGGATCCTGGAGCTTCTGTGGATGGAAATGAAGAAGAGAATAGGTACAATTGTGTCCATGTGTCCTTTTGGAATCTTTCACCTTGGCTCCATCCCTAAACTTGTCAAGAACCACAACTCAACAGGGTAACAACTGCCCAAATTTCCTGTCCAGAACTGTGAATCATAAAAAAAACCCTCTTTCAAGCCAGTGATAGCAGTATCACCTTTTCCATACACAAGCCCTTTCCCCCACCTTTTGAGTAGTCATACTGAAAATCCTCATGAAGCATCTGTAGGATTGTTGGATGCTAAGAAACGATTTTTACTTTCACCACATTAGTTCAGAGAACATGCTGTAGATGATGTGTTGTGGAGCAGTGGAACACACACTTGGAACAGAAGGTTTACCTCACTAGACATTTCCCATGAAATCTGAGTCTAATACATGGTAAAAAGGAGAGCTCTGTTAGTCCTGTTGGATATTACAGCCTGAAAGCTAGGCTGTTTGGAGTCAGGGCTGAAGGCTGCTCACTCTGTAAAGACAGAGAACTTTTTCTTAGATGGACACGTAGCTGGGGAGAGACAGGAATGAAAGATGTAAAGTGTGCAGGTTAAGAAATACATCAGATGTAAAAGTTGCTGGAAAAAGAGCTGAGTGGTCTTAAGTTTAGATTAACCTAAAGTCTAACCTATAGTCTAAAGAAGTCTTCTATGATTCCCAAAAACAGTAATATGAATAGAAATTGCAGTGTAATACATATTAATCTGTGTGAGGTTTGAGTAAAGTTGTGTGCTGACCCTGTGTGAATTTGTGTGAAATGACCCTGTTTTGTTTGTGCATGTTTGTAGATGTTGAATCTCTTTGTGGCTGTTATAATGGATAATTTTGAATACCTGACAAGAGACTCTTCAATTCTGGGACCTCATCACCTGGATGAGTATGTGAGGATCTGGGCAGAATATGACCCTGCAGCCTGGTGAGAAATTTTACATACATTCATCTTCATTATACATGCTTACACACTTAAACAGTCAGTAACTCATACTAATGGATGCAGTGTTGAGTAATGAAAGCATTTATATATGCACACAGTCTTTTAATATATATGCTGTACCTAAAATGCTACATTTTAATCAAACTTTTAGCACACCTGCACCTAAACTAACACCAACAAGTTCACCTACACAGTCAGCAACACCTACACCATCACCTACACCAGTGGTTCCCAAAGTGGGTGCCGTGACAACTGGCTAGGGGTGCTGCAGAATCTCAGCTTTTTTCCAATTTAAACAGCCTAAAATAACTATCATACCATATAATAACCTTTTACAGCATATATTTTAAAAATATATCAAAACACCAGCATATGAGCATGTCCAAGTGAAAATAAATAAGCGAAAAAACTGATATATTTCATACATATTTAAAGTTTAAATATTTATTTACTGCCAATTGGACTGTTCTCAGGAGAGAATCGCTCCACCCTCTCTGCTCAGCTCCGCCCTTTATACTGGTGCGTGCTCAATTTTATATTTCATGCAGAGATTGACAGGATAGGGCAAAGATGGATAAATTTTTAAGTTTAAACAAAAGAAAAGCAGAAATGTCACAGCCCAGAAGATCGACGGACATCAACCTGGAACCACCACCACCCAAAAAAAATAAAATCAGGCAGTACAGTGAAAGCTACCTGGCTTACGGTTTTACATGGATCGGAGATGCTAGCTGTGCCACACCTGAATGCCTCATCTGCAGGGAAAAGCTATCAAATGCAGCAATGGTACCGAGTAAGCTGAAGAGACATTTAGATACAAAACACCACGGTTTAGCCAGCAGAGACATAGAATATTTCATGACTAAAAGCACAAAATGTTGAACAGAACCAACAAATGATGTCATGTGTGCGTGTGTCCGAGAAAGCTCAGGAGGAAAGCTTCTCAGTAGCAGAGGTAATCGCCAATTCAAAGAAGCCCCATACCATTGCTGAATCACTCATTTTGCCAGCCTGCAAGAAAATCGTAGGGGTAATGATAGGGGAGGACGCTGTCAAAGAAATTGACAAAATCCCGTTATCTGACAACACGATTAAACGTCACATTGACGACATGGCTGCTGATATAGAAACACTACTAACCGAAAAACTAAACAAAAGTGGCAAATTTGCTCTCCAACTTGATGATTCTACAATTGCAGTGGACACTGTCATCTCCTGGCCAGTGTGCGATATACTGATGAATTAATTATGGAGAATTTTTTCTGCAAAGAACTACCGAGTCGTGCAACACGGGAAGAAATGTTTATTGTCATCGATACGTACTTGAAAGAATGTGGTCTCAACTGGGGAATGTGTCATAGTATTTGCACAGATGGAGCGGCATCTATGACTGGAAAAGTAAAAGGACTGGTAACTATGGTGAAGAACCAAAACCCAGATGTGCAGATAACCCACTGCATGCTGCACTGCGAAGCACTCGTCGCAAAAGCAATGCCCTCAGACCTAACTGTAGCATTAGAACAAGATGTCAAAATTGTGAACTACATTAAGTCACGACCTTTGAAGTCCCGATTGTTTACCATACTGTGCAATGAAATGGGGTCTGAGCATCAGAGTCTGCTGCTGCATACGGAGGTGCACCATGCTTTCAAAAAGTTTGGGAACCACTGACCTACACCATCACCTACACCATCACCTACACCTACACCTCTCTGGTTGCTGTGCTAATGCTGCTGTTGCTGCAGCTCTGCATAGTGTATTTTAATTTTAGTCTTAGAGTCACTAGTCTTGAGTCTAGTCTTTTAAGTTAGTTATTTCTAGTGTGGCTCAGGAGCTCAGGATGCGATGCTGCAGATGGAGGGCTGAAGCAAAAGAAAGAGCAATGAAACAACAATTTAAACAGGCGCATATCACCAATGCCAATGCTACCATCACCGGCTTTCAGATGATATTCTGCAGATTGGGACACCAAATGGAGTGGGAAGGGGAAAGGTTGGGTCCTTGCTGTGCTCATAAACAACAGATGGTGTAATCCTGGACATATTACTGTTAAGGAGTACTTTTGTAGTGTGGACATTGAATTTTTGACTGTGCGTTTATGCCCAACTATCTGTCGAGAGAATTCCCGGATGCCATGCTGTTTACATTCCCCCTTCTGCACTGTTGGAAGCAACTGGTGACATCATCCATGCCGTAACAGCTAGACTGCAAACACAACACCCCAATGCTTTTCTGGGTATCTCTGGTGACTTCAACCATGACTTTCTCTCCTCCACTCTGCCTACTATTCACCAGTTTGTTCGACCAGAGAGAACAAAACACTGGATTTAATGTATGCAAACATTAGAAGTGCATACATTTCTACTGCTATATCCCCACTTGGAAGATCAGATAAGAATTTGGTCCTGCTCACTCCCAGCTACACACCAGCTGTCTGGTAACATCTGGCACTCAAAAGTTAGGAACTTGACTCCTGAAGCTGTGAAGACTCCACGAGGCTGTTTTGAGACCACAGAATGAGATATTTTTTTGTGAGCCACATGGGGAGTATGAGTAACTGTGTCACTGACTACATCAATTTCTGTTGTGAAAACATCATTCCCACCAGAGAAGTTCAATGTTTTCACTGTTTTTTCCCCTAGTTTATTTGCTGCTCCTTTTCTCTGCCCTCTGCTTCCTTGCTTCAGCAACTACAGACCAGTTGCTTTAACTTCTCACATGATGAAGACTCTGGAGAGATTGGTTCTTGTCTATCTCAGGCCTAAAGTTAGCTCATCAAAGGACCACATACAGTTTGCATATCAACACCATGTCAGTGTAGATGATAGCGTTATCAAAAAAAGTACAAAAAGTATAGTGAGGGTCATGTTCTTTGACTTTTCCAGTGCCTTTAATACCATACAACCATCCTTGATTGGTGAAAAGCTTAAGGCAATGCAGGTGGACACCACCACCACCTTCTGGATCACTGACATCCTGTGCATTTAGTAACTGTGTGTTGGACAAGGTGGTTAGCAACACAGAAGCTCCACAAGGAACAGTTCTATCTACTTTCTTGTTTACACTGTACACCTCAGAATTTAAGTACACCTCAAATAAATGTCATCTACAGAAATTTTATGATGACTCTGCTGTAGTGGGGTGTCTAAGTGAAGGGCATGAGTCTGAGTACAGAGCTTTATTGAATGGTGTGGAAGGAATAACCTACAGCTCAACATGAAAAAGACAAAGCAGGTGGTGGACTTTAGAAGATCTAAGACCCCACTGACCCCTATCTCTATCCTTGGGGAGGAAGTGGAAGTGGAATCCTACAAGTGCCTAGGGGTACACCTAGACAACACACTGGACTGGACATGAAACACTGAGACAGTCTTCAAAAAGGGACAGAGCAGACTCTACTTTTTGAGGAAGCACAGGTCATTCAATGTATGCAAAAGGATGCAGTGACAGTCGATGACTTCAAAGCAGGAGACTTCAAAGCAGACTACAACAACTGATGAGGAAACCTGGACAGGTGATTGGGACTAAACTGGACTCCCTGCTCATCATGAACAATGTCTCTCAACCCCTCCATGAACACCCAATCATGCAGCATAGCACTTTCAGCACTGTATTTACTATTATTATTTATTCTTTTTTTTTTTTTTTTGGACCCTCACACATACTACTGACCGTCACCTTATGATCACTTGCACTTGAGTCACTTTACTTTTTTTACTTGAGTCACTTTAATTTTTTTTATTGCTACTTAGCATTTCATTTTTAAATCATATTTATTTATCTTTTTTACTTAGTTTAATACCGTATTGTCACTGTAATCTATGTTTTCTGTACATTCTCTATGTCCTTATAATTTGTTGTTTATCGTACTTCTGCAACAAAACAATTTCCCTAAGGGATCAATAAAATACTCTATCTACACTATCACCTACACCATCATCTACACCATCACCAACACCTATACTGAAATGTACACCATCACCAACATCTACACTGACATGTACACCATGACCTACATCAGCCCCCCAGCCACAGGTGATGTTACCTTCCATTTACTGAGGAATGTGAAATGTGCAGGCCTGGTATCTGAAGGAGGAGCTGCTTCAAATCCATTGTTTTCCTGTCGCGCAGGCAGCGACGACCCCACCACACAGAGGGGATGATGGATTGTCAATATCCATTCATTCCCTTCTATCCCCATATCCTGTCCTGTGAATTGGTGCCCCCCCATGTGACCCCTCCCCTGTCTCTGGAATATGGGATACTTAGACCCAAACTTACTGTGCTAAGCTCCTGTCCCAGTCCTGACTACACTAAGTTTCTGAGTATCTGCATTCCAGTGACCATATGACCACTCACTAATCCCCAAACACCCAGGACAATACTGATCCCCTGCTTTGGTGGTCAGGGAGACAGGCTGTGGGAAAGAGAAAGCAAGCAAACACTTAAAAAAAAAAAAAAAAAAAAAAAAAAGAAGAAAAAAAAAGACACATTGAATGAAGGAATTTCAACAATCATACTAGCAGCTCCAATGGCTGATAAGTAAGACAGTTGATGTGTTCGTGAATGTAACCCTGTTCTTTTTATGTGTGTAATCTGTTTCTTCTTCCTGTACCTGTCTCTGTTGTGTGTTTTTACTCTAACCTCCCTGTATTCTTCTTGCAGCGGGCGCATTCATTATAAGGATATGTACAGTTTATTGCGAGTTATCGACCCCCCACTGGGCTTAGGAAAGAAATGCCCTCATAGGGTGGCCTGCAAGGTTTGATTTCCACTAAAAAACTAATAGCACCTGCTAGCATCCAGAATGGAATGACTCTTGCTTATCTTAATTTTTTTTCTTCTTTTTTGTTTCTCCTTTTGAAAACATTCCACCATTTCAACTTGCATTCTGATATGAAAAAGAGAATGTGCAGGACAATGCAGACACTCTCAGATGCATGAAATGTCCCACTTTGAATGAAAATAGCAAAAATAGAGGAAACACTTAAAGAAAATAAAAATGCCATCTTTGTTCTTTGCTTGCTAGGCTTAGCTGACATGGTAGCGTGCATTGTTCTGGGGGGGAGGGGGGGCAGAAACTGCATTGACATAAAAGTGCCATTATACTGTCATGTCTGCAGCGGGACTTTATGCCTGTTCTATGAACCTTTACATAGAACATCTCAGAAGGGTGAGATAGCCAGTCCACCCTCTTTCCTCCTACTCTTTCCTTCTTTCTTGTCTTCTTTCCTCTTGTTATCTTCACAGCAGATAAAACAGGCATCAGAGTGAGAGACTATGGAACCTCTCTCCTTCACCAGTCTAAACTAGTAACCTTTTTTTGTTCTGTTCTCCTCCCCCACCTTCTTCTTCTCTTTCCTTTGGATTTTCTCCCTCTTTCCCCCATGCACCTGCTGTGGTCATGCTGTTTTTTGGTTTTTCGGTCACCCCAGTGGCAGGATCAGTTACAGGGATATGTATGACATGCTCAGGCAAATGTCACCGCCATTAGGCCTGGGGAAGAAGTGCCCTGCACGGGTTGCATACAAGGTAGAGGGAGCTGACTCCGAGTGGCCACAAGCTGTGTGTCGTACCTGTTGGTGTTTACTTTTTCTTTGTCTCCCTCTCTTTTTGCCCTCCTTTGTTCTCTGATGTGAGGCAAATGCTGTTGTGATTCTTTGGCTTGGGGGGTTCGTGGTGGTGGGGGCATTAAGTGTTAGCTAGGCCAATCCACAGGGAAGCGGGAACGGAAGGACCTTCTCAGTGCTTTTGCACCGCATAAGGACACACACACACACACACACACACACACACACACACACACACACACTGTAAGAAACATGCCCGTGCTCATGTGGTCAAGAACATCTCAAAGCATTGTAGAAAAAAAACATCAAAATGGTTAAACAATATAATTACTGGAATTATGTTCTAGTTCAATACATTAAAGCAAATGCCAGTGCTTTAATGTAAAATTAGATAATGAACTCTAAATGGAAAAGTTATTTTTAACAAACTTTGGAAATAAAAAAAATATTCAAATGTTTTACAAAATTATACATCAATGGAATAGACATGTGCACGACACACACTACACGCAACACATACATGTTCAGACACAGGCGTGTGCGTGTGCAGCAGTGGTGGAAAGGTCTAAAGGACTTCAGTCCTCCGAATCCCTCAGTCCTGTGGATGGCACTTTCTCAAAATCTTTCTGTGCGGACTAGCTTTCTCTCTCTCTCTCTCTCTCTCTCTCTCTCTCTCTCTCTCTCTCCCTCTCTCTCTCACACACACACACACGCACGCACGCACACACACACACGCGCGCACACACACACACACACACACACACACACACACTTACTTTACAGGACAGAGGTAAGTCAAAGTGACAGCAATATTTAATTTATATTTAACAATCTTGTACTTTGAGTCAATCCAAAATAAATCCCAGACACAAGAGGAATTTTGTTCTGATTTTTTCCCTAAATATTGTGGAGTAAGGACATAGTTTTGTGGCAAAAGTCCAACAGAAATCTTATGTCAACAATTTCCACTTTATTTCCTCTGTCAATGCAGTTGTACTGTGTTTCTGGCCCCTCCTCTTGGCATTCAGTCTCGCCCTATGCATGGCCAGCCTCCTGGGACACTGCCATCCCCTCTGCCCTCTCTCTCTCTCTCTCTCTCTCTCTCTCTCTCTCACACACTCACACACACACACACACACACACACACACACACACACACACACACACACACACACACACACACACACACACACCCTCCCAGTCCTTTGTACATACTACTCACACTTTTCATTTAACCCTTTATTTAAAGAAGCATCCAAACCAATTCTCCATAATTTAACTGGATCCAGTTGTAGTTAGAAAATCAGTTTGTAGTAAAAGAGCGTCATATTAGTTCACAGTCATATTAGCTTATGAGAAGAGAAAAGTAACAGCAATATAAAACACCAAGTTGTTCTAAAGCTTAACATTAATGAGATATAATGAATTCATACAAGCATAAAATTTTTCCTCCATCTCACAACTTTCTGGAACCACATCAGAGACTAGCTGTAGACTGTGTCCTGTATGTTTTCATTTACAGAATGGAGGAGAATCTTGACTACTCTTCCATGATAACTTTCCATCACAGTCACAGTATAATTGTTAAATTTTGGATTTTAGATGGAATACTACTTTCATCTTTTTTCTTCTATTTTGGCTCTTCTCTGTCATATTCTCTTAAAGCTTTTCTTAAATTAATTTAATTCTTTCATATGATATTTACACCATGCATCATTTTCTTATATTTTAAAGTCTCCTTAGTTTTGTGCCTGTATTTATCTTAACTCCAAATGTAAACATTTTCCACTTTTCATGCTCCATTGATTTAGTCAGGTAGTCCCCCAGTTATACCTTATATTACTGTTCAATAGTGCTTCATTTTAAGCAAATCAGTATTTAAACTATCTGTAAAATTTCATCATATAACTTCATCCTCCTTAGTGTTTAATGCTTTGTGCTACTGATCAGAAAGTTGGTGGAGTTAGGGGTTAGTTCACAGAAGAGGTGGGTCTTTAGCCGTTTTTTGAAAATAGTGGCAGATTCTGCTGTCCGGATTGAGGATGGAAGTTCATTCCACCACTGAAGGACAGTCAGTTTGAAGGTTCTGGAAAGGGACCTAGTGCCTCTCTGAGTACGCACCACCACACGTCAGTCGTAAATCAATCGCCGGTTACGTGAGGGGACATAAACCTCAAGGAGAGTGTTGAGGTAGGGAGGTGCTGTTCCAGACAGGGTCTTGTACGTGACCATCAGGGCCTTGAATTTGATGTGGGCAGCTACAGGAAGCCAGTGGAGGGAGATGAAGAGGGGTGTGACATGGGTTCTTTTGGACTGGTTGAAGACGAGGCATGCTGCTGCATTTTGAATCATCTGAAGGGGTTTGATGGAGCTGGCTGGGAGGCCCAGGAGCAGTGTGTTGCAGTAGTCCAGTTTTGAGATAACAAGAGCCTGGACTAGTAGCTGTGTAGCCTGTTCGGAGAGATAGGGTCTGATTTTAAGGGTAAGATAGGAACCAGGTTTCCAGAGGGGAGATAACATCAAGTTTTAGTATTAGTGCATGTACTGCAGGATTAGCAATGACATAGGGGAAATGGAGTATATAATAAAGACATTTCTCAGCTTTCATACATAGCTGATTGTCTAGGAAATTTTGGAGAACCAGGGAAACATGCTTTATATGATCTTTTATGCTTTAGATGAGTTTATGAAGGTCTTCAAATAAACACAACTTTCTATCTCTCTGACATGTTGCGGAGCACAAAAACCTATGGCAATCTATTACCCAGTAAAGAAATTTGGGGTGGTTGAGGCAACAGTCAGTATGGTGTAATGAACAGAATGATCAAATTTAGTTTGAAGACAGCTTCACTAGAAACAGCCATTGTGTATATAACATGGCATATGTTCATAAATTATACTCACATTTACAGCATTATGAATTATTAACACAAATCCAGTCAGGATTACTGACCTCTTGATACCTTCATTCATCTAAACTGAGATTCACACGAGCAAACTGAACCTTTAAACAATTACTTATGTTTTCCAAAACCCTGCAGTGCTTCCTAATCACTTCTCACACTGGTTTAAGAACAATGACGCTGCCTCTCTGTCTTAAAGAATAGGACTGTGGTCAGTTAGTGGAAATAGATCCTCAGTTGATTGTCTCTCACTCATTTTTCCCCTCTTGTTTCATACCAACTAGTCCATGCCTGTTTTAATTATTTTCCCCCCTCATTAGTGGTGGCTCGTCCATATATCTAAGTTATTCAACAATTATTAATCTTCATAAAGTCCTGATTCACAACTCCACACATTTTAAATTTCATAGAAATACTAATACATTTTTGAAATACCTTTTTTGTGTAACCAACAATTTAAAATTATTTTGCAGATTTTCTGTTGATTTGCTGGCGTTTCTAGATGTTCTGCAGTTGTGGTCATGAATTGCTGTGGCCGGGAACTGCTGCAAGCACTAATAGACATCCATAGGTGCAAACATTTTCCTGCCCTATGCTCACACAGAAGAAGCAGACAGAACAGTTAATGACAAGGGCTAATTTAAATGACTATGCGGCCATCAATATCTTGTTTTATAGCAAATAATCTGAATTAAATGTAATACATTTCTGCAAAATGGCAACATGTAAGTGCAGACAGTGTATCTATGATGCAGAGAACCATTCCATTGTAAAGTATATTGCAAAGACTGGGTGGGGGAAAGGGGGATTGAAAATTGAAAAGGGGGAGTGAAAAATATCCATACAGAGATACGTGAAATAATTGTTTTACACTCAAAGGCTGAGAAAAACAAGAAACATCTCCTTTCTCTGATTTCCAAATTTATGGACTAGTTTCAGGTATTTTGTGTATTTTTTGAGGTGTAGTTGGACTGGAAATTTTTGCTGAAACCTGTTAAATTGGTTAATGATATTTCCTAGAACACAGTTGAAGGTACATCTAAAACCGCTCAAAATCAAACCACTGTATGATGGATGACTGTATGTTCTCAACTCTCAACTGCCTATTACGGGTTTTCACTTAAAATTCACTAGATAGTAGCCCATACTTGATAGTCAAGTGTGATAACCTCTCACTTAATTAGCTTGAGGCTATGTCGTTATTAGTGCTGGCCTGCCTCAACAAATCTAAGGTCACGAGCCACTGCTACCCCTCATCCTTCTATTTCTCAAGTCTTTACCATTACTTCTCTACTTTCCTCCCCAATGCTTTGTCCCTGCACACATTTCCCAGCTCTATACCTCAGGCAGTCAATTCTGTCCCTGATAAACTAAAGATAGCTGGATCCTCAGTCTTAACATATCCTCTTCCTCACAAAATGACTCAGAATGCTTTTTTTTTTTTTTCATTTGTTTTGTTATTTTTTCTGGGAGAATGCTGCTCTGATCTAACCCAACAGCCTGCACCCATTTTTTGCACCGAGCAACCAGAGAGTCTGGATTAAGCTATTTTGTTCATTTAATCCTCAATAATGACAACCACTACTAAGATGAAACCAGGAGCTAGAATCAACTGAACAAATACTGCTTTCTGTATTGGGCTGCACTGCTGCTTGATGTTATGCATGTGGATGCATGAGATGTTGCATGCTTGTGTATGTGTGTGTGTGTGTGTGTATGTGTGTGTGTGCATGCTTGCGTGTGCAATCATGCATGCATGCACGTGTGTGTGCATTTATTGGGGTGTTGGTGTGTGTTGCATGTCAAAGGTCGTCCTCTGGTATTGTCACACTCGTCGCACAAACATTCAGATATGTGTATGTATCCAAGAGCAAAAATTTTCCAGACCAGAGCCAAATGGATTGAACATTAACGCAGCAGGAGATTGTTCTGTTTTAATCTGTTCATACATCCATGGCTCTGACTTGATCTGGTGAAGCTCATTAAGGGAAAGCTCTTTGCCTGACTGTGGAATCGCCGAGCCTGTGAGGGTGGAAGGCCATGCTGTAGTGTGAATCCGGCTGTTTCAGGATCTTTTGCATTAAAAGCACTGTGCAACTCAAAAGCATTTCCTTATTATTAATTATTAAAAAGAGTTACTAAGCATGAGCAGCTTACAATTATTGAGGTGTAATAAATACATAAAATGTGCAATGGCTACACTGATACTTTCACAGACATAATGATCTGAAACAAATCTGTCTCTTCTTTTATATCAAATACACTTAAATTATACAAAAAAACTACAGAAAATTACTGCTTTAAGTGATGGGCAGAGTACATTCTGCTTGGGACAAATTGAAGGAAGCACAGAAAGCCATTGAGCTTTTCCTACCTCTATCCCATACCAAGTGCCTTCCAGTTTCCTTTCAACATCTCTCACTTATATGTACACACACACACACACACACACACACACACACACACACACACACACACACACACACACACACACACACAGTGACTCCTCCTGGAGGGTAAGAACGCTCTCACACTCCCAAAGACTAACCTGTTCTGATTGGCTCCCTGCAGAGACTCCTGCGAATGGATTTGCCGGTTGCAGATGACAACACAGTGCACTTCAACTCCACCCTCATGGCCTTAATCCGCACTGCTCTGGACATCAAGATCGCCAAGGGTGGGGAAGGTTTGGCATCATTTTTTCCCTTCTGTCCTTCTCTCTTCTTGTCTCTGAAGCGTTCTAAACTGAAGTTTTAGGCTGATGTGTCAGTTCACACTTGTTGATTGGTCAAAACGAGTCAAAGCTTCTACATCGGCTCAGCTGACCTTTCAGACATCAAGCCTATTGCATCTGACAAATCAGGAACCTGTAAGCCATTCTGAACAGATTGTAGTATACAGAATGTGAGCAGCAGCATTAAGGACAATTTTATGGTGATTCTGCTCTGACTGTCACTGTTTGGGAACTCACAAGGCCAATGCTTGTGTGTTCAGAATTGAATTTGTTTTATGCATATAAACATAGTGTCTGAATTGTATTTGTGCATTTTGGTGTGAATACACATGTGGATACTCCCATCTGTTTGAGTGTGTGGATGTGGGTGTGTATGAATTGTGGTTTGTCCCCATTCCTGTGTGTTTAGGTGGTGTTGATAAGCACCAAATGGATGCTGAGCTGAGAAAAGAGATGATGGCAATTTGGCCCAATCTCTCACAGAAGACTCTGGACCTACTGGTCACACCTCACAAGGGTAAGTCAATAAGCCAGAGGTTTGTGTGTTTGGGTTTCTTTCACCCCTTCGCCCCAGAGGATCGCTTCTCCTCCGCCTGCCCAGTCCACTGCTCTGCACCCTCTGATGAGCCACGATCTCCAGCATGACCTTTTCCCGATAACCTGCATATGTTCTACACTGACTTTGCTCACTCAAATCACACACAACTGAACTTCAAAGAACATTATAATGGACATTATAAGTACATATAGAATGTTATAAAAGCCATATAAAATACTGACATTACCAATAACTTATTGTTATATAACAATATTTTGATTGAATCTTTTCATATTGAATAATGAAATAAAACAGTTCCCAACTTTCCCAACTTGTATGCATACCCAACACACACACACACACACACACACACACACACACACACACACACACACACACACACACACACACTTCTCAATAAGTCTCACTGTTCATTTATACATTGCAACACTTAACCACATCCACAGCCATCCACATGAAGATCTCGTGCTGGCTCTCAGATGTGCCTCTTATCAGAGGGTGTGTGACTATAGACCAAAACACTATAGACGTCTTTTCACTCCAGGGTTTTTGTTAGTGAATACATATGGACAGTAGTCTCGCCATAAGGAATTAAAGAACATATGATGAAGCTTGCACAAATAAAATTCCTAACAAGCATGAGATGAAAGTGACTTTGCAGTTTATTCACAAGAATAACACACCTTTTGCAAAGTCATTTTGATTATTATGGTTATTTTGATTTGCAAAAAAAGCATGCCAAAAAGTGCTGAATGCATGGTGCCAATGCACCTGAGGCATGATTATGATATCAGTGTTCATGAAAATATTAAAGCATGAAATGCTATAGAATTTAATACATACATTTTTGCTCCCCTAATGAGGAGTACAATTTGTTGTACTAAAGGAGCTCTTATAAATGTAGGAACACATCTTTAACTCTGCATGTATAAGTTTAAAGTGAAGCTGATCTTTCAGAACATTTCACAGTACAGTCCAAACACAATGAACTGTTTTTGAAACTTTTTCACATTCTGAAGCTAAATTACACTTTTTACGTAATTTAAATTTATTTTGTTTCCTGGGGATTTTCCTTCCCTCCATGTAATTGGAAAGTCAGCTTTAGTCAACAAACTACTTATAGACTGTCATCAACCAGCCAATCAACTGATTCTCAACAACATGCCATATATTTAATGATTACCATAATAATAATAATCTTTATTAAAATAATCTATATGGCACTTTATGTATTGTATTTGTATTTTAATATGTATTAAAATAAAAATTTTAAATGCAGTATTACACAATAGAAGATCAAAAGAAAGTCTATACACTGATCAGCCATAACATTAAAACCACTGACAGGTGAAGTGTATAACATTGATTATCTCAATGTTACAGTAGCACCTGACAGTGGGTGGGATTTATTAGGCAGCAAGTGAACAGTCAGTTCTTGAAGCTGATGTGTCGGAAGCAGGAAAAATGGGCAAGTGTAAGGATCTGAGCAAATGTGACAAAGGGCAAATTGTGATGGTTAGATGACTCGGTCAGAGCATCTCCAAAACAGCAGGTCTTGTGGGGTGTTCCCAGTGTGCAGGGGTTAGTACCTACCAAAAGTGGTCCAAGGAAGGACAACTGGTGAACCAGTGACAGGGTCATGGGCACCCAAGGCTCACTGATGCGCGTGGGGAGAGAAGGTTAGCCTGTCTGCTCCAATCCCACAGAAGAGCCATTTTAGCACAAATTGCTGAAAAAGTTAATGCTGGCTCTGGTAGAAAGGAGTCAGAACACACAACACATCACAGCTTGCTGCGTATGGAGCTGTGTAGCTGCAGACCGGTCAGAGTGCCCATGCTGACCCCTGTACACCACCAAAAGCTCCTACAATGGGCACGTGAGCATCAGAACTCAACCCTGGAGCAAGAGCAACCTGGGGAAGAGTTGGCACCAGGATGCACTATGGGAAGAAGGTGAGCCGGTGGAGCTAGTGTGATGCTCTGGCAATGTTCTGCTGGGAAACCTTCAGAGCACACCACAGCACACCTTCAGAGGTCTTGTGGAGTCCATGGTCAGAGCTGTTTTGGTGGCACAAGGAGGACCTACACAATATTAGGCAGGTGGTTTTAATGTTATGGCTGATCATGTATGTTTAAGGCATATTAATCTTTATGTATTAGTGGCATATTAATAACAGTCACTTATATTTTAATTGTAATTAACTAGAATCTTGAAAAGTATATTTAAAAGACCCAAGAAGAAGAGAAGTTTTAGAGCTCTAGAAAATTCCCAATGTTCTCTAGAACACTGTTTCACAGCTTAGTGGTGATGTAATATGAACATGTTCCAGCATTGGAGCTGTGATGATTGATTGTTAGGATTAACAGCAGTCCTGTGTCACCTGAGTGAAGTGCTCAGGATGGGTTATACTGCTTCAGGAGATCAGCGAAATACTGCAGAGCTAAAACCATTTAAATAGCAGTCAATATCCAGAGTGAACTCAACAACAAAATACATCCAAGGGCCTGAAGGGAGAACAACTGAACAATACAGACCCTAAAACAGAAGCTTGAGGAGAACATATAGTTGTTTTTAGGTTCTGAAGAATCTGGAAATGTGAAATATTCAAGTAAAGTCCAAACAGATCTGAAAATCTTGGTTTCACATCCTGCTAAAAGTATGTACATTTTCTAATATACTTATATAAAGTAAAATAGTAATAAAGTGAATGGAAAAAGGACAAGCTGATGTTCTACCCACTGCTCACCAAACAGCACCAATGCTAAACTGTTAACATGTTAAACATTTGATCGGCTGCTTGATGACTCGATGGTCTGCTGACAGACTGCAGTGAATTAATCAAATACCTCAAATTCAGCGTCAGAAGGTGAAATAGCAACAAAACAGGCACTCAGATTGAGGTTTGTGTTTTTATATACCTGATCTTTATTATGAAATGAATAAAATGCAAAACAATGAGAAATGATGGGAAAAAATTTGAAAAACCAAGTGTAATATTAAAGATAAACTTTTTTATTATTTTAACCAGTCTGTTTGTGAAAAGACTATATGCTGTGTGTGTGTGTGTGTGTGTGTGTGTGTGTGTGTGTGTGTGTGTGTGTGTGTGTGTGTGAGTGAGAGAGAGAGAGAGAGAGAGAGAGTGAGTGAGTGTTCATGAACCCCCACCCCCCTTCCCCCGGCTCAGGGTCCACCTCCCCGTGTCTAATCGTGCAGGGTAACTTTTCCTTCTCTCAGCAGCGACAGACCTGACAGTGGGGAAGATTTATGCAGCCATGATGATTATGGAGTATTATAGACAGAGCAAAGCCAAGCGCACTCAGGCTCTCCGAGATGAACAGGTACAGTCCTGCACACTGCTTTGCTTCCTCACTCTCCTGCTGTCTCACTATCTCACCCTTTCTCTGTGTATCACTCTTCTGTTGTCTCATTGTCTCACTCTCTCTATATAACTCTCAATTAAATTAAATTCAGTTTCATTTATATAGCTCTTTTAACAATGGGTGTGGTCATGAAACAGCTTTGAACAAATCTTGATATATATTTTTTGATTTATCCCTGATGAGCAAGCCAGAGACAACAGTGGCAAGGGAAAAACTCCCTGAGATGACATGAGGAAAAAAACCTTGAGAGGAACTAGACTCAAAAGGGAACTTATCCTCTTCTGGGTGACACCAGATAAGACAATTATGAATCATTACTCTTGTACAATTGTATACTGTAGAGTCAAGTAGTGCTAAGTGTATTAAAATGATCTTCAGTATGAGCATCAGGGTCATTTTTGATTTGTCATTCATGCTGCAGAACTACTGCAGGGTCCAAAATTCTGAATTTAACTTATCATCTTCGTGCCCTTTAGGATAAATAACTCAACTCACTGCACTTTTCCTTCCCTTTGGGTCTTTAGCTACTGCCTTGATGCTTTTCCAAGAATCCCACCCAAATTCTTGCCTCTATTTTTCAACACTATTTCTTCAGGTAGTCCGTGGCTTTCCTCTTGTCCTTCGCCCGGCTGGTGCCCATTTGAGTGCAACCTTTGTGTAGTAGTTGTTATCCCTCCTGAGTACATATCCTAAGTACCTCCATCATCTGGCTTTGATGGTTTGAGATGGGACACTGTTCTTGTGGCCTCAGACAGATCTTCAATAGATATCTTGTTTGGCCAGACGATTCTTAGGATCCTCTTCAGGCACTTCCTGTGGAACACATCCAGCCTGCTGCCAAAGTACCCCTCTGTGAGGTACTGAGACACTCACTCAGCAGTACTGAGTCTTATTGGGTTAGGTGTTCGGCTAGTCCAGGTGAGTGTTGGGAGGCAGCAGGGTGTTGAGTAATCTGACTGCCTCAGGGAAGAAACTGTTGTGGAGTCTGCTGGTGGTGGCACGGATGTTCCTGTACATTCTGCCAGATGGCAGGAGGGTGAAGAGTCCGTGAGAGGGGTCACCCGCAATACTGGTGGCTTTGGCTTGTTGAAGGAGGTGTTGATGGTGGGTAGAGAGACCCTGATGATCTTTTCAGCTGTCCTCACAATTCACTGTAGGGTATTGTGGTCAGAGGCTGTCTTACCACACGGTAAGACAGCTGGTCAGGATGCTCTCTATTGTTCCTTTGTAGAAGGAGGTGAGGATGGGATGTGGGAGGTTGGCTCTCTTCAGCCTCCACAGGAAGTGGACACGCTGCTGGGCCTTCTTGACTAGCCAGGTGGAGTTAAGAGTCCAGGAGAGGTCCTCAGTCATGTACACACCAAGAAACATGGACCTTTTGAGTCTCTCCACAGTTGTTCCATTGATGTACAGTGGTGAGTGGTCCACTTGGGAAGTCGACAATCATCTCTTTAGTCTTATCAACATTAAAAGATAGATTGTTGTCTCTACACCATTCTGCGAGCTGGTTCACCTCTTCTCCGTACAATGACTCATCATTGTTGCTGATGAGGCCCACAACTGTCGTGTCATCAGCAAACTTGATGATGTGATTAGAAATTAACTTAACAGCACAGTCATGACTGGGGTCTCCCGGTCAGAAAGTCCAGGATCCAGTTGCAGAGGGAGGTGTTTAAACCCAACAGGCTCAGCTTTGTTGTCAGTTGTTGTGGGATGATTGTGTTGAAAGCTGAACTGAAGTCTATGAACAGCATCCTTACATAATTGTCCTTTTTATCTATATGGATCAGAGACAGATGGATCGTAGAAGATATGGTGTCCTCTGTTGAGCGGTTGGGATGGTAGGCATACTGAAATGGGTCCAGTGTGGTGGGAAGACTGCTCTTTATGTGTTTCATGACTAGCCGCTTGAAGCACTTCATGATGATAGGTGTGAGTGCAACAGGCTGGTAGTCATTCAGGCAGGACACAGATGATTTCTTCGGCACAAGGATGATGGTGGTAATCTTGAAGCACACAGGGACGACTTCTTGGCTCAGGGAAATGTTGAAGATATCTGTGAGGACATCTGCAAGCTGATCAGCACATTCACTGAGCACCCAGCCAGGTATGTTGTCAGGACCTGCAGCTTTCCGTGTTCAATGAGGTGTGGCATGGAGGCAATCAGCCTGTGGCACTGCTGAGGTGTTATGGAAGCCCAGGTTGCTTTGATAGCGGCCTTCAGCTTGTCTGTATTGTTTGGTCTGATGTTTCTCATCTTCCTCTTGACAAAATTCAGGTCAGGCGAGTTGGCTGGCCAATCAAGCACAATAATACCATGGTCAGCAAACCAGTAGTTTTGGCTCTATTTTTGTTCTAAAATCTGCTGGTAGATGCTGCATTGACTCTCGACTTAAGAAAACACAGTGGACCAACACCAGCAGATGACATGGCACCCCAAATTATCACTGACTGTGTAAATTTCACACTGGAAATTTCACAACTTGGATTCTGTCCCTCTCCACTCTTCCTCCAGACTCTGGGACCTTGATTTCCAAATGAAATGCAAAATTTACTTTCATCTGAAAAGAGGACTTTGGACCACTGAGCAATGGTCCAGTTCTTTTTCTCCTTAGCCCAGGTAAGACGCTTCTCTGTCTCTGGCTCAGGAGAGGCTTGACACTAGGAATGCGACACTTGTAGCCCATTTCCTGGACACATCTGTGCGTGGTGGCTCTTGATGCACTGACTCCAGCCTCAGTCCACTCCTTGTGAAGCTCCCCCAAGTTCTTGAATCGGCTTTGCTTGACAATCAAGGCTGCGGTCATCCCTGTTGCTTGTGCACCTTTTCCTACCACACTTTTCCCTTCCAGTCAACTTTCCATGAATATTATTCCATGAATATTGTGGTTGTGTACAGAACCAGGCTGAGAGATTAAAGGCTCAGGAAACCTTTGGAGGGGTTTTGAGTTAATTAGCTGATTAGAGTCTTCTCAGGTGACATTTCTGTATTATAAACTCTTTATTCTAATATTTTGAGATACTACATTTTTGATTTCCATGAGCTGTAAACCATAATCATCAAGATTAAAACAAAAAAAGGCTTGCAATATTTAACTTTATGAGTAATGAATCTATAATAAAAGTTCCACTTTTTGAATTAAATTACGGAAAAAAAATGAACTTTTCCACAATATTCAAATTGTTTTTTAGATACACTTGTATATACAATACAGGTGCATCTCGATAAATTAGAATGTCGTGGAAAAGTTCATTTATTTCAGTAATTCAACTCAAATTGTGAAACTCGTGTATTAAATAAATTCAATGCACACAGACTGAAGTAGTTTAAGTCTTTGGTTCTTTTAATTGTAATGATTTTGGCTCACATTTAACAAAAACCCACCAATTCACTATCTCAACAAATTAGAATACTTCATAAGACCAATAAAAAAAAAACATTTTTAGTGAATTGTTGGCCTTCTGGAAAGTATGTTCATTTACTGTACATGTACTCAATACTTGGTAGGGGCTCCTTTTGCTTTAATTACTGCCTCAATTTGGCATGGCATGGAAGTGATCTGTTTGTGGCACTGCTGAGGTGGTATGGAAGCCCAGGTTTCTTTGACAGTGGCCTTCAGCTCATCTGCATTTTTTGGTCTCTTGTTTCTCATTTTCCTCTTGACAATACCCCATAGATTCTCTATGGGGTTCAGGTCTGGTGAGTTTGCTGGCCAGTCAAGCACACCAACACCATGGTCATTTAACCAACTTTTGGTGCCTTTGGCAGTATGGGCAGGTGCCAAATCCTGCTGGAAAATGAAATCAGCATCTTCAAAAAGCTGGTCAGCAGAAGGAAGCATGAAGTGCTCCAAAATTTCTTGGTAAATGGGTGCAGTGACTTTGGTTTTCAAAAAACACAATGGACCAAGACCAGCAGATGACATTGCACCCCAAATCATCATAGACTGTGGAAACTTAACACTGGACTTCAAGCAACTTGGGCTATGAGCTTCTCCACCCTTCCTCCAGACTCTAGGACCTTGGTTTCCAAATGAAATACAAAACTTGCTCTCATCTGAAAAGAGGACTTTGGACCACTGGGCAACAGTCCAGTTCTTCTTCTCCTTAGCCCAGGTAAGATGCCTCTGACGTTGTCTGTGGTTCAGGAGTGGCTTAACAAGAGGAATACAACAACTGTAGCCAAATTCCTTGACACGTCTGTGTGTGGTGGCTCTTGATACCCCTCTTGATGACCCCAACCTCAGTCCATCCCTTGTGAAGTTCACTCAAATTCTTGAATCGATTTTGCTTGACAATCCTCATAAGGCTGCGCTTCTCTCAGTTGGTTGTGCATCTTTTTCTTCCCCACTTTTTCCTTCCACTCAACTTTCTGTTAACATGCTTGGATACAGCACTCTGTGAACAGCCAGCTTCTTTGGCAATGAATGTTTATGGCTTACCCTCCTTGTGAAGGGTGTCAATGATTGTCTTCTGGACAACTGTCAGATCAGCAGTCTTCCCCATGATTGTGTAGCCTAGTGAACCAAACTGAGAGACCATTTTGAAGGCTCAGGAAACCTTTGCAGGTGTTTTGAGTTGATTATCTGATTGGCATGTCACCATATTCTAATTTGTTGAGATAGTGAATTGGTGGGTTTTTGTTAAATGTGAGCCAAAATCATCACAATTAAAAGAACCAAAGACTTAAACTACTTCAGTCTGTGTGCACTGAATTTATTTAATACACGAGTTTCACAATTTGAGTTGAATTACTGAAATAAATGAACTTTTAGATGACATTCTAATTTATTGAGATGCACCTGTATAGTGTTGGAATTTCTCATCTCATCTCAAACTAACCTGTAATATTTTTAAGTGGCTTATATAGAAGCATTGATTTATACAAATGAGCAAAGCACTTGCACCTAATTTCCTGTCCTAGCCACTGATATGTATTCATAATCAGACTACATATTTCCCTTTGTGTGGTCCTATGGCTGTATTTAGATTTGGCAACTTAATTTCAAAGCATTTGTCAATATTTAAGCATGAAAAGTTCTCCATATTCAGAGTCTGCTTATGCAGATGTGTGGACAGGCCACACATATACAGCCATGGCCAAAAGTTTTGAGAATGACACAAATATTAATTTTCACAAAGTCTACTGCTTCAGTGTTTTTAGATCTTTTTATCAGATGTTACTGTTACTGAAGTATAATCACAAGCATTTCATAAGTGTCAATGGCTTTTATTGACAATTACATGAAGTTTATGCAAAGAGTCAATATTTGCAGTGTTGACCCTTCTTTTTCAAGACCTCTGCAATTCGCCCTGGCATGCTGTCAATCAACTTCTGGGCCACATCCTGACTGATGGCAGCCCATTCTTGCATAATCAATGCTTGGAGTTTGTCAGAGTTTGTGGGTTTTTGTTTGTCCACCCACCTCTTGAGGATTGACCACAAATTCTCAATGGGATTAAGGTCTGGGGAGTTTCCTGGCCATGGACCCAAAATGTCGATGTTTTGTTCCCCGAGCCACTTCGTTATCACTTTTGCCTTGTGGCAAGGTGCCCCATCATGCTGGAAAAGGCATTGTTTGTCCCCAAACTGTTCTTGGATGGTTGGGAGAAGTTGCTCTCTGAGGATGATTTTGTACCATTCTTTATTCATGGCTGTTCTTAGGCAAAATTGTAAGTGAGCCCACTCCCTTGGCTGAGAAGCAAACCCACACATGAGTGGTCTCAGGTGCTTTACTGTTGGCATGACACAGGACTGATGGTAGCGCTCACCTTTTCTTCTCCGGACAAGCTTTTTTCCAGATGCCCCAAACAATCGGAAAGGGGATTCATCAGAGAAAATGACATTACCCCAGTCCTCAGCAGTCCAATCCCTGTACTTTTTGCAGAATAGCATTCTGTCCCTGATGTTTTTCCTGGAAAGAAGTGGCTTCTTTGCTGCCCTTCTTGACATCAGGCCATCCTCCAAAAGTCTTCGCCTTACTGTGCATGCAGACGCACTCACACCTGCCTGCTGCCATTCCTGAGCAAGCTCTGCACTGGTGGTGCCCCGATCCCGCAGCTGAATCAACTTTAGGAGACGGTCCTGGCGCTTGCTGGTCTTTCTTGGGCACCCTGAAGCCTTCTTCACAACAGTTGAACCTCTCTCCTTGAAGGTCTCGATGATCCGATAAATGGTTGATTTAGGTGCAATCTTACTAGCACCAATATCCTTGCCTGTGAATCCCTTTTTGTGCAAAGCAATGATGGCTGCACGTGTTTCCTTGCAGGTAACCATAATTAACAGAGGAAGAACAATAATTTCAAGCACCACCCTCCTTTTAAAGCTTCCAGTCTGTTATTCTAACTCAATCAGCATGACAGAGTGATCTCCAGCCTTGTCCTCGTTAACACTCTCACCTGTGTTAACGAGAGAATCACTGACATGATGTCAGCTGGTTCTTTTGTTTAAGGGCTGAAATGCAGTGGACATTTTTTTTTGGGATTAAGTTCATTTTCATGGCAAAGAGGGACTTTGAAATTAATTGCAATTCATCTGATCACTCTTCATAACATTCTGGAGTATATGCAAATTGCCATCATAAAAACTGAGGCAGCAGACTTTGTAAAAATTAATATTTGTGTCATTCTCAAAACTTTTGGCCACAGCTGTACAGTACTTGTTTTATTTTTATGCATCATGTGTAGACAGATAATTGTACAAGTCAAGGCCATGAAATCGCAGTGTGTGCGCAGGATGTAGGTTTTCTTAAAATCTTGTTTTAATCTTGATAGTACAGTTGTAATAAAATACTGCCATTGTTTTTGTTGAACTCCGTCCCTTGTACATGTAACTCCCCTTTAACTTCTAAATAGAGCTTAAGTCTGTAGTACGTCTGAACGTTCTGAACATATTCAATCATCACTGGGTATGGTTAACTTAACTCTTAATCCTAATCTCCACATCAATTTTTCTCCTTCCAGTCAGTAATTCTAGTCCACTGTAAATGTGTCTGTTCTGGTTATATATCCTTTGCTGGCTTAAACTCACACACTTTTTTTTTTTTTTTTTTTTTTTTTTTAACAGCATCTTATGTTTATCGTTGGTTGTGTTCTAAACATCAGGGTTTCATTTCAAATGTGTGAAATCAGTTATTTGCTTGAGTTAAATGCTTTGTGTTTTGAAGTTAGTTGCGCATGTTGGGTTGACAGTTTCTGCATGGTTGCTGTAGTAGTCTGGAGTGATTTGAATAGAATATAAAAGTTAACGATAAGTTAGTTATCAGTTATCAACTACACAACTTAACATAATATCTAAATCAGGACTTTTCAAACCTTTTTTGAAGACAACGATGTCTTCCAGTGCACACAGATAAAAAGACTATAGCACAAATGTGTAAAATCATATTTGTTAGATTAATTACTGCTTTGGATTCCTAAAATTTCCACCCTAGGAACCAAAATTTGGAACATATTAACATTTTGTATCTTATTAACCACAATTTCTGTTAGATTAAAGTTGACATTAGGCATCAATTACAGTTGCAATCAAAATTATTGAACCCCCATTGCAAATAAGGTTTATTATCAACATTTACAGACTTTCAGTTGTTTGCAATGAACAAATCAAACAAAAGCAATTAAGCCTGGAGAAGTCATTATAAGTTGCATTTTCAGTTGAATTTGGGGAAACCACTTGAAGCATTCATTGTGTTGAACTATTTCAGTTGCTTTTGTTTGATTTGTTCATTGCAAACAGCTGAAAGTCTGTAAATTTTGAAAATAAACCTGATTTGGGGGTTGAATAATTTGGATTGAAACTGTATATAAAAAACAAACTGGAAAAAAAAAGACTAAAATGAAATTTATGTTTAAGGTAATGATGGTCATTGCATTTCATTACGCTATTCTCCACTTGTTCTATTTGTCTTTGATTGGTCAGAGAGTACAAAGTGAGAGTAAAATGCTCTGTGCCATACAAAAATTGCCAAAGCAGAAATAGTTGGCAACTGTTACTGATATTGTTGTCTTTAAAAGTGTATCAAAGTCATAATGCAACATGCAGCCATACCCAATCTGAGTAACTATAGATATTATACAGTGCCCTCCACTAATATTGGCACCCTTGGTAAATATGAGCAAAGAAGGCTGTGAAAAATTGTCTTTATTGTTTAACCCTCAAAGACCGAAACCGCCGCCTGTGGCTATGAATAACTGTTGTTCTAAAAGGTTTAATAACTTTTTTAATCTGTATTGGATTAGCGTAAAGTGGAGATTCTCAGGTTTTCAGTGATATCACATTTGTCCCAGTTGGACGTTCAGATGCTCCGTAGTGAATGCGGTTACGTCATACGAATGCTATCACATTCTGCAGCATTGATTGATTCAAGGAATCCCATGCAGCTTGTTCCTCTGAGCCAAACAGGAACGGCTGTTGCTGCTTAGTCCCACCCCCGGTGCCCAGATTGGTTCAAACTGTCATCTACTCCACCAATCAACGTTTCTTTTTGGAAAAAAGCAGGGGGAGTGAAATTCCTCATTTGAGAGACAGAGGTCAGCAGACACGGCAAGAAAGGGGCAGCAGTACTGCATGCTCTGCAAGAAGCACACTATTTGGAAGTGTGCACGGTGCACTGTCTTGTTGCCCACAGAAACCGCTTCAGTCAGTGGCATAGCGGCATATTGTTTATGTTCAATTGATAAAATATTTGTCTCAAAAAAAACTTTTGCTTCAGTGTTCTTTTTCATTTAATATCTGTCCAATATAGTCCATGATGCCATGTATCCTAACAAAATGTCCCGGTCCTCTGGCAGAAAAACAGCCCCAAAACATTAAAGAGCCACCATGGGCATGAGGTACTTTTCCATATGGCTACCTCTCTGTGTGCCCCAAAACCACCTCTGGTGTTTATTGCCAAAAAGCTCTATTTAGGTTTCATCTGACCATAGAACCCGATCCCATTTGAAGTTCCAGTAGTGTCTGGCAAACTGAAGATGCTTGAGTTTGTTTTTGGATGAGAGTAGAGGCTTTTTTCTTGAAACCCTTCCAAACAACTTGTGGTGATGTATTTGACTTCGGATTGTAGTTTTGGAGACTTTCTGATGCAACTAACTTCTGCAATTAATAATAATATAATAATAATTTGTTACATTTATATAGTGCTTTTCTAGACACTCAATTCTCCAGGTGTGATCCTTGGAGATTTTTTGGCCACTCGAACCATCCTCTTCACTGTGTGTTGAGACAATATAGACATGTCCAATTCCAGGTTGATTCATAACATTTCCAGTTGACTGGAACTTCTTAATTATTCCCCTGATGGTGGAAATGGGCATTTTCAATGCTTGTGCTATTTTCTTATAGCCACTTCCCATTTTGTGAAGCTCAACAACCTTTTGCCGCACATCACAGCTACAGTTGCAAACAATAATTATTCAATTATTATAAAATCAGGTTTATTGTCAAAATGTACAGACTTCCAGCTGTTTGCAATGAAAAAATCAAACAAAAGCAATTGAAAAAGTTCAACACAATGAATGCTTCAAGTGGTTTCCCCAAATTCAACTGAAAATGCAACTTCTCCAGTCTCAAAATTATTCAACCCATTGAATAATGGGCATGAAGCATTTTCAGTCCTTAGTAGAGCATTTTTACATTTACAGCATTTGGCAGACACCCTTATCCAGAACAACTTACATTTATTTAATTTATACATCTGAGCAGTTGAGGGTTAAGGGCCTTGCCCAAGGGTGGCTTGGCAGTGGTGGGATTTGAACTCACTACCTTCCAATCAGTAGTCCAACATCTTAACCACTGAGCTACCACTGCCACACCCTTTTGCTGTTATGACCTGCTGCAAATGAGATGCATAGCCAGACACCAGCTTCTGGCAGCGTTCCTGAGGAATCTTAGCCCATTCCTCATGAGCAATGGCCTCCAGATCAGTAATATTCTTGAGTTTGTGTGCTGCAACCACCTTCTTCAAATCAAAAAGTCAGGTGACTGTGATGGCCCTGTAGAATCCTCCAGGAATTTCATAACCAAGCCTTGGTTGAATTTGAGGTATGCTTGGGATCATTGTCCTGTTGGAAGGTCCAACGGAGCCCAAGCTTCAGCTTCCTCACAGACGGCATGACATTTTCTCCTAGGATTTCCTGATACTTCAATGAATCCATCTTGCTTTCCACATGCTGCAGGTTTCCAGTGCCAGAGGATGCAAAGCAGCCCCAGAGCATCACTGAGTCACCACCATGCTTGACTGTGGACAGAGTGTTCTTTCTCCAGACATACCGCTGATTCATTGTGCCAAAAAGGTCCAGTTTTGTTTCATCGCTCCACAGAACAGAATCCCAAAATTTCTGTGGCTTATTTATATGATTTTGAGCCAACTTTTCTTGTGCTTTTGGGTCAGTAGTGGTGTACGTCTTCGAGTTCTGGCATGGAAACCTTCTGCGTTTAGTACGCACCTTACTGTGCTCACTGAAAACTCAGTGCCTGTTGCCACCAAGTCTTGCTGCAGGTCTTTTGCAGTCACTCGAGGGTTTTTCACTACCGGCTTTCTCAGAAATCTGGTTGCAGCCATTGATAGCTTCCTTTTTCTGCCCTGTCCAGGTAGTGTAACCACTGTTCCCTTAACTTTGAACTTGCGAACTATGCTTCCAATGGTGTCTCTAGGAACATTCAATGCCTTCGCTATCTTTTTGTATCCTGTTCCTTGTTTGTGAAGGACGATGATCTCTTCTCTTATCTTTTTGGACCATTCTATTGACTTAGCCATATTTCTAACATGCAGTCAAACGTGACACTCAGCAAACCCCTAGCCAGTTCAGGTATTTCATGTGTTCCAGCTCAAGCACACCTGGTGCAATTAAGGAAGCCCTTGATTAGTTGAATAAGGGGTGCTTGAGACAACTCCTGTTTTGCATATTTGTGCTGTTGTGAGGGATTCTATTCAGGGGGTTGAATAATTTTAAGACTGGAGAAGTCATTATAAGTTGCATTTTCAGTTGACTTTGGGGAAACCACTTGAAGCATTCGTTGTGTTGAACTTTTTCAATTGCTTTTGTTTGATTTGTTCATTGCAAACAGCTGGAAGTCTGTAAATTTTGACAATAAACCTGATTTGCAATGGGGGTTGAATAATTTTGTTTGCAACTGTATATTCCTTGGTCTTACCCATTGTTATGAATGACTAAAGGAATTTGGCCTATGTGTTACCTCATATTTATACCTCTGTGAAACAGGGAGTCATGGTTGAACAATTTCCTGTTCCTAGTCACCAAGCTGTGTTAAAATAATTGTAAAATATAAATGGGAATATACTCCAAATATATTTTTCTCATATGAATTCATAGGAGTGCCAATAATTGTTGCACACCTATATTTAACAAAGATGTTTTTTGTATAAACCTGTGTTTTGTTTGCAATTGTTTGATATCCATGAGAGCAGAGTATTTTTGTGAGTTTTTTTTTAACAAAAGATCAAAAGGTTAAACAATAAAGACGATTTTTCACAGCCTTCTTTGCTCATATTTACCAAGTGGGGCAATATTAGTGGGGGGCTCTGTACATAATGGTACTTATCCATGCCTCAATTTAGCACACAACAGGTTGCCAATGGCATTCATTTACTGGCACAACCAAAGTAAATGAATTCTCAGCATGGTACCATGGACATCCTTCTTATAGCTTGGCTCAGAGGTTCACTTCATTGACTCACCAGACTCCAAATCCCAGAATGCTTCCTGGCTGAACAATTTGACTGCCTTGTGTTGCTGATGGATGTAATTCCATTTGCACCTGGGATGCCTTGTATCCCATCTCCTTCCAACCCCCCATTTTCCCATCTGCTTGCCTGATACCAGCTATAGGCCATGTTGTATCTTACACAGAATCGAACGCCATTAATGTTTCAGCGCCTGGAGCCACCATCACCGACACAGAATGCTGGTCAGGGACTCAATGGCCTTTCTGAACCACAACCAAACCCTAACAACTTGTAAGTAGATGTTTAGAATTTTCTGTTTTCTGTCATGTTTTTGCCCCTGAACTTCTGTCTGTTTGCTCTTTCTCCCAATTGAACAAAGTGGGAAAATATGTACATTAGGATACAAAGGAATAACTCATACTTCATTTGTCACCAATATATTTTTTAAAAAGCTTATTATTTCTTGAAAACTATGGCTATGCATGTCCAAATATACATTAGAGAGATCGCGTTGTACACCCACATCCACTCTCACACCTGGCACTTCTGGGGTCAGTAGTTGTTAGACATGTAACCATGGAATCATTATGGCATCTATGAAGCAGACTGATTGGGTCACTGGGTTTGTTGGGCCCCACTTATTGTCAAAAGGCTTCCTTCCAATAGGTTTCCTTCAATACTGGGTCTTTATCAGAGCTTTCTCAAATTCCTTTATAATGAATCATATAGTTCCACAGACATATGTGGCATTTTTGTTTGCGTGAACCGCTATGTCTATTACTACCACCCTGGAGCACTGCGTTTGAGGTAATCTGCTTAGTGTGGGGTGGGTCCTTAAACTGAAATTTTTTTCAGGTTCGAACCCACAGCCAAGTCTTCTATTTTAGAACTTTCCAGCACAATCCTACCACTACTACCTTCTACCAGTGTAAGCTGGTTTGCTAAAAAATTTTATCTACCACATTTCCTGTACAGCCAGGGTCCTCACACCATTCCCATTCTCCCAATTACAGCAGTAATGTTTGATGGCTATCTAAGGATCTTATGTCCATAGTCTATGGATTCTATTTCTTAACTTAGATTTCTTATATCTCTCATTTACACTACACTGAATGAGACTAAAGCCAAAATATGAATAAATAGCTGTTGTTAACAAGCCTACATGCCTCCTATGATAGTGATGTGGTAGTCTCTATGGCAAGGATAGTAAAATTTCAATGGTCCTGCTACATAAAATTCTTCGTTTAGAAAGGTCCAGATAATTGACTAACATGACTAACTGGCGAAATGCTCAACATTTAGTGATTAGTTCTAAGCCAATAACCTTGGGTCCAATGTATTAAAAAAAACACTGCAAGGATATCTATGTATATTTTATTGTAATTGTAGCATTTTCTCATAATGGAGAGCATATATCAGAGCAAGTATCAGGATATCAGCAGACATTTGACGAATGTTTGTGCTTATATAGCATTAATTTGCTGTCATTGTCAGTATAATTGGGGTAAATAAATATGTGGGCTAAGTGTAACACAAAGTCAAAATGAATATCAGTAAAGTTCTGGGGAATGAACATGCAGTAATTATTATTATAAGTATATAAGGGAGAAAAGCATTCTAGCTGTGTATATGGTTAGGGCTGTGGATGGGGGCATTCCGGAGAGCCAGTCATGGGTCACAGCCAGAGCTCAGGAGATGTCTCAGAAAGCAGGCAGCTGGAGCCCAGAAGGCCACCCAACAGAGGACATGACCGAGAACCGGACCACATCACAGGTAACATAAATACACACTCGGCACAATCAAGATACCTTTTATACCCTCTTTTATACGCTCAGAAATACTTCATATTCAAACACTTGCCATAGAGACAAACATGTACTTGATCATTTAGTGCATCCTTATAAAGATGCTTGCAGAGATTTTGTGTCTTACATGGGTGAGTGTATAATCTCATGTACATACTTTTAGGAGTGACAGGAAATGACACTTCTTGTTTGGATTCTCTGGGACTTTATTAATCTACTCTGCAGGAGTAATCTAGCTGCAGGATTTTATAGCATCAGACCATTTTCCCTTATTTTCCCATCAGATATTTGGGCAATTCTGTAATCCACGTTGCTTTCTGAAACTCACACACACTCAGTGTTTCTCCTGTTTTACTTCCAGTTTCTCTGTCTGATAGTTCAAACTCATTTCATCTTATGTGTTCATCCATTGCTGTCTCAGGGGGATGTTTGAACCTCTCTGGTCTTCCCAATGGTCAAGCATTAATGCACTCCCGTCCAGCTCTGCTAGCTTTATGGCATGTTTATGAAATTATTACCAAAAAGTACAATTGTCAATATTATGTGTGGGTTTTACTCCATTTCTTACAGTCAGCTTATTCGCACCTTTCATAAAGTTTCATAAAGAGTTACCTAATCAGCCAGTCATTTTGCAGCAGTGCAAATGTATAAAATAATGCAGACTCAGGTCAAGAGCTTCAGCTAATGTTCACATCAAACATCAAAATGGGGATGTGCCATGGTCAGAGTGAAAGTACAGATACTACTGGTCAAATATTACTCCATTACCAGTTGTTGGTGAAAGTTGTAAAGACAGATTTTTACTTAAGTAAAACTACACAAGTACTTGCTTTTAAAAGTACTTAAGTATCAAAAGTATATTTCCTTTTTTATGTCAATGCATTGTTTTATTATTGTTGCACTGTTGTATGTAATACTTACAATACATTATGCCTCTGAAGCAACCTACTGAATACACTGACTAGCTTGTAGTATCTGTGGAATAAAGAGCTTTTAGAATGTTACTAAACCTATAGAAATGAAAAGTGCTCTCTCTCTCTCTGTGGCTCAGCGGCAGCACCAACGCAGATCTGAATGTTCTGGTGTGATTTTTGTTAAAGGTTTAATAGACGGGTGCATTGTTATCATTTAGGAAAGAGATGGTGTGTGTGTTTGAATCGAGATCGCAGTCTTTTTATGATTAACTGTGCAGCTCTACACATAACTATAGTAATTTTGCAAGGTAACAAAAAAACTATAATAGTTACAAGATATTAACTTATTTAACCCTTAAACTCATTTACATTTGAATTCATGCTTTTGCGTGCTAACTAACGTTATTGTCGAACCTTACCTATGCGTAAGCGGTGTATCCACAAGGCTACGGCAACTTGGCAGGCAAATCCATAAATCATTTGACCGACCAGACTTCATACTGTAACTTTAGTTCTAAAGCACGGACAATTTCAAGCTTTCACAAGAAATTAAAAGTTCATACCTCAATATGCTTCCGCAGGCTGGACGGTGAGTTTTTGAAGGCTGTGATTTGCTTTGTCTTAGGTAAACAAAGCAAACATTTAAAACGATAAGAATCTTTGACCTTTTCAGAAAACTGGAACATACTGTTTAAGCACAGTCATGTGTGCGCACTGTGCCGAGGAACCACCTTCTTCCATTTTGCCAACTGATCAGTGTTCAAAAAATGCTGGGAAATCATTGAACTTCACGACACGTGACCCTACAAGAGTGATTATTGATAGGCTGTCTGTCACCTGCAAAAAACCCAATCACGTTTTAGAGAAGAAAAAAAAATCATCCACTGATTTTCAAAGCTGCTACAGTAACAACTTTCAACTCGAGGACTTTGATAGAAATGTAGTGGAGTGAAAAGTACCATATTTGTCTTTCAAATGTAGTGAAGTTAAAGTCACAAGTTTCCAGAAAAAATAATACTCAAGTAAAGTACAAATACTCAAAAAGTGTACTTCAGCACAATACTCAAGTGAATGTACTTCGTTACTGTCCACCTCTGGGCATGGTTGTTGGTACCAGATGGGCTGGTTTGAGTATTTCGGAAACTGTTGATCTCCTAGGATTTTCACACACAACAGTCTCTAGAGTTTACAAAACAAAAAACAAAAAAAAATATCCCGTGTGTGGAGGGTCAGCAGGCTGAAACACCTTGTTGATGAGAGAGATCAGAGGAAAATGAAAATGTTCTGAACTGAAAGGAAGTCTACAGTAACTCAAATAATCACTCTTTACAACTGTTGTGAGCAAAAAAGCAAAATGGGCCATTCACATGTCGCGTCTAAAAATGCGTGGAAAACGCGGCCACACCGCTTTCACCTTCTTTCCGAAGCACTCGGGAGCTTGCACTCCCGTGGTGTCTGCCATTGCTAAGCAACTATGATGACGAGGAAGTTTTAGCACAGGATGGATTTACAGCACCACAAATCCCTTGCAGTAGCTCTGCTACTACATTTATTTATGGAGAAGAAAAAAAACCCCGCTGTGTTTGGGTGCACCCCATCCTTTAAGCACGTAGAAAACAACGAGAATTTCACCAACTAGAGCTCCCTCTGGACATTGGGAGATTCAAAGCCAGAAATGGTGAAGCTGTTTGATTCTTGTCACATGACCTGTGATGCACTTGCGGCATTCTGAAATGTTGGAATTTGTTCATCTCAAAAAACGCATGAGCATCGTGACGGTGTCGCTCTCTATATGTCGCTATCTACATTTAAAATAACGAACCTGAGCGCGCAAAAGATGCAATATGTGAACGGCCCCTAAGAAAGCACAGCACATCAATCCTTGAGGTGGATGAGCTACAACAGCAAAAGACCACATCAGGTTCCACTCCTTTCTGCCAAGAACAAGAATCTGACAATATCATGGGCACAGATTCAGACAAGCTGTACATTGAGTACTGGAATAAGACCAGGTGATTTTTTTTCCTAATCTTCAACTGTCCAGTTTTGGTGAGTCTTCTGCTGTTGTAGCCCATTTTGAGGTTAGAGTTTGATGTTTTGTAAATGCTGAGATGCTTTTCTGCTCACCATGGTGGTAAAGAGTGATTATTTGAGTTACTAAATCTTTTCTGGCCATTTTCCTCTGTCCTCTCTTATCAACAAGGCATATCCACACACAGAACTCTCACTCACTCAATGCTTTTTGTTTTTCACACCATTCTGTGTAAACTCTAGATGTTGTGTGTGAAATTCCCATGAGAGCAGCAGTTCTGGTACTAACAACCCTGCCACAATCAAACTCACAGAGATCAGACTTTTTCTTCATTCTCATGTTTGATGTGAACATTAACTGAAGCTCTTGACCTGTATCTGCATGATTTTATGCATTGTGCTGCTAGCAAATGATTGGCTGATTGGATGACTGCATGAATATGCAGGTGTACGGGTGTTCCTAATGGTACCATAGTAACATTTAGAAGGCCATTTACTTAGTTAGCACTGAGGCATAAAGACGCAGTTGAGGCGGGACTGTTCCATCACACATCTCCTCAGAAAGCTGTCGTTCTGTCTGCGGGGGTCACGCGTGCTCTCTCACTCTGTTTTCCGCAGACAGTAGAGATGAGAGAGATGGGGCGGGACGGGTTCTCGGACACTGAGCCCTTCCTGCCAATGGAAGGCCACAGCAGGGCAGCTTCCATGCCTCGACTCCCAGCAGACAATCAAGTGAGCACTTTGTCAAGTCAGCCTCTCACTTTTGCCTGTCTGTCATCGACATTCCTTTTGTCTTTCTTTCCCACAGTCTCTCGTTACCTTTCTCCTTTTTGTCTCTTGGACCTTTATGAATGAGAATTCACTGTCAAATTGTAATAAAACATCAGAAAATCCTGTAAATTATTTTCAATTTCTGTACACAAGTAATCCATTAATTCTGGACCAAAACTTTAAACCTGTAAAAATGCACAGGAAATATATATATTTATATGTAATTTTATATGCTTATATATAATTATAACAGCAATAAAACTGACCCTGCTCATTTTCTTAAATTTATTTTGTCAAACTAAATATCCATTTATGTATCTGAATCATGAACACATCCATGTTTGGCAATGTGTAATTATGAATATATACAGTGGATATAGAAAAGAATCACCCTCCTTTAAAATAATCACATTTTGTTACTTTTCAGCCTGAAATGAAGACAGACACAGTTTTTGTTTTATCCTGCTGTATTTACTCAGTGCAACTTATAACATCCAAGTGAAAGATACAACACCAACATGTCAGAAAAAATAATAAAAAAATAAAAAAAACAGAATCACTGAGTTGGAAAAAGGATCACCCCCTTGCTTTAATTTGCCTTCATTTTTTAATTCCAGTCTTTAGTCTGTTGGGATATGTCTCTACTAACTTTGCACATCTAGACTTTTCAATATTTGCCCACTCTTCTTTGCAGAACTGCTCAAGTTCAGTTAAATTTGATGGTGACCATTTGTTGGACTGCAGTCTTCAAGTCATTCCACAGATTTTCAATGGGGTTTAAGTCTGGGCTCTGATTAGGCCATGCAAGCACATTCACCTTTTTCTCCTTCAACCACTGTGTGGTCAGTTTTGCTGTGTGCTTTGGGTCATTGTCATGTTGGAAGGTAAACCTTCTTCCCATTGACAACTTTCTGGCAGAGGGCAGCAGATTTTCCTCAAGAATTTGATGGTATTTTGCCCCATCCATTTTCCTTCTATCCTGACAAGTGCTCCAGTCCCTGCTGCAGAGAAACACCCCCATAACAGGATATTACCACCTCCATGCTTTACTGTAGGAATGGTGTTATTTGGATGGTGAGCTGTATTGGATTTCCTCCAGACATATCGTTTGGTGTTGAGGCCAAATAATTCAATTTGACCATAACACCTTTTTCCATGTGGCCTCAGAATCTTCAAGGTGCGTTCATGTGGCCTTTCTTGAGGAGTGGTTTTTTCTTGCAACTCTCCCATACAAGCCACATTTGTGGAGAATTTGTGATATTGTTGTCACATGCACACAATGACCACTCTTTGTCATAAATTCCTGCAACTGCTTCAGAGTTGCTGTAGGCCTCTTGGTAGCTTCTCTGACCAGTTTCCTCCTGGCTCTTTCATCCAGTTTGGAGCGACATCCTGATCCAGGGAGGGTCTGTGTTGTACCAAATACCTTCCACTTCTTAATAATAGACTTCACTGTGCTTCTAGGCATTGATAAAGCCTTTGAAATGTTTCTGTATCCATCTCCTGACTTGTGTCTGTCCACAACTTTATCCCGGAGATCTTTTGACAGTGTCTTGCAACCCACAGTTGATTGTTTGCTTCAGTTGCACTACAAAATGCTCCAGGAAAGCTCTTTTCATGCTGAGCTAATCAAAATGACCACAGCTGAACACAGTTGAAAGTCAAATGGCTTTGTGTGCCATTGAGAAGGTGATTAGCTACACCTTATTGAGTTTACAAGTCATTTTTAGGAGGGGGGGGGGGGGGAGCCTTTTTCCAACTCAGTGATTCTTTTTTTTTTTTTTTCTGACATGTTTGTGTTCTATCTTTCACTTAGATGTTATAAGTTGCACTGAGTAAATACAGCTGGATAAAACAAAAACTGTGTCTGTCTTCATTTCAGGCTGAAAAGCAACAAAATGTGATTATTTTAAAGGGGGGGGGGGGTGATTCTTTTCTATACCCACTGTATATTGCATTCAAACACTGAACATATTTTTGGATGTTATTGGATAATTAATGTCCTGAGTAAATCTTGTGTGGATCCAGATTGGGAATCCATCCTGATCTAGGTGACATCAGATAGTGGGATTATAAATCATTACATACATTGCCTCATTGTCTAAGTGAGACGCATTCATAACTTAAAATGCATTTGACTGGAAGTTATAAAATAGATTTTTTTAAAAGAATCTTTTTCTATTTTTGTACAACTTTTTCATTTCATTCAACACCATTCTCACTAAAGCCATGTGCCACAGTGACTGCCATGTTGTTCAGTTACGCAGCACACACACACTCCATAGCACACAGGAAGTGTATGTGGAAGCAGTACATATTGTACTTCAGCAGTGTTAGCTTCTTTTTTTTAAAAATACATTTTCCAATTAATTCTGCCCTTCACCTAAAGTTAAACTCCAGTGATTTTCACTCGTGTGTGTGTGTGTATGTGTGTGTGTGTGTGTGTGTGATTATCACATAAGATTTTAATCTAGTTTCCCTGCATTGAGAAAAGAACAGAAAACCTGTTCACTCAAAATTCAAACCAAACGGATGTCTAAGGGCAGCTGTTCATAAAAAATTATTAAAGTGTGTTTTTATACAATTTGAAACCAGAACAATGTCTGTGTTCAGATTAGACAGATGTGAGAGAAAATCTTCCCCAAGCCGTTCTTATAGACTTTTATCCATCTTTCACACTGTGGAGCAACACAGTAAAAAAAGTAGTTATGCTTACTTTACACTTTCCTGAATATTTTGTGGTATCCCAATGCAGAGAAATGAGTTTACATATGTGGAAATCACACACACACACACACACACACACACACACACACACACACACACACACATTTCACATACAGTGGGATTTATTGGTTTAATTGGTTTAATGAGTTTAATGTATAAAAAACATGCTTATCAGTGCAGTGGGCATCAAAACCTGTGTGCGTGCGTGTGTTTGTGTGTGTTTTGTGATATCTCCATGGTACTTGTGAGAGATTTGGTGTGTAAGTATAAAAGTTTGGTGTATAAGTGTAGATGTTGTGCTCACTTATCTGCAGTAGTTAAATGTAAATGTAGTTTTCTGTTCTGTATCATGTTGTGTTTTATTGTGTTGATGTGATCATGGTGTCTCTAACACTGCTTCTGGCTTTTGGTTTGTGTGTATGTGTTACTGTGGTAAGTGTCTCTCCCTTTTACAACTGCTTCTGTTTCTAACTCATGTCTCTCTCTCTCTCTCTCTCTCTCTCTCTCTCTCTCTCTCTCTATCTCTCTCCTCTTTCACTCCCTTTTCTTCACTCATTCCCTTTATCCTTGAATGTAATCCTTCAATCTAATCCTGCATCTGTCCTTGTCCTGGTGACTGTCTGCATTTGTGTGTTTGTGTGTGTGTGTGTGTGTGTGTGTGTGTGTGTGTGTGTGTGTGTGTGTGTGTGTGTGTTGTTATACCATCTGCGTGCTGCCAATGTGGCTCTGTGTGCTTATGGCTTTAGCAGCAGCCGAGGAGGAGAGGAAGGCATCGAGGGAATAACCTCAGTGTATGTTCTCTAATTCCATCTGTCTATCTGTCTAACTCTTCCTCTGTTCCTCCTGTCTGTCTCTGGCTATTTGTCAGCAATTATTTAGCTTAACGGACAAAGTGGCAGATTTTATATATATATATATATATATATATATATATATATATATATATATATATATATATATATATATATATATATACACACACACACACACAGTACTGTGCAAAAGTTTTAGGCAGGTGTGAAAAAATGCTGTAAAGTAAGAATGCTTTCAAAAATAGACATGTTAATAGTTTATATTTATCAATTAACAAAATGCAAAGTGAGTGAACAGAAGAAAAATTTACATCAAATCAATATTTGGTGTGACCTCCTTTGCCTTCAAAACAGCATCAATTCTTCTAGGTTCACTTGCACATAGTTTTTGAAGGAACTCTGCAGGTAGGTCGGCCCAAACATCTTGGATAACTAACCACAGTTCTTCTGTGGATTTAGGCAGCCTCAGTTGCTTCTCTCTCTTCATGTAATCCCAGACAGACTTGATGATGTTGAGATCAGGGCTCTGTGGGGGCCATGACATCACTTCCAGGACTCCTTGTTCTTCTTTACGCTGAAGATAGTTCTTAATGATTTTGGCTGTATGTTTGGGGTTGTTGTCATGCTGCAGAATAAATGTGGGGCCAATCAGATGCCTCCCTGATGGTATTGCATGATTGATAAGTATCTGCCTGTACTTCTCAGCTTTGAGGAGACCATTAATTCTGACCAAATCCCCAACTCAATTTGCAGAAATGCAGCCCCCAACTTGCAAGGAACCTCCACCATGCTTTACTGTTGCCTGCAGACACTCATTCGTGCACCGCTCTCCAGTCCTTCGGCAAACAAACTGCCTTCTGCTACAGCCAAATACAGTGGATATAGAAAAGAATCACCCCCCTTTAAAATAATCACATTTTGTTGCTTTTCAGCCTGAAATGAAGACGGACACAGTTTTTGTTTTATCCAGCTGTATTTACTCAGTGCAACTTATAACATCCAAGTGAAAGATAGAACACCAACATGTCAGAATTATTATTTAAAAAAAAAAACAAAAAAAAAAACAGAATCTCTGAGTTGGAAAAAGGATCACCCCCTTGCTTTAATTTGCCTTCATTTTTTAATTCCAGCCTTTAGTCTGTTGGGATATGTCTCTACTAACTTTGCACATCTAGACTTTGCAATATTTGCCCACTCTTCTTTGCAGAACTGCTCAAGTTCAGTTAAATTTGATGGTGACCGTTTGTTGGACTGCAGTCTTCAAGTCATTCCACAGATTTTCAATGGGGTTTAAGTCTGGGCTCTGACTAGGCCATGCAAGGACATTCACCTTTTTCTCCTTCAACCACTGTGTGGTCAGTTTTGCTGTGTGCTTTGGGTCATTGTCATGTTGGAAGGTAAAACCTTCTTCCCATTGACAACTTTCTGGCAAAGGGCAGCAGATTTTCCTCAAGAATTTGATGGTATTTTGCCCCATCCATTTTCCTTCTATCCTGACAAGTGCTCCAGTCCCTGCTGCAGAGAAACACCCCCATAACAGGATATTACCACCTCCATGCTTTACTGTAGGAATGGTGTTATTTGGATGGTGAGCTGTATTGGATTTCCTCCAGACATATCGTTTGGTGTTGAGGCCAAATAATTCAATTTGTCCATAACACCTTTTTCCATGTGGCCTCAGAATCTTCAAGGTGTGTTCATGTGGCCTTTCTTGAGGAGTGGCTTTTTTCTTGCAACCCTCCCATACAAGCCACATTTGTGGAGAATTTGTGATATTGTTGTCACATGCACACAATGACCACTCTTTGTCATAAATTTCTGCAACTGCTTTGGAGTTGCTGTAGACCTCTTGGTAGCCTCTCTGACCAGTTTCCTCCTGGCTCTTTCATCCAGTTTGGAGCGACATCCTGATCCAGGGAGGGTCTGTGTTGTACCAAATACCTTCCACTTCTTAATAATAGACTTCACTGTGCTTCTAGGCATTGATAAAGCCTTTGAAATGTTTCTGTATCCATCTCCTGACTTGTGTCTGTCCACAATTTTATCCCGGAGATCTTTTGACAGTGCCTTGCAACCCATAGTTGATTGTTTGCTTCAGTTGCTCTACAAAATGCTCCAGGAAAGCTCTTTTCATGCTGAGCTAATCAAAATGACCACAGCTGATCACAGTTGAAAGTCAAATGGCTTTGTGTGCCATTGAGAAGGTGATTAGCTACACCTTATTGAGTTTACAAGTCATTTTTAGGAGGGGGGGGGTGATCCTTTTTCCAACTCAGTGATTCTGTTGTTTTATTTTTATTATTTTTTTCTGACATGTTAGTGTTATATCGTTTACTTGGAATATAAGTTGCACTGAGTACATACAGCTGGAAAAAAAAACTGTGTCTGTCTTCATTTCAGGCTGAAAAGCAACAAAATGTGATTATTTTAAAGGGGGGTGATTCTTTTCTATACCCACTGCGTGTGTGTGTGTGTGTGTGTGTGTGTGTGTGTGTGTGTGTATAAACAGACTTCTTTCCAACTTCTGCTTTCATCTTCCATATATCAGCTGTCTGTGCTCAAGCCTGTGTATTTCTGCCTGCTTGTCTGTCTCTCTGTAGCTTTGCCTGTCTGTGGCTGTCCAGCATGTGCTCATAATCAGTTAAATGATAAAGCACAATATTTAATGTGCATAATATTATCACTAACATTTTATTTCCCACTAAAAATACCTTGTAAAATGATTCCATCTCTCAGCTTAAACCCTTAAACATTTGGTGTATTATTATATAACAGGATTTTTTTACTTCAGAATAAATTTGAGAGAAAAAAAAACATTTAGAAAGTTAGGGTTAGTTAAAGTTACTCAAGACAAACCTTAAGGAAATGTTTATGAAGTTTAGGTATCATTATGCCAAAGAACACCATAGCCACAGTGAAGCATGCTGGTGATAGCATCATGTTATGGGGCTGCTTCTGTACAGCTAGTGCTGCTAATTTGCGTAATATAATCATTAGCATTTTATTCGGGCTGCTTCTCTACAGCTAGGACTGGGGATCCCGTCAAAATAGAGAGAAACATGGATGGCTCTAAATACCAATCTATTTCGGCACAAAACCTGCAGGCATCTGTTAGACAGCTAAATATGAAGAACAACTTTACCTTCCAGCACAGTAACAACCCAGTGCACAAATCCAATTCAACAAAGGAATGGTTTCAGAAGATCAACCCTTTTGGAATCAGTCACAGCCCAGATCTAAATCCTATCAAAAACCTGTGGAATGACTTGAGAGTTGTGTACAGGAGATCACCTCACAATCTGATAGATCTGCAGCATTTTTGCAAGGAAGACTGGAATAAAATGGCCAAATCAAGATGTGCTAAGTTGGTAGACTCTTACTGAAAAATACTTAGAAAAAAAGCTGTATTACAGCCAAAAGGTATTTCAAGCAAAGTATTACTTAATGGGTGTGATATTTATGCAACCAGGTTCTTGTACATTTTCCCCCTAAAACTTGATTTGTTTTTCACTTGAATTTTGTTGGTTGCTATGTCACATTAAAGCTAGAAAAAGATCTGACAAGATTTATCTTGCAATTTGAACAAGGGTGTGTTTTTATAGATAGATAGATAGATAGATAGATAGATGGATAGCTCTATCTGGCTGGAGCCTCAGAGCACTTCCTCTGGGATGAGAGCCTTAAGTGTGAGAAACACAAAGCATTGTGGGAGTTTGTCTGAGTGCTACAACTTCCTTATGGACAGAAAAACATTTTACATAACTGTGTTTTTGTAGCATTTAACTTTGATTAACATTCATTTTGATTACTGAGACATTGCCATATAGGAAGCTAGATCATTTGTTCAAACAAAGATGAGTTCATTGAGGAACTTATGATCTATGAAGATATATTCTATATATCTATATAGATATTTTCTATTCTGGATGCATGGCATGACCCTCCTCTCTCCTGCTGTTAGTTTTCATTATCCAGCTGTGTATCTTTTTGCCCTTAGAAAATCTTGGAGATTGCATGATGGATGTGGGGATGCTATGATTTGCTTAGCTTGCGTGTGTATTGTGTGTGTCTAGTCAAACACACAGCTACCTGCAGTCTAGGCAGTCTTGTATGTACACACACACACACACACACACATACACACACACAAAAAAAAAAAAAAAAAAACATGAGTGAAGCTCTCTCCCCAGCTTTACTTGGCTCATTGCTCTGTGTTTTTTCATCTCACTTCCTGCTGTCTTCACAGACTATAACAGACAACAGCCCTATGAAGCGGTCAGCCTCATCACTTGGTCATGGCCGTTTGTGTCGGGTGCCACGGGCTGATGATTATGCCATGGACCGAGTGATGCCAGAGGATGGACCAAGGCATGGACACCGCCGCCGAGATCGCAGCCACCGAGCCTCTGAGAGATCACTCAGCCGCTACACTGATGCCGACACAGGTCAGACAGACAGGACCGTTAGGGATTTTGGGGATGATGAAGAGGTCAAAACCAGCAAAACTATGGTGGTGGTGATGATGATTATGATGAATAAAAACCTTCAGTGGTAGCTGAAAAGGAATTGACCAGGAAATGTGTTGGGGATCATCAAGAGACAAGTACATAATTATGAGGAAGAGAGCAGTTAGCACTTTTCTTTAAGTGTTTAGCTGCCCTGTTATGCATCATGAGCAGCAGTTGATGTGGTGATTTCCTATGTCTCAGAGGACATATGTGCTAGCCTTTACCCTCCCCATTTAGTTAGCTTAAGCTGTCATGTGATAGGAGAGAGCTTTCTAGTGGATGGGAATAAGCAAATGACCTTTACACCACCCGTCTGTCTAACATGTCTAACAGTGGCCACCTTTTCATTTGTAACCTTTGTGGATGCATATGAAATGTTATGTGCTGTAAAATTTGAGTCCTGATTAAAAAATTATGCAACTGGCTTTGATTATGAGGGGAAGAGGATGACTATTGGATGGTTATAATAGGACCTTAACCACAATCTTTGTATCGTAACAAAGAAGAATTTTGCAAATGCAGGGGAAATAAAGAGGTTAATAAGAGCTTTGTGAATGAGATTATGAGGTCAGAATGTAGTTATTGAATTGGATTCACAAGAGGTCTAGAACAGTTTGATTATGGGGATGTTCATTGTGTAATCAAAACATGAACTGCAATGTCTGAATAGACTAGAGTCACAGTTGTGAATAGACTCACAGTTGATCTTGAGTTGAGCTTGAGTTCTTTGTCACAAGGGTTTCCAGTTGCAGAGCATCATCTTGGGCAGGGTTAACCTTGCTTCCCACAATATCAACACAGCTTCTGATTATATACACTCACTGAGCACTTTATTTGGAACACTATACTTATACTGGGTAGGGCCTCCCTTTGTAGGTCCTCCTTTTCTCAAAACAGCCTCAATTCTTTATGGTATGGATTCCACATGATGTTGGAAACCTTTGCAATTGTTGACATGATTGCATCACGCAATTCCTGCAGATTTTTCAGTGGCACTTTCATGCTGCATTTCCGATGACTGGGAAGGCCACTGAAGAACATTGTCAAGTTCCAGTCCAATTAAAATTTTATCGGTCACACACACAACCATGCACAGTATGATGTCCAGTGAAATGCTTATTATGACTGTCCGTGACATAAAAATAGAATTTACATAAAGCAGAATTTACTATTATACAGGTAGAAAAAGAAAAATATAAAAATATAATATAAGGGATATAAAAGCTAGGTTGCAGCAACAGTATCACTATATTTGGAATAAAGTGCAGATATGTGCAGTTGTACAGTATGTGCAATACAATGTTGTGCAACATCGGGTAAGAGGTAGTTTTTCAGCAGGTTGTACTGAAATTACCAGCATATATATTAAATATTTAATAATAAGGGTATATTAATAGGAATGTGGGGGGTGTGGGTGTTGTGCAAAAAAGTCCAAGCTCTAGTACTAGGAAGTGTTCATGAAACGAGTTTGAAATGACTTTTGCTTTGTGACATGGTGCATTATCATGCTGGAAGTAACCATTAGAAGATGGAAAATTGTGGCTATGAAGGGATGCACATGGTCAACAACAATACTCAAATAATATTGTGGCATTCAAGCAATAATTGATTGGTATAGTGTGCCAAGAAAGCATTCCTTACACCATTACACCACCTCCACCAGCCTGGACTGTTGACACAGTTGGCAGGTTGAGTCCATGGATTTATGCTTTTGGTGCCACATTCTGCCAAATTGGTGCCATCTGTCTGCCTCAGCAGAAATTGAGATTCCTCAGACCAGGCTATGTTTTCCAGTCTTCAACTGTCCAGTTTGGTGAACCTGTGCCCAATGCAGCCTCAGCTTTCTGTTCTTGGTTGACAGAAGTGGAACCCAATGCAGTCTTCTGCTGTTGTAGCCTCCCTCAGGGTTTGACATGTTGTGCATTCTGAGATGCTTTTCTGCTCACCAAAATGGTACAGAGTGGTCATCTGAGTTACTGTAGCCTTTCTGTCAGCTCAAACCAGTCTGGCCATTCTCCGTTGACCTCTCTCATCAACAAGGTGTTTCTGTCCACAGAACTGCCACTCACTGGATGTTTTTTCTTTATTTCACTATTCTGAGTAAACTCTAGAGAATGTTGTGTGTGAAAATTCCAGAAGATCAGCAGTTATAGAGATACTCAAACCATCCCACCTGACACCAACAAACATGCCACAGTCAAAATCACTGAGATCAAATTTTTCCCCATTTTGATGGTTGATGTGAACATTACCTGAAGCTGATGACCTGTTTTTGTATGATTTTATGCATTACACTGAAGACGATTGGCTGATTAGATTATTGCATGAATGAGTTGATGTATAGGTGTTCCTAATAAAGTGCTCGGTGATTGTAGCTTCCAATATTCCTCAGATGCATAGGTTTACATCATTCTATCTTCCTGGATTGAGGAAGAGCTAACTTGCCAGGCCTTTCCCACTCATGGAGTACTTTGAGTTTAGTCAGTGGATCTATGCACTATATCTCTGCACCTTGTTGCTAAGGTACTGTTCCTTCTTTGTATTAACATCCATCTCGGGTGATCTGATCACAAGCATACAGCCAAGACAGAAAAAACCAATAGCATGCATCTCATTCCAACCAGTGGTTAGTGCTTGCAAATTAAACTATAAAGCTCAGTATTGAAACTGTGAAAGAGTCAGACTTCGCAAAAATAGGTGAAAAATACAGTGCTGATGTACATGAAAGAGAAGTTTTAGGTGGAAGTAATTATCCAGCTGGTGGTTAAAATGCTGGAAAACCTGGCCAGAAATAAGCATGGACTGGGATATGTTTTAAAATTCATGAGCCTGAAATTAGAAAGTGAATTCATTTGTCATAAATGGATAACAGGATAAGAGCTTATCCTGTATAATTAATATTATTAATTAATATACCAGAGGCGACAGTGGTGAGGAAAAACTCCCTGCACATATTCAACAATCTACACCCATACAATTCCCTTTAGGTCATTAGAATTACAGTACATTCAGAAAGTATTCAGACCCCTTTACTTGTTGCACACTGCATTCAGTTGTGGATTTGATTTTGAATTGATATAATTGCCATTAGTACATATCAATCTACAACTAATCTCCCATAATGATGAAGTGAAATCATTTTTTTTTAGAGATTCTTAAAAATTAATTAAAATCATTGTCTGGACAAAAACCAAACCATGAAGTCCAGGGAACTGTCTGTGGATCTCTATGATCAAACTGTGGCAAGGCAAAGGTCAGGGAAAGGATACAAAACAATTTCTGAGACTTTTAGTGTTCCCAGGAGCACAGTGACCTCAATAATTGTGAAATGGATGAAGCTTGGACCAACCTTAAACCTTCCTAGAGTTGTCCGTTTGGCCAAATTGGGCATTCGGGAAAGAAGGGCCTTGGTCAGGGAGTTAAGAAAGAACCCAACAGTCACTTTAAAAGAGCTCCAAAAGTCCTGTGCAGAGATGGGAGAACCTGTTGGACAGACATCTCTGCAGCACTTCATAAATAAGGTATACATGGCATAGTGGCAAGACAGAAGCTACTGTTGAGTAAAAGGCATATGACAACATAAAGGCTTCACTGGTCTGATTAAACAAAAATTTAACTCTTTGTCTAAAAAAATGCACTCTATATGCACTATGTCTGGCGGAAAAACAGGCACTGCACCTGGCTAATACCATCCCTACAGTGAAACATGATGGTGGCAGCATCATGCTATGAGGTGCTTCTCAGTGGCAGGGAGAGGGAGGTTGGTGCATCCAAATACATGAACATCCTTGAAGAAAACCTCCTTCAGAGCACACACAAACTTAGACTGGGCGACAGTTTATCTTTCAATACAACAATGACCATAAGCATACATCCAAAACAACACTGGAGTGGCTTCAGTGCAAGTCTCTGAATGTCATTGAGAGCTCAGCCAAAGACCTGAAGATTGGCAGTTCACAGATGCTCTCCATCTAATCTGATGGAGCTTGAGATCTGCCATGACGAATGAAATAAACTGCCCAACTCCAGGTGTGCAAAACATGTATAGACATATCCAGGAAGACTTGTGGCTATAATTGCTGCCAAAGGGCTTCTACATAGTATTGAATAAAGGATCTGAATACTTCAGAGATTTCAGTTTTTAATTAATTTTTTGAAAATCTTTAAAAAGATGTTTTCACTTAATCATTATAGGCTATTGAGTGTAGATTGATGGGTTAAAATGTCAGTTATATCCATTCAAATTCAAATCCACAGCACAATAAAGTGTGCAACAAGTAAAGGGGTCTGAATATTTTCTGAATCCACTGTATATCATTAGATTTTGGTTTGGAGATATTACTACTACTAATCCTAATAATAATAATAATAACTATAATGTTGCTGTTTTGTTATTATCCCCAAGCCAAAAACTAATGCACATTATATTTATTATGGCCTAAAGTTAATAGTATTTTTTATACATTGTTGATTTTCCTCCCCAGGGTCACCTCTGGTGTGTTCATTAGGAATGTAAATCTACATACACATTTCTGCAACACTGCCTTGAAACAAAGTTCTGTACACAAATTTTTATTTTATTAGTTGATTAGGTATTCCATCAGTAAATGCTGAAGCTGACTTCCGTGGTAATGTTGTAGGTCTTGGCACGGATCTGAGCACTACCACACAGTCAGGCGACATGCCACCCAAAGAGAAAGAGCGTGAACGTGGCCGTGCCAAAGAGCGGCGCCATCACCACCACCATCATCACCATCACCATCACAGCTCAGTGGAGAAGGAGCACTACACGCCTGAGAGAGAGCGAGGAGACTATGGGCACCGTCAGCGCCGCTGGTCCCGGTCACCCAGTGAGGGCCGAGAGTGTCTCACTCACCGACAGGTGGGCTTGCATGAAAATCACATGCTTACCTTGCTCCACAGTGAATCCATCGATACTGATGGATTTTGAAGCTCCCTTTGCACTGTGCTGTGTTTTTTTTCCCACTGTCCACTGGAACATGTGTATGTTTGTAGTAGAGGTCTGTAGGATTATGCCAGACAGGAAGAGCGTGAAATTAGGATGTGAAAAGTTCATTTATCATAAACTTCACAGAGCTTATTCTATAGGAAAGATGACATGATGACTGGTTCTAGTTCTTTTTCACCGTTCCAATGGAATTCAACTCCTCTTCATTTGTTTTCTCCTGTTTTGGTCTCTTTTTTGTCTTTGTCCTCTGTGTAACATGTTGCTTCTCAACATTGGATCATTTCTTTTTTTTTGTTTTTTTTTTTGCATTTGCCCACACCACTGTCCTGCTTCTCTGTGTGTTCTTTTTCATTTTCACAACTGTACTTTTTCCCTCCTTACTGTTGCTGTGTCGTTGTCTTCTCTCTCCCTCTCTCTTCCTCTCTCTCTCTTTCGCTCTTGTTTTGTGGATAAATTTTGTCGTTCTTTTTTGTTTTATTTGCCTTGTCCCATTTTCATGTAGGGCAGTAGTTCGGTGAGTGGCAGCCCCGTGCCCTCAACATCTGGGACGAGCACGCCTCGGCGAGGTCGACGCCAACTGCCCCAGACACCTGCCACCCCACGCCCGCACGTCACCTACTCACCTGTGGTCCGTAAACCAGTTGGAACACCGCCTTCGGGTCCACAGAGCCGCCTACCCACCCCAACCCAGAGGCGCTTCTCTCCACCTGTGTCTGAACCACCTGTACACCCTCATCAAGGCCGCCGTGCCCGATGGTGCCCAGGTTCATCCGAAAGCGCACCAGGCGACGGCTTTTATGATTTTGAACGGTGCGAGCCACCCGCTTACGAGCCAAACCCAGGACAGGGCAACCCGCACCCACATAACCCACCACCGCACCCCCGTTCACCTAGGACTGCCCGCCCCCCTGGTGCTCGTCGCATGCCTAACGGGTACCGTTCCTCCTCACCCTCGCCACAGCGACATGCACCCCCTCACAGTGCACCTCACAAACCTCCGCATCCCAGAGGGCCCAGGAAAGGGCTGCATGAACCCTACAGTGAGACAGATGAGGATGACTGGTGCTAGCCTCTGGGAGAGGGGAGGGAGGGAGCAAAGACACAAGAAAGGAAGAGATCACACTGGCAGTTGCTGGAATGAGACACGATCAGAGACTAGATGTTTTGCATCAGAATTCAGTTTTGCCTTGAATTCTGGAAGCCTTTGAAAAAATTAGACATCACTAGAGGCACAAGAGAGGCAGATCCCTGAGTCTCCCTGCCCTAGGGCTAACACCGGGAAGTATGTTGGTGCTAGCCTTTGGGGAGCGGTGAAGGAGGTGGAGAGGAACAAATGTTAGGGTTAGGGAACATGCCAGCAGTTGCTGGAACAGGACCCAACTGCAGGCAAGTGTCACTTGCAGGAAAGGCAATGACACCCCTACGTGTGCATGTTCCAGAGAGAGCACAGCAGTGTGATTGGAGGTTCAGGGGAATATTGAGGCATGCTTCCCTTCTTTTCATTATGTTCCTTTTTCTTTTTCTCTACTGCCTGCTTTTTTTCCTGCACAGGACTGGATGACGTGATCAGAAAGAGGAGGTGGGTTGGGGTGGGGGATAAGAAAATGATAAATAACTCTTTATGGGGAAGTGAACATGCAGAATGCTATTGTTGACAGGAGGAATGTCTGCTTTTTTGGATGTGTTGTGTATCTTCTGCAGACAAAGTGACAAAAGCCACAACTGTGGTGAAAGACCTCAGAACAGTTGATAAGTTCACAATCTAAACATGGAGATTCACCACTCCCTTTACTCAACTTGACTGGAGCACCGTCTATTGCAAAAATCCACCCACTTGTTGGGTAATATTGATGAGTTTTATCATCTGTGTTTACTGTTAATAATTATTTCTGTGAGGGTGAGAAGGCCACTGGCCCTGTGTGTGTGTGTGTGTGTGTGTGTGTGTGTGTGTGTGTGTGTGTGTGTGTGTGTGTGTGTGTGTGTGTGTGTGTGAGAGAGAGAGAGAGAGAGAGAGAGAGAGAGAGAGAGAGAGAGAGGGAGAGAGGGTGGGTTTTGCTTATATGGTAGGTTTGGGCTGGGACACACACACCCTGACTGTATTTGGGAATCCAGGCCCTCACAGCTCCTGACCCTTAAAACTTGAGAGAGAAGAAACACAAATGAAAAGAGGGGATGAAAAAAAATGAACCAGTCTTCACTCTTCCTTCTTCTATGGCTTCTCCTTCTTCTTGTTCTTCTTCTTCTTCTTCTCCTTCTTCTTCTTCTTCTGCTTCTTGTTAGAGACATTGAAGCTTGATTCTTCTGTTGCACTGCTCAGCTTTGTTTGAACTCCTAGAATAAAAAAATCCCTTGCATGATTGAAACAAGAACAAAAAAAAAATTAACAAAGAAACTTTGAATGAATTGGGGTGGGGTGAATTTTCTTGGTCTATTCATTATGTCTGTAAAGTTCTCTCTCCTGTCCCTGGCCTCTGCCCTTCACTCCTCTTTGAAATTGTCCCTTGCACTTTTAGGGATGGCACAAAGGGGATAAGAGGCCAACATGCTCCATTTTTAAGTCTTCTGCCTTCTTACTACAGTAAAGTGGGATAGAGTCCAGCTATACTTTTGTAACAGATTTATTGCCCTATGGCCAGTGTTGCTACCAAAAGGATTACGATCACGATAAAAAACACATTAAGATTGGTAGAATATTATTGAATCAATACACAATTATTTTGGAGATAAAGGCATTTTGTAACATTATTTGCATTCATCTTACAATGTATTCATAATTTGCTAATTTGCACTAAATTTCACACATTTAAGCACACACACACACACACACACACACACACACACACACACACACACACACACACACAGAGATCCTGATTATACATATGGACTCTTTTCCCCTTACTCTAGTCTTCCAGGGTGTGATGGAGTGAGAAGGGAGTGGAGGAGGTGATAAGAGAGACAACCTTTTCATCTTTCTATTAGATTTGTTATTGATGATGATACCTCCAGAAGATAAGATGACAATAATGATGATGATGATGATGACGATTCTGATTTCTTTTTGTTTTTGATTCAGCTGTGCTCTTTGTATTGCCATATTTGTTTTGGTGTGGTTCTGTTCATGTGGTATGTGGAGCTCTGTAACAGTGATTCATTCTGGGCCATGGTTGTCTCACCTTTGACCTCCAGCTAACCTAGTCTTCATTGGTATTTATCATGCACACATGTCCCTTATTCATCAAAAGTAAAAACACATACTGTCAGATGTAAAAACTGCTATTTTCCTAGAATGTCAAATTATTAGGTATATGTATATTGTGAATTAATACAGGTGTACATAATTAAGATGTAATTAACCTGAACTGAAATCTGCAGGAATATTTTATTTTTTATGATTCCTATCATTCAAAACTGCATATCCTAAATATATGTCATCATAGCTGATGATAACAGAGAACATGTTAATGGACCACACATGTGAAACCAGAGACTAACACAGAATGGAAAAGCCCCAATGTGCAATGTTGCGTTCAGGAGTAATGTTTGCCTTTTTGCATACATGAAATCAGATTTTTCATTTAGATTTAATCTCCAATTTAGAGTATGTCTATTAGGGATGCTACATGTTAGAATGGTGTGATGTGGCTGTATGTTTGAGAAAAGAACAGAGCTCCACTACCTCCACTGGACTAGTAGATGGCACTGTGCTCCACAGTACGAGTCTGCAGACCTGACTCATTTTCACACTTTTTGTGTTTCATATTTCTGTCGATAATCTGTACATGTGGATTTAGGATTTACGTGGTGCACCATTCTGTGTTCAGGACATGTGACACGGCCAATCAGACTGCACAGGAACACAGGAACATGTAACACAGCCAACCAAATTGCATGGGTTGAAACAATGACCAGGCCTTTTCTGCCAAAACCTCTGTTTCTTGTGTCCCACTGATCTTTGTGTCCCTGAGGCCCAAATGTAATCAGTACTTCCCCGTTATTCTCAAAACTCCTGACTTTAGTTGTAAAAATTCACTGCCAAAAATCGTTCTGAAGCACACAGGCATCACTATATATGTAGCATTTAATAATAACATGCATAGCACATCGTGTGTGTGTGCGTGTGTGTGTGTGTGTGTGTGTCTGAGTGAGAAAGAGCAAGTTATCCTTTATTTTTACACAGAACTTGTGTGTGTGTGTGTGTGTGTGTGTGTGTGTGTGTGTGTGTGTGTGTGTGTGTGTGTGTGTGTGTGTGTGTGTGTGTATCACAGTGTTGAATGTACAGCTAAAGGCTCCCACTGCTACTTGAGCATTAGCTTGTGTGTTTAGGAATGTAACATTGACTTCAGTTATTTAATTATTGATTTTAAATCAGTTTATATTAGTAACTACAGTGAAACTAATAGTAGAGGTAAGTTTATAGAGTGAGAAAAATAAAAATGGACCCACTGACAAATCCTGTGTGTTTAAAGGGCTAATAAATTAATGTGACCTATTTAATCATTTGAACGATGTTGGTGGTTTTAAGGTTTCTCTGTACACCGTCCTTCTAAAGCCTTAATTAAACTTTATAATTGGTTTAGTAAAACCTTTACAACACACAACAAAATTTACATAATGCAAAATGCTTGATTGAGAATTGCATGCTGTGCAGCAACCCTAAATTTTAGAACAGTGGTAAAAAAAAAAAAAAAAAAAAAAAAGAAGAGGAAGAAAAGTAGCTTTCAATTATTTAAGGTGTTTTTGTCTTTGTCTTTTTACAGTTTTTTATTTGCCAGATGCTTTTATAAAAAAAGAAAGAAAGAAAAAGAAAAAAAAGCAGAGCTAAGCTGTTTAGTGTTAAAGCTACTGCTGGTATTTAAATTAAAATTCACTCATTGTCAGGAAGGAAACTTTCAACCCACCTCACCTGTTTGTCTGATTTACACATTGCAGTGCAGTTACTTCATACATAATATATTTAAAATTACCCCAAATATAAAACATAAATAAATCATTATCAATGTGATATTAATATTATATTGTGTATAATATCATCGATACATAAAATATAAGCTTTGTTTTTCATCATTTTGTCTACTCTCCACCTCTGGACGTGTTCTTATAGAAACTATTATAGAAACAATAAAAATGAGTTGAAGGAAGCTGATATAACTGCTAACCATTATATACCAACCAATATATAACTTATATAACCCACCTCTAATTACAAGTCTGATATGCACTACATCACGTATAAGGTAGTAAAGCAAGTGGGAGCCAGAAACTGTAGCATGCAGGATTGTGTGTGTGTGCGCGCAGGGGTGTGTGTGTGTATGTGTGTGTGTGTGTGTGTGTGTGTGTGTGTGTGTGTGTGTGTGTGTGTGTGTGTGTGTGCGCGCAGGGGTGTGTGTGGGGGGGGAGGGAGGGAGGGTATTCTCTGTCTGTCTGTCTGTGTGTGAAGACATTTTTTCTCACTCTTGTCATCACAAACCTTTACTAACAAACTCATCCACAAGCCCACACAACTGTAACCAGCAGCGTAGGAGCCACCATGAAAAGAAAATGACAAAATCCCCGAAAAAAGATTCAGAACAAAAAAATGAAAGTATATAATTCAAGAACTGCATGTGCTATGTGCATGCCATACCGTGGAACTTCATCTTCAGGAATAAAAAAAATAATAGTATTATTGAAAAATGCCTATAGAGAAATGTTTTTAAAAGCATCATGTTCCTTTTCTTTCTATTTTTAAACAAAATAAAAAATGACTAAAAAAAATCAAAAGAGATAAATGCTGTTTAAATTTATTTCTTCTTCTTTTTTTTCAAACTTGGAGGTGAGACACTTCAACAATATGTTCAGGATACAGTATAACCTCTGTCATAAAAATGAAATAAAAACAAATGTGGAAAAAAAACTTTTGTTAAGTTGGGCAAGGATATGCATTTTACACCCATACAACATTCCTTTGACACTTTTTTTTATGTTTAAGCTGCTGGATGGAAGATAGAAGAAATAACAGATTATGTATGAGATAGTTGTGATGGTTTATACATGGGAACATTTCTTTTAATTCAAACCTGACTGCTCTAACAGTAACTTGATGTGAGTTACTGTTACATGATTGTTAGGGTTAGGGTTAGCAGCAGTTCTGGAACATCACATTTTACAGGTGTTTACTTGCCTCACTCAATCGTTTTTTTGTTTTTTTTTTTGTTTGTTTTTTTAATAACCAAAACAATCTTTAAGTAATTGTTTATTAATGTTTACTGTAAGAATCCCAAATGGTGAAATTAGTGTTATTAATTTTTTTTTTCAGCCATTAAAAAAGTCAACATCTTAGGATCCATTTAAAAAAAAAAATGGAGTTCACCTCTTAATCTTTTAGTGTTATTTGATCTCACCCATGTGGCATGTATTACCCATAATACACAGCATGTCATGTGATTCTTAATATGAGAAATAAATGAAAGCGTTAGATATCTGTGCACCATTTGGGTTAAGGCCATCTGAAGGAGTGCACCATTTGGGTTACGGTATGCAGTTGAAAACAAGACATGGCATTCAAATTAGTTTAATTAAAATGCAAATTGCATTCCTAAATATTGGCTCGTAATTTCTATTTGTACAATGCAACCTTCTTACTGGTCTGTGCTTCTGCTTGAAATTTCTGCTGAAGTCAGATCAGGTTGAATGACACCTTCCCAGATTCTGCTCTTTGTCATCTATAACATAGTAAAATAGCAAACCAATTAATTAATTAATTTCATTCAAGTTACAAACAAGGTTTTCTTTTGACTGCAATGAATTTTGAAAGCTGTCAGTTGATATAAAATAATTAGCAGTTTCTTCATTTACCTCAAGTAAATAAATGAATGATCAACATGCCGCAAACCCTGATAAGGTAAGACATGTATGTTTATCACTCCCTTGTAAATTCTCAAAAGTCTAATTTCAATGATGTAATTTGGTTTCGTTATTAATCATATGGTATGATCTCTGAGAAATGACTTTTTAAATGACATTATGCTGTAATTTTCTTATATATATATATATATATATATATATATATATATATATATATATATATATATATATATATATATATATATATATATTTACCATATACTTAAATTAATTCTGGATGTGAGGGACCAAGATTATGAAGACAGCCAATATAACCAAAATATACTAATCATGTCAAGTCCCTCTTGTACATATACAAGTGTCATGCCACAGACGTCTAAGATATGTTGTTTAGGACAGTCCAAGATGGCCAAGATGGCACCGCGGATAGCTGCCTCGGTGTGGAGCTCTCCAATTCTTTTACAGTTTTTGTTTGTTTGTTCTGTGTTTAGTCATTCTATTCCCATCAGTTTTACCAGAGACAAACTTCTGAACATTAGACAACACACACCAGGCAACATTTTTCACGTTTTTGACTACTCAGATGTTTTGTTAGACATTCTAGTCGGAGGAACAGCGGTGCTGTTCAAATGTGCGCTCAGACACAAGCGAGGGAAGCACACTGGTGCACTGGTTAAGCTCCGTGAATGCGGCCTCACAACCGCGCTCCCAAGTATCCATCTAGCAAATCTCCGATCTCTTCCTAACAAAACGGATGAACTTCTTCTCCTCACCCACACAAACAAGGACTTCTTAAACTCTGCTGCATTGTGCTTCACTGAAACCTGGCTTAGTGAAGCTATTGCACTACATTTGCCGGGCTTTCAGCTGTTCAGAGTGGACCACATCACAGAGTTAATGGGGAAAACGAAAGGCGGTGGATTATGCTTTTACATAAACGAAAAGTGGTGTACAGACGTAACAACCCTGAAGAACATTCATGAACCCTGAAGAACATTGTCCTGATTCAGAGGCGCTCTTCATAAACTGTAAGCCTTTCTACTCGCCGCGGGAGTTTTCCTCATTCATTCTAGTGAATGTTTACATCTCTCCAGACGCGTGTGTGAATGCAGCGAGAGCAACAACACCCGGACTCTCTTATAATTATTCTTGGGGATTTTAATAAAGCGAATCTCTCCCGTGAACTGCCAAAATACAGACAGCATGTTACATGTCTTACCAGAGACAGTAATATACTGGATCACTGCTACACCACAGTAACGGATGCATACCACTCTGTCCCAAGCACATCTTTGGGGCTCTCTGATGATTGTCTAGTTCATCTTATACCAACCTACAGGCAGAAACTGAAATCAGCTAAACCTGAAATAAGGACTGTAAAAAGATGGACTAACGAAGCAGCGTGGCATCTACAAGACTGCTTCGACTGCTCTGATTGGAGTGTTTTTGAAGCTGCAGCCACAGACCTGAACGAGCTCACAGATACTGTAACATCATGTAGCAGTTTCTGTGAGGATATATGCATCCCTACTAAGACATTCTTATCATACAATAACGATAAACCATGGTTTTCAGCTAAACTCAGAAAGCTTTGTCATGCCAAAGAGGATGCTTACAGAAGTGGGGATAAAGTCTTGTACAACCAGGCCAGGAACACACTAACAAAGGAGATCAGAGTGGCTAAAAGGTGCTCCTCTGTGGTCATGAAGTCATTTGAGAAACTGGTATTGGCCCACCTGAAGGACATCACAGGACCCCTGATGGACCCCCTTCAGTTTGCTTACAGAGCAAACAGGTCTGTGGATGATGCAGTCAACATGGGACTGCATTATATCCTGCAACACTTCGACAGACCAGGGACATATGCAAGGATCCTATTTATGGACTTCAGTTCGGCTTTCCACACCATCATGCCTGAACTGCTCTCAACCAAACTAGATCACCAGCTTCCTGACAGACAGACAACAGCGAGTTAGACTGGGGAAACTCACATCCGGGACCCTCACTGTCAGCACTGGTGCTCCTCAGGGATGCGTTCTGTCTCCTCTGCTCTTTTCTCTGTATACAAATGACTGCACTGCTAAGGACCCCTCTGTTAAACTCCTGAAGTTTGCAGATGACACCATAGTCATCGGCCTGATCCGCGATGGTGACGAGTCTGCATACAGACAGGTGGTTGAACGGCTGGCTGCCTGGTGTGGTCACAACAACCTTGAGCTGAACATGCTCAAAACAGTGGAGATGACTGTAGACTTCAGAAGGAACCCCCCTGCACTCCCCCCACTCACCATCATGAACAGCACTGTGGCAGCAGTGGAGTCATTCAGGTTTCTGGGCACTACCATCTCTCAGGACCTGAAGTGCAACACTCACATAGACTCAATTTTGAAAAAGCTGAGGAAGCTCAATCTGCCACAGGAGCTGCTGTTTTACTCAGCTGTCACTGAGTCTGTCCTGTGTACTTCTATAACTGTCTGGTTTGGTTCAGCTGCCAAGTCTGACAGAAGGAAACTACAACGGACAGTCAGGACTGCTGAGAAAATTATTGGTGCCACCCTGCCCAACCTCCAAGAACTCTACACCTCCAGAGTGAGAAAAGGGGCTAAGAAAATCACTTTGGACCCCTTTCACCCAGCCCACTTTCTCTTTAAACTATTGCCCTCTGGTCGGCGCTACAGAGCATTGAGCAGCAGAACAGCCAGACACAATGCATTGAGTAGCAGAACAGCCAGACACAATAACAGCTTTTTCCCTCAAGCAATCTCCCACCTGAACAATTAAAACTGCCAACAGGGTCTCTTCATTGTGCATTTAATGCAACAGTAACTTAATCCTTTAAAAATTTTGTATATTTTATACCTTGGTATATTCATTCCACTCCTGTTGCACATAACTGTACATAATCCTGTCTATTTTTGCTATGTCTCAGAAGCGTATTGCATTATATCATATTCTTTATTTTATTTTATTTTTTAAATTTATTTATTGTATTTTATTTTTAAATACTGTGATATTCAATTTCTTTTCTACACTGGAAACTCCTGACACCAAAACAAATTCCTTGTGTGTGTAAACATACTTGACAATAAAGCTCATTCTGATATATTTTTCTGATATATGATTATTAGGTTTAGGACAAGACCACAGGGTTGAGTAATATTCACTATGTCTATTACCAAGACGTCCTAAATCTCTCTTGTACATATACTGTGCCATAGACTTCAAATATTATTAGAAAGACAGCATGTATGTCCAATATGGCTAAATCTTAGAAGACAGTCTACACCAGTGCTAGGTCCACCAAAGTGATATATATTGTTTTGGACAGTTTGACAGACAAGTATGTAAGGTTGCATCATGATCATTATGTCTGTATTGGAACAAAATGCTGTAAAAATACCATATTGCTAATACAGTTCATATGAGTGAAATGGCCTAATGTTAAAAACACCCCTCTTAAATATATGCATGTGTCTTGTGTCAGAATGTTACCAAGACATCTATAGACTTCAATACTATTACTAAAACTGTATGTATGACCAAAGTGGACCGAGCACATTGCTGTGGGTAAGTACTGCTTTTGAAAGTGACTCAAGGAAAATTTAAATAACTCTGTAAAGTACAGTGATATTTCATGTTATTTTCTATATTCATAAACAATATAACTTGGATACCAACATGGGTTTTTCAAGATGTGCTATTTTAGTTCATTTTAAAGTAGGTTGTTTTATTTAGATAGATTAGCTGAGAAATCTATGAATGTAAGTGCATCTTGTGGTCACCATATTCACTGCAGATAAGTAAAGTTGGCACACTGGGAACTTGGTTTTGCCATATGTACGGGTGGGTTGTTATTTCTCATGTTCACCATGGCAGAGGATCAATTGGTGGCATATCTGGTGGCAGGCGAGCCCCTGTCTTCTCTCTCTCTCTCTCTCTCGTCCCCCCTCCCTCCACTCCTGACCCCTGCACCATGGAAACAGGGGCCAACCCCCCTGAAACTAGTTCCCGAACCCGTGCCTGGGCATTTCCAATACCAATGCCATGTGATTGAGGTGGGGGCGTTGGTCCGGATCCCAGACGTGCCACAGGCAACCCCCGATCGGGCCAGGTTCTACTGCCTACCAATGAGTGTTCGAGGGGGTACACACCATGCATTGGTGGATTTGGACTGTAAGCAGCCCTTAATTCACCAATGCTTGGCTCAAGATGAGTCATGCAAGTTTGGTGGAGGTGAGGTGTGTGCACAAGGATGTTCACGAATATCTGCTGGTGCCGGTTATCATTAAATTTCAGCGGCAAATACACATAGTGGAAGTGGTGGTTACTCCTCGCCTCACCCATCCACTAATCCTGGGAACAAATTGGCTGGGATTCCAAGTGTTAGCGAGAGAAATGTTTGTGGAATGTGTGCAGTATTGGCTGGGGAGGCGGTGCTGAGGCCATCGATGTCCGCTCCACGTCAGGGGTACACAGAGAGCGGGGAGAGCTCACTCCTCCCCTCTTGGTGAGGATTCCCCTCTGGGATTTCCAATTGGAGCGGTCATGCTGGAAGTCTCTGAGGCATGCCTCCGACCAGGTGAGATTAATTGATGGTCGACAGATTCAGCCTAATGTTGCGCTTCACAGGTGGTGCATGGCATGTCGCAAATGTCAGCTGGTGAATCTGCTGGCCACCCCAAAAGCGCCGTTGCATCCACTTCCATTAATCTAACCCTAACCCTAACCCAAGGTCCCATTCGAAAGGATTGGCATGGACCTTGTCAGGCCATTAGATCGAACTGCACAAGGGCATCGCTTTGTGGTAGTTCTAGTGGACTATGCAATGCAATACCTGGAAGCAGTGTCTCTCCACTATATCTCTGCATGTAATGTTGTGGAGGCACTCTTCCATGTTATCTCCCGAGTCGGGATCCTGAAAGAGATCCTGACTGATCAGGCATGTCTTTCATGTGACGAACACTATGAGAGCTTTACGAATTGTTGGGGATTAAATCAATTCGCACCAGCGTTTATTATCCACAAACGGATGGGCTGCCCGAATGGTTTAATCAGATGCATAAAACATTATCCGTAGGTTTGTTCACTCCAAGAGCAGAGTTGGGATAAACGGCTAGAGCCCCTGTTATTTGCAGTACAAGAGTAATTTTGACATGGCGCCCTCTGTGGCAGACTTGTTTGCTCGCTCCACTCTCGAATGCTGGTTTTTCTTTCTTTTTCGTTTGTTTTTTGCTTTCTCTGCAGTGCACAAATGCCAGGCACTGCTAACATACAACAGACAGGCATTACTGGACATCGCCAATTCAGCAAACTATTTTGAATTTACCGGTTTTATACCTCCGGAGTTACAACTCATTCCTCGCTCCCGCAACCACCGTCACCATCCCCGGGTAGGCCCTGGAGCACAGCGTTTGAGTGAGGAGGCTGACCTGAGGAGAGTGCTCCGGAGACGGCGACGCAAGCAAGGCAAGAGGGGAGGGCTCCATGCTAGGCTAAAAGCCCGCACTAGCCGGCCACCGCTACCCAGCCTCTTGTTAGCTAACGTGAGGTCCTTGGAAAACAAACTAGACGAGCTGAGAGCAAGGATTACATCACAACAGGAAGTAAGGGAGTGTTGTGCTCTGATTTTTACCGAGACCTGGCTCTCAGAGAAAGTCCTGGTATCCTCTGTTCAGCAACAGACCCAGTCCGTGCATCGGGGAGACCGGACTGCAGCCTCCGGTAAAACTAAAGGGGGAGGTGTGTGTGTGTTTATTAACAACTCATGGTGTGGAGACATACAGACTGTTTATAAGCACTGCTCGCCAGATGTGGAGTTTTTACTGCTGAAGTGTCGTCCCTACTATTTACCGAGGGAATTCACTGTTGTGTTTATAGCCGCTGTTTACATCCCTCCGCGAGCTAACTCTGAGGTAGCGCTCTGCAAGCTTCATGACGTTTTTAGCACACTAGAGACGGCTCATCATGATGCTGTTTTAATTGCCGCTGGAGATTTTAATCAGTGCAATTTACGGACTGTGCTTACCAACTACTAGATAATGTTTACAGCAACATATGTGGTGCATACAGGGCGGCACCCCGCCCCCACTTTGGACTCTCAGACCACATCTCTTTGTTCCTGTACCCGGCCTACAGACAAAGACTCAAACAAACAAACCATGTCACCAAACAGATTAAACTTTGGACCCCACAGACTGAGGGCATTCTGCAGGACTGTTTTGCTCTGACAGACTGGGATGTGTTTAAAGCTGCAGCCACTCAGGAGGACTTTTCTGTCAACATTCAGGACTATGCTGAGTATGTGACTGGGTACATTAGTACTTGTGTTGATAACATCATACCCACCATACAAGTCAGGAAGTTCCCCAATCAGAAGCCCTGGATAAACAGCCAGGTACACCACATGCTGCATGCTCGATCTTTTGCATTTACATCTGGAAATGAGACAGAGTACAAAGCTGCAAAGTACGGACTGAGAAGAGCCATTACAGCGGCCAAGAGACAGTATAGAGAGAAGCTGGACAGTTTCTACTCCACTGCTGATGCCGGGCAGATGTGGCAAGGCCTGCAGCACATCACAGATTTCAGGACCACCACAAGCACAATCAGCTCCTCAGACAGCCTGCTGGATGACCTCAACACCTTCTATGCCCGCTTTGAGACCCCCGGTGTCAATACAGAGAGGAATCATACAAACACTGGGACCATCCAACCCCCCCCCCCCCCCCCCCCCACTGTCTCATCAGCTGTGGTACACAAAGCACTGAGGAGGATTAACCCCCGCAAGGCAGCAGGGCCAGACAACATTCCTGGATGGGCCCTCAGAGCCTGTGCTACTGAGCTGACTGAAGTACTCACATCTGTCTTTAACCTTTCCCTCAGCCAGAGTATCGCCCCCACCTGTTTCAAAACCACAACTATTGTCCCCCTTCCCAAGAAGAGCCCGCTGACCTGCCTGAATGACTACAGACCGGTAGCATTCACTCCAATCATTATGAAGTGTTTTGAGAGGGTGGTGCTGACTCACATTCAGAGCAGTATACCGGACATATTGGACCCTCTGCAGTACGCATACCGCTCCAACAGGTCCACCTCGGATGCCATTGCTGCTGCCTTTCATATTTCTCTCTCTCATCTGGAAAATAAGGATACATACATTAGGATGCTATTTATTGATTATAGCTCTGCCTTCAATACGGTCATCCCTCATAAACTCACCCACAAACTGTTTGTACTTGGATTAAATCCTACACTTTGTGACTGGCAGACCACAGTCTGTCCAGATTGGAAATAGGACCTCAGCCACTATTATAACAAACATTGGCACCCCACAGGGGTGTGTTCTTAGTCCCATCCTCTACACACTCTTTACACATGACTGTGTTGCCTCCCACAAGGACAACATCATCTTGAAGTTCGCCGACGACACTGTAGTGATAGGACACATCACTGATGGAGATGAAGCAGCCTACAGGAGGGAGATGGCCAGTCTTGTAACATGGTGTGAGGACAACAACCTTACCCTCAACACGGACAAGACAAAGGAGATGATAGTGGACATGAGGAAAAAGAGGAGAACTCATCAGCCACTGCTTATCCACGAGCTTGAAGTGGAGAGGGTGAGTAGTTTTAAATACCTGGGGGTCCACATCAGCGAGGACCTCACCTGGACACTCAACACCACCCAACTGGTTAAGAAGGCACAACAGCGGCTGTACTTCCTGAGAAGACTGAGGAAGTTTGGCATGTCTACTAAGATCCTCAACAACTTCTACAGCTGTGTTGTTGAGAGCGTCTTGACCAGCTGCATCACCGTGTGGTATGGCAACACTACTGTGAGGGACCGCAAATGTCTGCAGAGAATTGTGAAGACTGCTGAGAAGATCATCAGGACTCCACTGCCCTCTCTGCAGGCCATTTACCATCGCAGAGTCCACAGGAGAGCTGCCTCCATCCTTAAGGACCCCACCCACCCCCAGCATGGACTGTTCATACTTCTACCCTCAGGACGGAGGTATAGTAGTGTGAAATGCAGGACTTCTAGATTAAGGAACTCCTTCTACCCCTCAGCTATCAGACTCTTAAACGGATAGCCAGTGGACACAGACTAGTCTCATCCATCTCATAGAACAGTTGGATTAACTGTTGCGTCAATTTGCACATTTAAGTTACTACTGCTGCAATTATCATTGCATATTTTTGCTAATGTTATTGCTGCTATTATTAAGGAGCCTCATCTCAGTTTGCACATCTATTAATGTCACTGCTGCTATTATGTAGTTGCATTCAATCTGCACGTTACTGTATAAATTTCTTGCACATAGTCAATGTTGCACATTTGCATATATATGTGTGTGTATGTATACATATATATATATATATATATATATATGTGTGTGTGTGTGTGTGTGTGTGTGTGTGTGTGTGTGTGTGTGTGTGTGTGTGTGTATATATATATATATATATATATATATATATATATATATATATATGCATACATAGTCTGTATTTTATATTACACAGTTTATTTCTTATATTTTATTTATGATGTTTGTGTGTGTATGTATGTCTGTTTGTTTTTATTTTATATAGTTTGTACTTGTCTTGGCATTTATTGTGGACAGCGAAGAAAGAATTTCATTGCACAGGGAAACTTGTTTTCCTCACTGTGTATATGACAATAAACATTTGACTTGAAGTCAAGGTCAATGACTGTATGCTCTAGCACCAGCACCCCCAGTGGTTTGGCTTGGATGCACTTTTCTAACATTTTAGCCCCTCTGCACCTGTAGAGGGTGCACACACTCAAATGCAGTTAATAAACACAAACAACAGATTAACTCTCTAACAGAAATTATTACATTATTTTGTGTCAAACAAAGAAAGGTTAATGTGGCTCGTACACACCGGCCCCTAATTGTATGCCTTAGCAACAAATACCACACGTGAAGAAGTAAGGAGCCAAAACATAGTGTTAGATTTGCTAGATCTGCTATACTTGCTGCTTTTTACTGAGACGTTTTCTTCCTCAACTGAAAAAACAATGGCTTCAACATGTGAAGAGGAAACTTGTGCAAGACCAGAATCAGAGTTTTCACTTTCATACATCCATTAATGAACTTTGTCCAGAAAAGCACCAATCTGTGTCAGCCTTGGTTCATACCAGTTTTTCAAATTTGCATCTTTATCCTCTTCATTCAACATCGCACTATACATTGTATGTAGAGAATTAAATTCATCCAGCATGTGTATAATTTTTTTTACATTTCAACTTCTACAAAGTATCCGTCATCCATGAGAGAATCAATTATCATTGACTAATTGTAGTGGCAAAAAAAATGTTGTTTTCCGGTAACATTTTCTTTGTTTAAACCAGAGTCGCTGGTGCCTTTGTCAAAACACATGCAAACAAATTGAGGTCCATGCAGTGGAGTTGATATTAAGGGATGTGAATTTTATTTTAAATAAGGAACAAAAACCAAAAGTTAGGGTTAGACTGTAGATCAGCACCAGTGACTTGGCTCGGATACACTTTCATAACATTTTAGCCCCTCTTCAGCTGTAGAGGTTGCACACACACATGCAATTTTTGACAAAAAAAAAAAAAAAAAAGAGTTTTAACGCAAACAAAAGATTAACTCTCAAACAAAAATTATTACATTCTCTTGTGCCAAACAGAGAAAGGTTAATGTGGCTCTTACACTATACTACTTTAATTAAAGATTTGGCTAAATGTCTAATGGTTGTTAGGTATTTGGAATGATTCTGTTTTGGTAACCCTTTTCTCTTTTGTTGTGGTAGATGCTTAGTTTAATATTAGGTTAAATTTTATTCTTAACATTTTATGTTAAAGCTGTAGGTTAATTCTCATTGTCTATTACTCATTTGTCTATTACTGATTGATGTTTTATTTCTGTTTTGTAATTGAGATTTCAACTTCATGTACTTGATGTATATGAAGTGTAAAGTGTCCTTGAGCTTGTGAAAAGGTGCTATATAAATAAAATATTATTATTATTATTATTAACGCTCCTCTAACGTTTATCAAATGTTCATCTACCTTTCATCTAATGCTCCTCTAATGTCCTTCTAACCTTCATCTAATGCTCCTCTAACATTTATCTACTGTTCATCTAACATTCATCTAAGGCTCCTCTCATGATTATCTAATGTTCATCTAACGCTCCTTTATTATTTGTGACCCCGTCTGTAAAATCCCGGCTAAAGTTGCATAATATTACTCAAAGTAGTCATAGCCATAAAAATGACGTGTGTTTATTGCTGCAGATTATGAATTTGAGATACAATACTCAACATTTTCATTCATAACATGATAAAAACTGAAATCAATGATTTTATTGACACTACGTTTCATAATTTTGCGCAAAAAAATACCAGACGTGAGCTTCCTAAACATTGATTTCAATCCTCTCTGGGTTTATTTCGGCGCAAAAACACCTTCTGATCCTTGTATCATTCGGTTCAGGAACTTCTTTTCTACCGGTAGAAAGTGTAAATAGACCTTAATATCAATCCGAACGAGCGACAATCAGGTCAACACCAGTTAAGGGGGAAAAATGCGACTTAAACTGGGTTACGATGTCTGTGGAGATTTTTTTCGTGTCATCGCCGATATTATAAGAACAGTTTATTTGTTTTGTAGCTTAACATTCTACCAATAATAATCATCTTATTTTAAGGACATTTTAGTCCTGCTCCGTGTCAAAATAATTCATTTTCTGGATGCTGATGCGTCGGATTGCTTGAACAGCTTGTATCCTGGCCCTGGTAATATTCTAATTTACTTTGTCAATACTGACACCTAGTGGCCACTTTAAGAATTCTGTCACTTTTATTGACACATGGGATTTTCGGAGCTCATGGTGCAGCGTATAGAGGTGCAGCCACGTCCATCCTTGTTGTTTTGCTCTTGAAAAGGCACAATCTGTAAGTTCAAAAGGTTAATCTGTGTCGTAACATATGATTATGTGTATTTTGATAAGTTGTGCGCATGTTTGAGAACTATTTACATGTGACATGCTAAATGTAACTCGAGGCATATAATTTAGATGGTAGATTGTTTATTCATCTCAACAATACTATGTTCTAGGTTATGTAAAGGTGATTTATATGCATCTTACAGTTGAGTGCATCTTGTATATTGTTTTGAGATATGTGAAGTGACTGTAACTTTGTAAAAGATAGCATTTCTTCAATATCATTGTTTATTTGTGTTACAGTTTCACAAATTGGTCTTCAGTAAAGAGAGTTTGACACTGACTTTCGTCTGCGACCTTTACTGGAACTTTGTTTAGCTCACTGCCGAAGCAAAATAAGGAATACGTAAGCTAAGGGCAGAAGAGCTTGTATGATATTAATCTCGTTGGAATTGCCCCAAATTATGATATAACCGGTTTTACAGCGGATTATTTTCTGGAGGATGATGGCGATGATGAGCAGGACACATTCTTGGAGGAAAGTGATGAGGAATTTGAAGGTAAGTTTTTGTCATTAAACTTTATGCTAAATGTATAACGCTACTGTCAGTGCTCAGCCAATGTAGTGCTAACACAGAATTCATCCGTGAAGATGCAAAATTAGTGGATTTTAATGTTTATTACAGATTTGTTGATTGGGATTGAGTCAGTTTAAATTAATTACGTTTATGACATGATGTTTATTTGCTTGATTACACTCTGAATTGAAGTCTGCTTACCACCTATAGCCTTACCTGTTCCTTGTCCCTCTGCCCTTCCCTCAATCAATCAGATCCAGTCTGACTAAACTGAAAGACTGATATTTTCATATAAAATGCTTTAACTTTAAACTTTAACTTTAAATGTGGAATTAGACCCCCACCCCATCCTTGCATGCTACGCAATCATGTTTTTAGGTCTCTTGCTTTGATGTGAAAAATTTCTCCTTGCTTTTTCAGGCAGTGACCAACATGATGATGAGAACAAGCCAGTTTTGGTGATTGAACCCCAAGCTATTAGTCTGGCAAATCTGAAGAGGGAACTCCAACAAGAGAATTTGCATCTAATGCTGGAAGTCCAGATGTGAAACTGAAAATAGCCTTCTCTTGCAACTGCAAGTATTTCAATAGGGAAAAGTGTTCTTCATTTTTCAAGGAGGGAGAGTTGCTGTCACTCAGGAAGAGGCATTTGGAGATGGAAAATACTGTATTTGACATGGTAGATTTAGCTGAAATATGAAGTCACCTGCACTGTGTGGAAGAAAGCGTTAAATCAATAAAAGGATCACAGACTGTGCGTAAATGTCATTGCCTAGATTACTACTATGAAGGGCAGAAAATCTGTCGTGACACTTTTATGTATATGCATGCTGTGTTCAAGAATCTCCTTGTTGCATTGGTCCAGCATTATTTGCAGAATGACATGACCCCTAGGATGCATGGAAATAAGGGCAAGTTACCTAAGCATGCCTTGGAGGTAAATGACCTTGAGAGAGTTGTGACGTTTATCCACAATTATGCGGAAGAGAATGCGGTGCTGTTTCCTGGCAGAATTCCAGGATACAAAAGGGACGACCTAAAGCTACTGCCCTCTTCTGTCAGCAAAGTTGCCATCCACAAATTGTATAGTGATTCTTGTGAGGCCAGTGGTCATTGAGCCGTGAGTGAACGCACATTTTATCGTCTCTGGCAGCAGTATGTGCCTAACGTGTTGCCAATGAAACCGATGTCAGAGCTATGCTGGACTTGCCAAAAGAACAGTGCTTTATTGGTAAAGGCCTCAAAGAAAGACTTGGGTGGGAAAAACAGAAGCATTAGCAAAAGCAGAGGAACATCTGTGGCTGGCCACAACAGAACTTTCATTGTACAACAGCAAGGTCCAGGAGTGCTGCAGAGTTTTAGCTGAGAATGGTATCTCCAAGCTGCTGGAGCCTGGGAATGGTGTACCAAATTCATCCAATGATTTTGAGGTATTTTTTTCCCATTTCCTTTCCATTAGTTATCAATTAGTAATTCACAGATTCAATGCATGGACATTCTTGAAGTGACAACTGTGGTTGAATAATAAAAGTTAGTACATTATTGAAAGCTATTGAAAGCTATTGAAAGTACTATACACTAACATTATTTACACTATACTACACTATACAGTTACTATTTAATAGTAAAGTTATCGATCAGCTATTTAAAAAAATAACCTGCAATTTTGTGATGTCTTCCATTCCTACCATTAAGCACTAACAGGAGACATTCATCTGTTTTTGAATGGATTTTAATTTTTGCAGGAATCATGGTACATTCACAAATTGAGTAAACATTTGCACATTCTTTTTCAGGTGCATTATAACTTTGACTTTGCTCAACAGCTGCATTATCTCCATGACCCCATGCAGCCAGGACCCATCTTCAAGACGTCTCGCAAGTGTGCTGTGCTCAGCATTGTAACAGAAGGGTTTCCACAGATGGTCATCTTTCTTCTATATAGTTTGATAACTATGGTGTAAAGGAGACCCACTTGCACTTACATGCAGACAATTGCTTAGGACAAAATAAAAACAATGCACTGGTTCAATACCTTCTTTGGTGGGTTATAACAGGCAAGCATTAGAGGATCAGTCTTTCATTCATGGTAGCTGGTCACACAAAGTTTGCTCCTGACTGTATGTTTGGCCTGTTCAAGCGCAAGTACAGGAATTCAAAGGTGGACTGCTTGGCTGACATTGAGAACGTTGTGCGCCAGGCTTCTCCAAGTGGTGTGCTGATTCCCCAACTTTGTGGTCATGAGATGGGCAATGTTATTGTCCCCATATATGGCTGGAATTCCAACCTGTCTCAGTTTTTCAGAAAGCTCCCATCAATCAAGTAACTCCATCACATTGAATGCAGACTGTATGGAAGTGTAATGTGCAAAACCCTTTCACAGTCAGAGCCAGTCACATACAAGCTGCTGAAGTGTGACCCAGATGATGTGCCTTGTGAGAAACTTGCCACTCTGGTACCAGAAGGACTTTGCAATGAGAGGAAAATGTACCTCTTCAATGAGATTCGGGAATTTGTGGCAGAAAGATATAGAGATCTGGTATGCCCTGATCCAACAAGGTTCCGACTGATGAAGATAACAATGTTGTCCATGCGGAGGTTCTGATCCCTGCTCCACCCCACACCTGTGGTGTTGGAAGGCCAAAAAAGACCCCACGTGGTATTGTCAAAAATATTAAACTGGCTTAGAACATGACAATCACTTAGCTGTGAGCAAGTATTATATTTTTAATTTTAATACTAACTTTAGACTTTTTAATACCAAAATTTACATACTTTTGTGAATAGAATCCCTGAGATTATTTGTGAGTATTTGTGTTTATTTGTGTTCAGTAGAAGAAAGAAACTCATACAGATTTGGAACAACTTCAGGGTGAGTAAATTTTTTTGGTGAACTATCCCTTGAACTCCAAATGTTACTCTAAATGTTACATAGTAGCCCAGTAAGAGGATGAGATTTTCTACCGAAATTTTATATTTTTAATTATTTTATATATTAATGATATTTTCTACTGATAATTAATTTTACTATTAAAGTTATACAAATCATTCCACTGAATTGACTTGGTAATTCAATCAAGCTCTTGTGGTACCCCCATTCGTTTCAATGTTTTTATTCTTTTTGGACATGTGCATCATAATAAATAGACCTGTTTTACAAAACTTTAAGAATTTTCCCATAAATGTGTCATATATCACTGAAAATGGGAGAATATCAGCTTTAATGTGGTATATGGCACACATGTTGCAGTTTTAAAAATAAGTTTGTTTTTACATTGGAATTTCTCAAAAACATGATTTTCTGAGCCTGAAATTCAGCAAATCTTTGACATAGCCTTACTCAGTCAATATTAAGGATACCAAGGTTATATTTTCACAGAATGTTCTTTACATAATGTAGGATGACGTTACTGGAGAAAACAGTGAATCACAAAAAAAAAAAGACTGTAGCTAGGTTTTCACAGATGGGATCACATTTGCCTAACCTTCATCTAACGCTTCTCTAACTTCTATCTAATGTTCAGGTTACACTCCTCTAACGCTCCTCTAATGCATACTTAATGTTCATCTAACGCTCCTCTAACGTTTATCTAATGTTCATCTTACACTCCTCTAACGCTCCTCTAATGCTAATTTAATGTTCATCTAATGCTCCTCTATGTTTATTTAACGCTCCTCTAACGTTTATCTAACTGTAATCTAAAGGTGATTGCTGGTCCAGTCACCAGGGTGGAAGCCCGAACGTGCCTGAGGGAGACGGATCGTGGAGTAACACCGTCGCATTTGGCACTGCAGAAGCTGCAACCAGCGACGACTTCAAGGTCCAAATCAAAATACATCAACACACAAACCTAAACAAATGAGAATATGTAATGCATATAATTAAAGTCTTACATAATTTACACTAATAACAATAGTGAGTTCCATAAATACACTAACAATGTTAAATACAAACATCATTCAATCATTTTGAGGAAATTCCCACATGATGAGAAGATTCTTCTTCCTTCATCTTCATCTTGGTGACAGTGTGGCAGTGTGGCAGGTTCCTAATAACGAGTGAGTGGATCGTTGGAAACTAACATCATTCCTGTGCTACCACACGGAGACCAAATTCCTCAGTATCTACAGAGGAAACCTCTACAATCTCTTCAATGTGACAAAACATTCACTCCTGGAGACTTCACTTTAGAAATTTTGTGTCCTGTCGCCATTATTATTAACTATTATTTTCATAATCGATTAATTGGATGATTATTTTTTGATTGATCAATTAATTGGAGTGGGGGTTTAAATAAAAACAGAATGCAATGATTTGCAAATCTCATAAACCCATGTGTTATTCACAGTAGAACATAGAAAAATATCAAATGTTTAAACTGAGGAAATGTACCATTTTAAGGGGAAAAAGGTAATTTTGAATTTGATGTCTCAAAAAATTTGATGTCTCAAAAAAGGCGTGTTGCGGCCAGCAAATTCAAAATGACCCCCCCCCCCCCCCCCTTAAAACGGTACATTTCCTCAGTTTAAAGATTTGATACGTTTTCTATGTTCTACTGTTCATTGCATTCTTTTTTGTATTTACATTTTACACAGCGTCCCAACTTTTTTGGAATTGGGGTTCTATATGTATATATATATATATATATATATATATATATATATATATATATATATATATATATATAAAATCTGAGTATTTTGGCCAATCAGAATGGCATCGTCTTCTTTTCCATTAGTGATGTGAATTCCAGATCTTTTTATTGAATCAGATCATTTAGCTCAGCTCAGCAATAAGAGTTGGCTCTTTCGCCTCCCAAATGGCTCTTCATTTAGTACCACTTATGGCTTTCATAATTCAGCCAAATTTAGCAATATTTTGACCTATGATTAGTATTTTTGCACATATCATAAATGATTCAGTGAAATTATAGTAAACCTTAGGATTTTACATAATGTTTGTCATAAAAACTCCTGATTACTCCTGGTTACTCCTGATTTAGGCTTTGGTGATGTTAATTAGCCATAGCTTTGTCCATAGTTGGGTATTACGTTGTTGGTATTGGTTTGGGCTAAGTTGTTATTCCTGAATCACATAACTTTGTCCGCAGTTGAGTGTGGCAGTTGATTGAGGCTAATTTGTTACTCCAGATTTAGACTTTGGTTATGTTAATTAGCCGTAGCTTTATCCACAGTTGTGTATTGTGTTGTAGTTGTTGTCTTAGTGGTGGCTTTGGTGATGGTAAGTAGTCATACCTTTATCTAGGGTTAGGGTTAGGGGTAGGGTTAGGGGTTAGGATTAGGGTTATGGAGTGAGGGTTAGGTTTTGGTGAGAGTACAATTATTCAACCCCATCACAATATTGTTGCGTGGTTGAATAGGGAACCAAGGAAAGTGCACGGGCCGGCACTTGTTTAGCACAGCTATTGTTCCTGTAGCAGACCCCGGCTTGGCGTCTGCTAATTTAACAAATCTAATCAAGTCTAACTCGATTAGGTTTTTCAGTTGGTGGGTCAGGAGCTGATTTTTTAAGTGATTGTCTTTAGTAATAATTTTATCCGTAGTTGGGTATTGTATTGATGGGAAGTTGTCTTCGGGTTAAGCTGTTACTCCTGGCCCAGGTTTTGGTGATGGAAATTGGGCAAGACTTTATCTGCAGTCGGGTGTGGCAGTTGTTTGGGGCTAAGTTATTACTCCTGACTCAGGTTTTGGTGATGGTAATTAGCCATGACATTATCCATAGTTGGGTATTATGTTGTGGGTAATGTCTTGGTGATGGCTTCGGTTGTCCGTAGTTGGGTATTATGTTGGGTTAGGGTTAGGGTTGGGTCTGGGTTTGGGGTCGGGTTTAGGGTCAGGGTTAGGGGTTTAGGTTCAGGGTTAGGGGTTAGGGTCAGGGTCCGGGGTAAGGGTAGGGGTTAGGGTTTAGGGTTAGGATTAGGGGGTTGAGGTTAGGATTAGGGTTAGGGGATTAAGGTTAGAATTAGGGTTAGGGCTTGCAATTAGGGTTAGGGGATTGAGGTTAGGATTAGGGCTTGAGTTTAGGACTAGGGGATTGAGGTTAGGATTAGGGTTAGGGGGTTGAGGTTAGGATTAGGGTTAGGTTTAGGAGTTGAGGTTAGGATTAGGGATTAAGGTTAGGATTAGGGTTAGGGGGTTGAGATTAGGATTAGGGTTAGGTTTAGGGGTTGAGGTTAGGATTAGGGTTAGGGATTGAGGTTAAGATTACGGTTAGGGGGTTGAGGTTAGGATTAGGGTTAGGGGGTTGAGGTTGGGATTGAGGTAGGGTTATGAGGTTGAGGTTAGGGGGTGTTTTAGGAGGGTAGGCGCTAACCTATGTGCACAGGCTATCAATGTCGCTCACTCAACTGGATTCATTTCTCATCCAAGCCTTGGGGGTATATAGTGCCTAATTTACTAATCCAAATTCTCTCTGCTCTTTTTCTCTGGAGTACGGACCACTGTGGGTTGGCCTGTAGGACCGTGACCCGGAAGGATTCCCATCCGTGCTGAAGGAAATGTTGGGTTAGGGTATTTTTTTCTTTTCCTTTCAGGATATTGTGTTTATGTTGTGTCATTCTGACCAGAATGGTGTTGCCCGTCTCTCCCACATATTGGGCTCCACGTTGTTTACAGGCGATGAGATAAACACAGTTTTTGGTGTGTACCGTGCCCGATTGGTGAGTATTGAAGACCTCCTTTGTAAACTTGTTTTGCACGTATTCTTTCTCTAAAGTCCCGTTCCTGGGTGCATATGCGACGGAACCTGAGGAGTTGTGACTTGACAAGGCCCGAGTAAGTGTGTTTGGGGTGGAAACTCCTTTTGTGTAGTAGGGCATGTATGTCCGTTTCCTTGAAGAAGACTTTTATGTCCAATTTGTGTGACGAATTGAAATCTGGACCTTTGTAAGTGGTGGTGTCTAAAAAGTCTACCGTTAGCTGACTGGTGGTGGATTTTAATTTTATAGAAGAGTTATGGTTGTTTAGTGTGGCCAAAAATTCCTCAAACTCCTCTTCCAAGTGAGTCCATACTCCCCAGATGTCGTCCAGATACCTGAAATAATAGAGGGGCTGTTTGTGGCTTCGGGCTAAGGCCGAAGCTTCCCATTCTGCCATAAATATGTTGGCATAGGCTGGGGCAAACTTTTTGCCCATCGCCGTGCCTTTAATCTGTAGGAAAAATTCCCCGTTGAATTCGAAATCGTTTCTGTGTAAATTTATTTCTAATAATTGGACGAGCTCTTTATCGGGCCTGGAGGTGTCCGGATTTTTTTGGAAAATATTTTTGACAGCCTGTATGCCTTCTTGGATGTCAATGTTTGTGTAAAGGCTATCTATGTCCATAGTGAACAAGATAGCCTTTTGAGAAATTTTTAGACCTTTGACTTTCTGGACAAAATCGTATGTGTCTCTTATGTAGCTGGGGTGGCCAATCAAGAGGGTGTTTAGATAAAAATCTAAGAATTCGGATGCATAGTACGTTTCGCTGCCGCAATCGGATACTATAGGCCTTCCTGGAGGAATTTCGTGAGGCTTGCTCCATTTGGCTGGGTCTTTGTGTATTTTGGGGAGCATGTAAAATCTCCTACTTCTAGGTTCCCCATTCCCTGGTAGGAACAGGTAGGACTTTTGTTTGCCGTTAATGTATTTTTTCAAATATAGGGATTGGACTATATCTTTAATTAGGGGTATTGTCTCTAAATAAATGGGTCTATCCAGTTTCTTATAGTATTTTGGGTCATTCAATTGTCTATATCCCTCCCATAAATATTGTGCTCGGTCCCATATTACTATCACACTGCCCTTGTCTGCAGGCTTAACGACAATCTGTTTATTGTCCTTTAGAGCGTTAATCTCCTCCTGAGTGAGGTTAAGCTCTTCCTGGGATGGCCTAAAATGTTTTTTTAAATATTCCAGATCCCTTTCAAATAACGTGCATAATTCTGTGGGTAATTTGTCTGCGGGCGGGACCCAGTACGATTTGGGTGTGAACGGAGGGGGATTTGAGTCTGTGTCATTTTGGAAATAAGCTGCCAATTTAAGTCGCCTATGGTATTGTTGCAGGTCGTAACGTATTTGCATTTCTTGGTGTTTCCTGCTCATTTTACCCGTTCGGATAAAGGTCAAACCTCTATCAAGCAGGCTAAGTTGTGAGGGAGTAATGCAGAATTTTTTAGATAAAATTATAACATTTCGATTCCCCTCCTGTGCATGCAGGCTTCTGGGGAGATTTAATTTAAATATTGAAGCCAGTGCTGGAGCATGTTTCTGGCTGTGTCCACCGTCCAGTGAATATTGTCACTTTCGGTGTGAAACTCTGATCTGGACAGGGCAGGGTTGGCAGTGATATAGGTGTTCAGGGTGGTTAATTGTGTCTGCTCCTTTGTCTGCTCCTTTGAGCATGCCTGAAAAGTTCACCTCTGGAACCCAGATTTGTGCCAGAGGGAATTTTTCTTTGGCCGCTTGTAAAGCTGCCTGCATCTGTTTGATGGCGGTGTCTTTGCCGTTCTGCGTCTGGCTATTAATCCCTAAAGATAAGACGACATGCTCCACGTCGGTGGAGACAGCATTTTTATTGATTACGGCCTCCATGTGTCTGAACGTGGCCCCTGGATAGCTTTCTATTTGGAGGTCCGCATTTTTAAATGGTGGGATTTTGTGGGAAATGGTGGGAAAAGATGTTTCACGCCCCATTAAAAAATGAGAATTCCAAAAAGAACGATCCAACCCTAACAAAACAGAGCCATCTGATGGCCGCGGGAAATTCGAATTTTATTGGGGACAAGTTCCCTATTCCCGACACTTGAGCTTGGACGCAGTGATCAAATTTCTGTGTTTCCGGCCAAGTTTCTTATTCCTACCAATGTTAAATGATTCAAAGTTATTGGGTTTGGTGCTTAACCCTAAGCATAAACTTAATACTAAACCTAACTCTAACACAACCTTAGTCCTAAACTCAACCCCAATCCTACAACCCAATTTAAATAAATAAATAAATAAAAGTTAAATATATAATATAAATAAATAAATGAATGGTAAATAATAAATAAATAAAATAAAATACAAAATTTAAAAACATTTTGACCTTAACCTTAGTCCCGCCTTCCATGATGACTCAACCAGTATAGGAGCTGGACCTTCACAGGCTTCCTTCATGGGCCACACCTTTATTCAGTACTTGTGGAAAGCACAGTGTAATGGATGAAGGAGACCCATTAAAATCAGCACAACTGCACATCACAGCCTTTCTTTCTCAACACAAGTCCCACTGAGGGTAGACGCGCAGCCGTTTATGATTCGCTGGACAAGATAATTATGTACGGGGGGGGGGGGTTCTAAGCACTAAACTACTTTATATTCGAGAAAAAGAGAATCATGGTCCTTTTCATTTTCCGACTTTAAACGCAAATATCTCAGCAACCGTTGTAGCTATTCGCACGCGGTTTTCTTCTACTTACATAATAGAACCCTCTCTTTCCGATGTTCACACACATGTAGGCCTTAGGATCGTTTCAAAATTTTTAGAATCTACCATAACCAGGAACACCGGTTCCTAGCAATGACTTGGTCAGACACAACCACTCATGCTTTGAGCCAGGGGGTGGCTACATCAGTAGAAACCTGATTACTTTCTGAATCTGCTTTTATGGAGTAATGTAAGGAAGAAATCCACTGACACACGCTTAACCCTAGGGGACACAACCCAGTAGAAACTTGATGGCTTCCCAAAGGGTTCCAGCTCCTTGTGAGGTGGTTACAGGTAGGAAAGTCATCCGCTGGGTTGCTACCCAACCAGGACCATCTGAAGGTGACGTTTCGCATGGGACCTACACATACTCGGGCACGCACCCGGTCACTGACTCAGGCACAGACCCTGGCACCAACTCGGGCACAGACCCTGGCATAGACCTGGGCACTGACCCTGGCACAGACTCAGGCACAGACCCTGGCACAGACCCTGGCACACACCCAGGGACCGACCCTGGCACAGACCCTGGCACACACCCGGGCACAGACCCTGGCACACACCCGGGCACCGACCCTGGCACAGATCCGGTCACTGACCCTGGCACAGATCCGGTCACCGAGTCGGTGCCAGGGTGTGCGCCAGGGTCGGTGCCAGGGTCTGTGCCCGAGTCTGTGCCAGGGTCGGTGCCCGTGTGCATGCCCCAGCCTGTGTGCATGCCCCACGCACTCACCTGGGTCTGTGCCAGGGTCGGTGCCCATGTCTGTCTCCCTCGGGCACGCACCCGGGCACCAACTCGTGCACAGACCCGGCCACCAATTCGGGCACGCACCCGGGCACAGACTTCAGGCACAGACACCGGCACCAACTTGGGCACCGACTCAGGCACACCCAAGTCTGTGCCCGGGTGAGTGCTCGAGTCGGTGCCCGGGTGCGTGCCCGAATTGGTTCAGAACTGTTTTCCGGAAAAAATGAGTTATCGATATTTTAATTTTACCCAGCCTGCCTCAGTATATGGTGAGTGTCCAGTCAGAATCATTGTTATTGAAATCAACCAATCACACACCCAACTCATCTGCGGTGTGTTTGTGCGTTTGTGTGTTTGTGTGTGTGTTTGTGTGTATGTGTGTGAGTGTGTGTGTGTGTATATATATGCACACCTCAGATCGCTCTTTTGAAGATCCTGCTCGCTGCTGCTCTGACATCAAAAGCAAAGACGGAGTCATTAACATCCTCGCTGATGTTCTGCCAGAGGAGATACCGTAAGAGTCTCACACACTGCTGTGTGTGTGTGCGTGTGCGAGAGTGTGTGTGCTGATGTTGTGTCTCCTTGCAGGACCACAGTGTTACAGAGTATGAAGCTGGGTGTGAACCGCCATAAAGAGATCATTGTTAAAGCCATCTCTGCTATTTTACTGCTCCTGCTAAAACACTGCAAACTGAACCACATCTGCCAGGTACTACACACACACACACACACACACACACACACACACACACACACACCCTCTCTCTCTCTCTCTCTCTCTCTCTCTCTCTCTCTCTCTCTCACACACACACACACACCCTCTCTCTCTCACACACACACACACACACACAGCCTCTCTCTCTCTCACACACACACACAGCCTCTCTCTCTCTCGCACACACACACACACACACCCTCTCTGTCTCTCTCTCTCACACACACACACACACACACACTCTCTCTCTCTCTCTCACACACACACACACACAGCCTCTCTCTCTCTCTCTCTCTCTCTCACACACACACACACACACACACACATAGCCTCTCTCTCTCTCTCTCTCACACACACACACACACACACACACACGCACACGAACACTGTAGGGCTTATGTGAGGTGGGTAAATTTATTACAATTAGAGATAGTGACCTTATTAGAGATAAGATTGGAAATAGCAATAATTTCTAGTATCTGAAGGATATTTGATTCAGATCAAATGAAGTGAATCTGTTGATAGTTTGTAGAGCTCATTTGTGATGAGGGAAACACACAAAAAGGAAAACATACAAAGTTTAATAATAACATCAAATGCTTCAGTGCATCAGTGTAATACAAAATATATGACAATGGAAAATATATAGAAATATAGTGAATAATGGATAGTTTAGACTGAAGTGTCCTCTCAAGCTCTTGCATGAGTGGAGGATTGCAGAGAAAGAATATTTTAACTCACTGTTGCACAGTTCAGCAGAGAGTGTACTGAACGTCCAGCTGTAACTCCAAGTCTGTTTCTCTGGGGATCAGGGATGAATTGTGTGAAATTTTCTGTGTATATAGGATGTGTGTGTGTGTGTGTGTGTGTATTTGTGTGTGTTCACGTATATGCAGATGTTAGTGGTGTTCAAGTCAGCGCCGATCCTGAAGAGAGCACTGAAGGTGAAACAGGCGATGCTGCAGTTGTATGTGTTGAAGCTGTTGAAGGTTCAGACTAAATATCTGGGCCATCAGTGGAGGAAGAGCAACATGAAGACCATGTCTGCCATCTACCAGAAAGTCCGTCATCGACTCAATGACGACTGGGCGTACGGCAATGGTGATTCGCTCACACATACACTTAAGATTATAATTCCTCAGTAACACTGATTTACAGTTAGATAACTCCAGAATTATTGGCACCCTTTATTAAAATGAGCAAAAATAATAATGAAAAACAATACATCGATATATTTGTCAGTGTGAAATTTTATCTATGCATTTTAAAATAAATACTTTTTCAGGGTTGGGGGTCATTGCGGATAAATTACTAATTTGTTTATATTTTGGAAAATAAAGTTGATTAAAACGTCATGGGTGGGTACAAACAAGAATAATGACTGTGAGAGTGAGTGGGATTAGTGGGAACAGTTCACAGAAATAATTGTTAACTGTAAAATTAGACCCACATAGACCCTGACTATGTGCATGTGTTTGGTGTGTGTGTGTGTGTGTGTTTAGCAGATCTGGACACACGGCCATGGGAATTCCAGGCGGAGGAGTGTTCCCTGCGTGCGACTATCGAACGGTTTAATGCGCGGCGGTATGATGCGGCTCAGCGAAACCCAGACCTGGTGCCGGTCAATAACTGTATCCAGAGTGTTTTGGGTAAGAACGTACCACTACTCGATGACTTTCACACAACCTACGACCTGTGGCTTGAACGTGAGTGAGGTGTTCTCTAAGCCTATCTGTTGGGAGGAGCTTCTCCACTGAGGGTGTGGTCATCACAACAATGGGTGGGGTTTCTGCAGTGATTGGCATGTGGTGGTACAGCATCCCTCTCATTGCTCACAACACTTAAGATTAACACTGAGTCATCACTCCTGACCATTTACTCTATAGGACCAGGCTGTCAGCCTTGTGGGTGTGTGTGGGTGTGTGTGTGTGTGGGTGTGTGTGTGTGTGTGGGGGTGTGTGGGGGGTTGGGTGGACGTGGGTGTGTGTGTGGGGGTGGGTGTGTGAGTGTGGGCGGGTGTGTGCACGCACTTGCATTAAAGTGCCGTTGGTAAGTGTGTGCTTATTACATTCTCTCAACCATAAAGTTGAGTGTTCATTGCAGTTAAATGCTGTTGGTAGGTCAAATGATAGTCATGTGATCAAGAGTTTGAGGTAAAATGTGCAGCCATAATAAACTGTTGTATAACTATGAAGTGCTCACGACCAAAAGTGTGTGCAATTTCTGTGAGGACTTTTCTATTGCTTCTGCAGCTGTAATTTATTACTTTAGAAAATTAATTGATATTAAAGGGAAAATGGTTATTTATTTTGTTCTGAATGTGTGTTTCTGATGAACAGCCACTGAGGTCAGAGGTTTGGATTAATTAGTTACCCAGTTCCATTTAGGAGTGATCCAAACACTTTAACGTGAAAACTCAGAATTCATTTTTGTCATTTATGTTGTGTGAGATATTATTTCCTGTTCTCGTGTATGGTTGGGGATCCAACTAGAAAATACAGGTAAAAGTGCTTATTATCAGCGTTGGCTGCATTGAAGTGAACGTGTTAATCATAAAATTTAAAATAAATAAATAAAAATTGTGAAATGTGAAGTGCTACTTTGGACAAGTTTGTTATAAATTATCATTTGAAAATATAGATGATGATGATGATGATGAAGATGATGATTATTCCCCTAATTATTCCCCTAAACTGAAGGTGCGTAGGCACCCTATTGTTCTACCTTTTCTTCTTCTTCTGGCTAGGGTGTCTATAGCAGCCCATAGAACTGTCCAGTAAAAAGTTGTGAAATTTGGTACACTGATTGGGAAAGGTTTAAGGAACATTCTGACCAAATATGGACCAAGTGCTGCTAACGCTCTAGCGCCACCATCGGGTCAAATTGGGGCCTAATATGGAAGTATGTTTATAGTTTTAACGTCAGTTACCGCCTAATTAGATTTTCCACCATCTTTGATTTTGTCAAAAACTTTTTTGGTTTTCGCTACTCCTCCAACAAATTTTTGTCCAGTCAACACCGAATTTGGCTCACATCATCTTCAGATTAAGCCTCACAAAGGTTTTTAAAAAGTTGAATAATCCAAACTGTTGTAACGAATTGAATCACATTTCTCCACCAATTTAATGTAATGAATTAAATCGCATTTCTCCACCAATATATTGTAATGAATTAAATCGCATTTCTCCACCAATTTAATGTAATGAATTAGCTCAGATGAGTGAAATATATCTATATATCTAATCAAAGCGTGTTATGATTAGTCATCAATATACAGAGAACAGCAGAGCAGCCAGCCTCGCGCTCTGCCGGAAAGCAGAAGACAAGAGTGCCGGAAACAGAAGAGAAGTCAAACTGAACTCAGAGAGCGTGGGTCGGGGTGTTTTGGACAATGTCAATCCACGCCCCCATCCGGGCGACCGGCGAATCCGGTAGCTGGATCTGTTGGTGAGATGAACTCTCTTTGTCTGGTCTCAGACCTGAATTTGCATGTCGAGGCGGAGCCGGTTTAAACTGTATCATTATGAATTATAGGAAAAAGGATGAAATAACGTATCCCATCGTACTATGATATGCATCATCAATCGGAGCATCAAGAGACGATTAACTAGATACCAAATTCGATGTGATTGGAGAATATTAAACAGTGATAGATCCTTATACAGGGTTATAGGCATTTAAGCATGGTTACAGACATTTAAACTTATATTCTAAATTAAAACTACAAACTCATATTAGCTGGGTTACACAGGAATACATCAATATACATGCACACACGAATCATCAATACTATTTGGCATCAAATAATTACATATAATTACGTTACATTCAAGAAAGCTTGTCCCATTGTGTGGGTAAGCTCTGTGCGTGTGTGTGTGTGTGTTTGTGAGTTTGTGTGTGTATGTGTGTGTCGAAAGTTTGTCGTTAGCATTCCAAAGGCATCTGGAGGAAGGAGAGGGGGGTCGGTCGCATAGATCTCCTTTGAAGTGACTTAGGAGTGTTGAGTTCTCCTAGTCAGCCTGGAGCCGAAAAGTGTGATTTACAAGGAGAGGGCAGAAGCTAAAAGCTTTTTGCTAAGCCCAGGTTGATTCAAAATTAGTTTGATACCGTGAGACATTATACCGTTTACCCGTATTGGGCCAACGAATCAGGCAGCAAAGCCACCAAACATGACGAAGACTGTATCTCAGCAACGACTTTGCGCACGGACACAAAACTTGTGTAATAAATACCATGATCATGCTGCTGTCTCCTGTCTACTGTCTACTGTCTAAAGAGCCATCTTATGTATTGAGATTATTTTGTGGAGCTCTCATAATCTTCTCATAATCTTAAATAATCATATTAAAAAGCATAACATTATTTACCTGATTTCACTTATATGCTAGCCTGGCTTTACTCACACATTGGCTTAAACTCCTCTACTCCCCACTAGACCCCTCTACATTCCACTGCACACATCACCATACCTGGACACAGCCATCTATACACCTGTTTACACCCCTCTAAACCCCTAAATGGTAAATGATCTGCACTTTTACCAGATGGATCATTACAATGGAAATGATATAATGCCTTTTAACCTTAGTGGTTCTACCAAACTTTTTCTCATTCAAACATTCACACACCAGTGGCTGCAGATCTGCCATGGAAGGCACTAGCCTGCCATCGGGAGCAACTTTGGGTTCAGTGTCTTGCCCAAGGACACTTCGACACGTGGGCCGAGAATCAAACCGACAACCCTACAAGTCTTTTGGCCAATCTGAATCAAGATAACGGCATCGTCTTCTTTTCCATTAGTGATGGCTCTTTTTAGTAAGCCAGATTATTTGGCTCAGCTCAGCAATAAGAGCTGACTCTTTAGGCTCCCAAACGGCTCTTCATTTAGTACCACTTCTGGCTTTTATAATTCAGCTACATTTAGCAATATTTTGACATATGATTAGTATGTGTGCACATATATCACTTAAATTATTCAGTGTAATTATACTAAACCTTATAATTTTACATAATATTCATATTAAATTACGTTTGTCATAAAAACCTTAAATAATATAAAAATACCAAACAGTCCCATCGTTCACTTAAAGGAGCCGATTTTCTTACTCCGGAGTGGGCAGAGAACCGAGTACAAATGAAATTTATTTATTTATTTTAAATTTTCTCCCCTTAAAGCCAGCTGAAGCCAATCTTTCAGCAACGCAGATCATCTAAGGGACCATCTACAAAGTGTATTCTACCAAGATTATAGTGGTCTACTTCGTAGGATATCTAACATATAAATTAATAAATTTAATTAGTAAAATTATAAGATTATATATATATATATATATATATATATATATATATATATATATATATATATATATATATATATATATAATAAAACATAAAACATATGATATAAAAATAACAAATACTGTATCCTAACACTATAATACATTAGATATCCTGCAGTAGACGACTATAATCTTGGTAGAATCTTATACAGTTGCCCAGGTCATGCACTTTTTAGACGGTCCCTTACTGCCTCCATCACTATAAAGCGCTGATGACCTGCGTTGTTGAAAGATTGGCTTCAGCTGGCTTTAACGTGAGAAAATTTTAAAATATGTTAAATTGTACTTGGTTCTCTGCTCACTCCAGAGTAAGAAAATACACATTTTGTCCTGTTTGTGTGTTTATTTATTCAGAAAAAGAAGAGAGAAGCTCAAATGTGCAAACAACACATCACTGTTTTTCATGGTCAAGTTTTTGCGGCACTACAACAATTCTGAGGTAAGTTTGCTGACTAACTAAACCTCAGGTAACTAGTTGTTACAATAACGTTAACTTGCCAAATCAAGTTACTTTGTCGGTTAGTAAGTAAGTCGAGTGTGTCGTGATACATTTTTTGCTAACGTTACCCCATCAAACATTTCCCAACCTGTTGCTACACTTGTTAGCATGTAAGCTAACGTCAGTCAGTTCAGAATGAATCGGAATACTTTTGCTGAGTTTAAGACTAAAACTCCCACTGCATCCGTATTTCTGTCTGATTTTAATGTCTGTTGTTATCGAAAGTTACAAGTGAAATAAAAACGAACACGTAATAAAACAAGAGCCGCTGTGTTTTAATGAGTGATCGTGTTGGCCATGATTACATGTTAACATGATCAGTGTTGTTTGCTAATGTATTCAGTTTAAAGGTGTAAAATTAGTGAAGCATTTTTTCTTCGGTTTTATGTTTCAATGTCGTGAAGCAAGAATTGGGTTTTTAATATTTGCCTATGAGCTTCAGCTTGGTCATATATGATGTAATTATCCGCCGCTGCAGGTGTGGTGTGGGCCAGAGAATGTCTCTAGTGTTTTCCGATCAGCGAGTGAACTGGAGTCTTTGCTTTAAACCCGAAACAGCGGCTCTGGCGGATTATTTAAAGTTGATGGATGCAGTTGGGATCAGCCTTAACAAACTTTTATGCTTCATTTACATGTTGAAATCACAAACATTTTCTTCTGGAGGAGGATGCCCCCAGACCCCCTTACAGGGATTTCATTCTGAAACATTTCACCTTTTTCACCTCTTGTGAGTTTGCAGGTCTGTACACACCCCTCCAACCCCCTTTACCCCCCCTCTACACACCCCTCTACACCACTCTACATCCTCTTAAACCCCTCTACAACTCCCTCTAAACCTCTCTACACCCCTCTAACTGGGTATCTGCAGGTATCAGCACTTCAAATTTAATATTTTTTAATACCGTATTCAAAGAAATGTACAAAAAAATTTAAGACCTGCACGTCACTTCAATCACGATACACGATACATCAGCTGTAAAGGATTGTGTTCATGCATATACAGGCATATAGGCATCTTTGCTCTACAGCATTTATTTGCATGTGCTTAACTTTTGCGCATTACTGTGTGTTGGCTCCAAAATATTCCAATATATTAATCTCGATTGCATATTTGATGCCTCATTTCTTGATTCCATATTTAAGATCTCCATTCTAAAAGCCAATAGTTGTCCCAATACCCCACTTGTGCAAACAATCATTCTAATTCCAAACATAGTTGTAAGGTTCATTGATTTGGAACATTCAAATAAGGCCCTAATGATGGAGGCATGTCTTGTCTCAGTTGGAAAAATGATTCAACAGTACCGATGTCGAAACCGAAGTGTCAAATTATTATGAAAATATTCTTTTGATTTGGAACGTACAAGAACAGTTATTGTACTGTTCCCTGTGTAGTTTATTTTTAGAGCCACTAGGTGGTGCTATTCCATGTATGTTTTAGATGTAGTTATATTGAGTTACCTCTGACCTTGGTAGCAGCCATCTTGTTTTACTCAGTTGATACTGATATTCATATGGTTTAAGCAGCTATCTTCAATCTAACCATCATTGCAATTGTTTATAGAAGCTTTGTTTGTAAGTATCAATGTGTTTATAAGATGATTATCTTTATCTTATGTTTGTAGTTGATACCTTATTGAAAGTTACATTTGATTTTTAGAAAGATCTCCTGTGCAATGGTACATGCGTCTACATTATTATTGTGTATATTAGGATACTATACTCAGCTATCCTTTAAGAAAACTTACATTTCTTTTATGTACAGACTTTAGAAACTTAATTCTTCCCTTTTTCTTTTATTTCAGTTTTAGTCTTACACTTTCTAATTTGCAGTGATGGTGCTAATGATCCATCCTTCAAGTCAACCCAGTTGTGGAAGGAGTTTATCTTTCTGCCTAGTTGAACAAGGGGAACTCTTTTATGTTGCAGAAAAGTAAAAAGACATCTTATCAGTGATTGTTGCATCAGTGGATGATATTTCATGTTCTACTTTCACCTCAAAATGGCAAAACAGTTCAGTGTGCCCATGATCATCAAGACACTCAAGCAAGTCTGCAGCATGCTTGGCTGCATTAGAGGCTCATACAAAGGTAGAAGCAGCACGGACTAGAGCCGCATATGTACAAAAGGAAATGGAAATGAGAGTAAAACAAGCTCAAGTACAACCTCAGCTTAAAGTGGAGGAGATTCGTTTAGAGGCTACACTGAAGGCACTCCACCAAGAAAATGCAGTTATCAATGCTTTCAGAAACCTCTGAGCCCAACACTAACATTCCTGTTCAGGACTTGCAAGCGAAACTGCTCTCTACTCCTGTTCTCACACATACTGAGACACCCCTCAGCTTCCACACCATGCACACCCATGCTGAATCCTTCAAACTTTTGGATGGAAACATCACATTTTAGCTCTGTATTGCATGATGCACAATCTCTAAGAGAAAAAGAGAAAACATTAAATTGACAAGCCATGCACCCTCACATCGTAATGAGCCCCATACTGCTATCTCAGATGTGTTTGAGCTTAAAAAAAGTTTATTGATAAGCCAGAAAAATATTGGGCATGGAAGTCTACCTCCTGTAATGCTATCGAAGGACTTGATCTTAAGACAACTTTTAGCTGGGTAGACCTAGTCGCAGGCTCTGCTCGGGTGACTCGGGAAACCTTGCGGTGTTAACAAGAGTCATTCTGGTCAGGGCAAGGTAAGCAGCCAGCCTTCCTGGGTCCACTAGGACAGCACGCAGGTGGGTGGTCTGAGGCCAACAGACCTTAAATGGGGTCAAGTCTTCTACCTGGTGATTAGCACCAATCATACACCAGTCCATGGTGCACCACACTTGGTAGCAATTAGACAACACCTATTTTAGGTTTTTGACAACTTGGTTATGACGGCAGGTAAAAATTAGTGGACTCCTACTTATGCTATTCTAGTCAGAGAAATTTAAAAAAAACCTTTGGGTTCGGGTTAGTAAATAGATGGACTGTTAGATTTTTATTAAACCAACCTAGATTATTCTTCTTCATCTTTGTACTTTAGCCCACAGCATCCTGGGTATTATGTCATCACAGCTTAGGAGGTGGCAGTGTTGGAAACTAGGGTTAGGGTTATCATTCCTGCGCTACCACACGGAGACCAAATTCCTCAGTACCTATGAAGGAAACCTCTACAGTCTCTTCAAGGTGACAAACATTCATTCCTGGAGGCTTCACTTTAGAAATGTTGTCCTGTTGCCATTAGCTCTGATTGAATGTCTTCAAGTGGTAATGTAACCCTAACCCTAATCTAACACCAATCGAATCCTCCTCTAAAAAAAAATCTTCCTTTTTCATGGACAAGTTTTCGCCGTACTACAACAATTCTGAGGTAAGTTTGCTGGCTAACTTAACCTCAGGTAACTAGTTGCTACAGTAACGTTAACTTGCAAAATCAGGTTACTTTGTCGGTTAGTAAGTAAGTCGAGTGTGTCATGATACATTTTTTCCTAACGTTACCCCATCAAACTTTTCCCAAACTTGGTAAGCTTGTTAGCATGTAAGCTAATGCCAGTCAGTTCAGAATGAATCGGAATACTTTTGCTGAGTTTAAGACTAAAACTCCCACTGCATCTGTATTTCTGTCTGATTTTAATGTCTGTTATCGAAAGTTACAAGTGAAATAAAAATGAACAGGTAATAAAACAAGAGCCGCTGTGTTTTAATGAGTGATCGTGTTGGCCATGATTACGTGTTAACATGATCAGTGTTTGCTAATGTATTCAGTTTAGAGATGTAACATTAGTGAAGCATTTTTTCTTCGGTTTTATGTTTCAAAGTCGTGAAACAACAATTGGGTTTTTAATATTTGCGTATGAGCTTCAGCTTGGTTATATATGATGTAATTATCTGCTGCTGCAGGTGAGGTGTGGGCCAGCGGACGTCTCTAGTGTTTTCCGATCAGCGAGTGAACTGGAGTCTTTGCTTTAAACCCGAAACAGCGGCTCTGGCGGATTATTTAGAGTTGATGGATGCAGTTGGGATCAGCCCTAACAAACTATTATGATGATAAAAAAGAGCTAAAGCAAATGGTGTCTTTTCCCTTTATTTCCCTGTCAGAGTTCACCAGAATGCTTCATTTACATGTTAAAATTACAAAAATTTTCTTCTGGGGGAGGATGCCCCCAGACCCCCCTACAGGGATGTCATTCGTAAACGTCACATTCTTCACCTCTTGTGACTTTGCAGGTCTGACACACACACACACACACACACACACATATATATATATATATATATATATATATATATATATACAGGTGCATCTCAATAAATTAGAATGTCGTGGAAAAGTTAGTTTATTTCAGTAATTCAACTCAAATTGTGAAACTCGTGTATTAAATGAATTCAATGCCACAGACTGAAGTAGTTTAAGTCTTTGGTTCTTTTAATTGTGATGATTTTGGCTCACATTTAACAAAAACCCACCAATTCACTATCTCAACAAATTAGAATATGGTGACATGCCAATCAGCTAATCAACTCAAAACACTTGCAAAGGTTTCCTGAGCCTTCAAAATGGTCTCTCAGTTTGGTTCACTAGGTAAGCCACAAACATTCATTGCCAAAGAAGCTGGCTGTTCACAGAGTGCTGTATCCAAGCATGTTAACAGAAAGTTGAGTGGAAGGAAAAATTGTGGAAGAATTTTTGGAAGAATGGACAACCAACTGAGAGAACCGCAGCCTTATGAGGATTGTCAAGCAAAATCAATTCAAGAATTTGAGTGAACTTCACAAGGAATGGACTGAGGCTGGGGTCAAGGCATCAAGAGCCACCACACACAGACGTGCCAAGGAATTTGGCTACAGTTGTCCTATTCCTCTTGTTAAGCCACTCCTGAACCACAGACAACGTCAGAGGCGTCTTACCTGGGCTAACGAGAAGAAGAACTGGACTGTTGACCAGTGGTCCAATATCCTCTTTTCAGATGGGAGCAAGTTTTGTATTTCATTTGGAAACCAAGGTTCTAGAGTCTGGAGGAAGGGTGGAGACGCTCATAGCCCAAGTTACTTGAAGTCCAGTGTTCAGTTTCCACAGTCTGTGATGATTTGGGGTGCAATGTCATCTGCTGGTGTTGGTCCATTGTGTTTTTTGAAAACCGAAGTCACTGCACCCGTTTACCAAGAAATTTTGGAGCACTTCATGCTTCCTTCTGCTGACCAGCATTTTGAAGATGCTGATTTCATTTTCCAGCAGGATTTGGCACCTGCCCACACTGCCAAAAGCACCAAAAGTTGGTTAAATGACCATGGTGTTGGTGTGCTTGACTGGCCAGCAAACTCACCACACCTGAACCCCATAGAGAATCTATGGGGTATTGTCAAGAGGAAAATGAGAAACAAGAGACCAAAAAATGCAGATGAGCTGAAGGCCACTGTCAAAGAAACCTGGGCTTCCACCACCTCAGCAGTGCCACAAACTGATCACCTCCATGCCACGCCGAATTGAGGCAGCAATTAAAGCAAAAGGAGCCCCTACCAAGTATTGAGTACATATACAGTAAATGAACATGCTTTCCAGAAGGCCAACAATTCACTAAAAATGTTTTTTTTATTGGTCTTATGAAGTATTCTAATTTGTTGAGATAGTGAATTGGTGGGTTTTTGTTAAACGTGAGCCAAAATCATCACAATTAAAAGAACCAAAGACTTAAACTACTTCAGTCTGTGTGCATTGAATTTATTTAATACATGAGTTTCACAATTTGAGTTGAATTACTGAAATAAATGAACTTTTTCACGACATTCTAATTTATTGAGATGCACGTGTGTGTGTGTGTATGTGTGTACAGACAGACATGTTGGGGCTTAGGGTTAGGATTAGGGGATTAGGGGGTTAGGATTAGGGGGTTAGGATTAGGGGATTAGGGGATAGCGGTTAGGGGATAGCGGTTAGGGGATAGCGGGGTAAGGGTTGGGGGGGTAAGGGGATTAAGGTTAGGGCTTAGGTTTAGGGTAAGGGTTAGCGGTTAGGGTTAGGGATTAGGATTAGGGTTAGGGGATTAGGGTTAGGGTTAGGGCCTGAGGTTAGGGTTAGGGCCTGAGGTTAGGGTTAGGGCCTGAGGTTAGGGTTAGGGGATTAGGGTTAGGATTAGGGGATTAGGGTTAGGATTAGGGGGTTAGGGTTTAGGGGTTTAGGGTTTAGGGGTTTAGGGGTTTAGGGTTTAGGGGTTTAGGGGTTTAGGGTTTAGGGTTAGGGGGTTAGGGTAAGGGGGTTAGGGTTTAGGGTAAGGGTTAGCGGTTAGGGTTAGGGTTAGGGTTAGGGGTTAGGGATTAGGGATTAGGGTTAGGGATTAGGGATTAGGGTTAGGATTAGGGGATTAGGGTTAGGTTTAGCGGTTAGGGATTAGGATTAGGGTTAGGGGATTAAGGTTAGGATTAGGGTTAGGGCCTGAGGTTAGGGTTAGAGGATTAAGTTTAGGGTTAGGGTTAGGGCTTAGGGTTAGGGTTAGGGGCTTAGGGTTAGGGTTAGGGGCTTAGGGTTAGGGTTAGGGGATTAGGATTAGGATTAGGATTAGGATTAGGGGATTAGGGGATTAGGATTAGGATTAGGGGATTAGGGTTAGGATTAGGATTAGGGGATTAGGGTTAGGGCTAGGATTAGGGGATTAGGGTTAGGATTAGGGGATTAGGGGGTTAGGATTAGGGGGTTAGGATTAGGGGGTTAGGATTAGGGGGTTAGGATTAGGGGGTTAGGATTAGGGGGTTAGGGTTAGGATTAGGGGATAGCGGTTAGGGGATAGCGGGGTAAGGGTTGGGGGGGTAAGGGGATTAAGGTTAAGGCTTAGGTTTAGGGTAAGGGTTAGCGGTTAGGGTTAGGGATTAGGGTTAGGGGATTAGGGTTAGGATTAGGGCTTGAGGTTAGGGTTAGGGCTTGAGGTTAGGGTTAGGGGATTAAGTTTAGGGTAAGAGTTAGCGGTTAGGGTTAGGGCTTAGGGTTAGGATTAGGGGATTAGGGTTAGGATTAGGGGGTTAGGGTTAGGGTTTAGGGGTTTAGGGTTTAGGGGTTTAGGGTTTAGGGGTTTAGGGGTTAGGGTTAGGGGGTTAGGGTTAGGGGGTTAGGGTAAGGGTTAGCGGTTAGGGTAAGGGTTAGCGGTTAGGGTTAGGGATTAGGGTTAGGATTAGGGATTAGGGTTAGGATTAGGGATTAGGGTTAGGATTAGGGGATTAAGGTTAGGTTTAGCGGTTAGGGATTAGGATTAGGGTTAGGGGATTAAGGTTAGGATTAGGGTTAGGGCCTGAGGTTAGGGTTAGGGGATTAAGTTTAGGGTAAGAGTTAGTGGTTAGGGTTAGGGTTAGGGGATTAGGGTTAGGATTAGGGGATTAGGGTTAGGATTAGGGTTAGGATTAGGGGGTTAGGATTAGGGGATTAGGGTTAGGATTAGGGTTAGGATTAGGGGATAGCGGTTAGGGGATAGCGGTTAGGGGATAGCGGGGTAAGGGTTGGGGGGTAAGGGGATTAAGGTTAGGGCTTAGGTTTAGGGTAAGGGTTAGCGGTTAGGGTTAGGGATTAGGGTTAGGGGATTAAGGTTAGGGTTAGGGCTTATGGTTAGGATTAGTGGATTAGGGTTAGGATTAGGGGGTTAGGGTTAGGGTTTAGGGGTTTAGGGGTCAGGGGGTTAGGGTTAGGGGGTTAGGGTTAGGGGGTTAGGGTTAGGGGGTTAGGGTTAGGGTTAGGGGGTTAGGGTAAGGGTTAGCGGTTAGGGTTAGGGGGTTAGGGTAAGGGTTAGGGGGTTAGGGTAAGGGTTAGCGGTTAGGGTAAGGGTTAGGGGATTAGGGTTAGGATTAGGGATTAGGGTTAGGATTAGGGATTAGGGTTAGGATTAGGGGATTAAGGTTAGGTTTAGCGGTTAGGGAATAGGATTAGGGTTAGGGGATTAAGGTTAGGATTAGGGTTAGGGCCTGAGGTTAGGGTTAGGGGATTAAGTTTAGGGTAAGAGTTAGCGGTTAGGGTTAGGGCTTAGGGTTAGGATTAGGGGACTAGGGTTAGGGTTAGAGGATTAAGGTTAGGATTAGGGTTAGGGGGTTGAGATTAGGATTAGGTTTAGGATAAGGGTTAGGGTTAGGGGTTAGGTTTAGGGTAAGGGCTAGCGGTTAGGGTTAGGGATTAGGGTTAGGATTAGGGGATTAAGGTTAGGGTTAGGGTTAGGGATTAGGGTTAGGGGATTAAGGTTAGGATTAGGGTTAGGGCCTGAGGTTAGGGTTAGGGGATTAAGTTTAGGGTAAGAGTTAGCGGTTAGGGTTAGGGCTTAGGGTTAGGATTAGGGGATTAGGGTTAGGATTAGGGGATTAGGGTTAGGATTAGGGCTTGAGGTTAGGGTTAGGGCTTGAGGTTAGGGTTAGGGGATTAAGGTTAGGATTAGGTTTAGGGTAAGGGTTAGCGGTTAGGGTTAGGGCTTAGGGTTAGGATTAGGGGATTAAGGCTAGGATTAGGGTTAGGGAGTTGAGGTTAGGATTAGGGTTAGGGGATTGAGGTTAGGGTTAGGGGTTGAGATTAGGGTTAGGGGGTGTTTTAGGAGGGTGCGCACTAACCCATGTGCACAGGCCATCAATGTCGCTCACTCAACTGCATTCACTTCTCATTCAGGCCTTGGGGGTATATAGTGCCCAATTTACTAATCCAAATTCTCTCTGCTCTTTTTCTCTGGGGTACGGACCACTGTGGGTCGGCCTGTAGGACCGTGACCCGGAAGGATTCCCATCCGTGCTGAAGAAAATGTTGCACCAGGTAAGTATTTTTTTCTTTTCCTTTCAGGATGTTGTGTTTGTGTTGTGTCATTCTAACCAGAATGGTGTTGCTCGTCTCTCCCACATATTGGGCTCCACATTGTTTGCAGCTGATGAGGTAAACACAGTTTTTGCTGTGTACCGTGCCCGATCGGTGAGTATTAAAAACCTCTTTTGTGATCTTGTTTTGTATATATTCGTTTTGTTCCAAATATTGACCATGATGTTTGGGTTTTGTGTTGTGAAGGGGATGGAGTTTGGCTCTAATGAGGTAGTCCTGTAAACTTTTGTTTTTCTTGTAAGCTGCAATAACTTTGTGGTCCTTAAATATTTGTGTTTGTCCCAATATGTGCTGGAAGTTAGCCCTTACCTCTCTGGTCAGTTTCGTAGCGGCCGAGGAGTACGTCAGGACGAAGGGCACACTGATACCCTCCGCCTGGGCCCCTCTTACCAGGTATGACTTAAAAACCTTCCTCAAGAAGGACCTGTTATATCCTCTGGGCCTGAGTGCCTTGAAGAGGATCCGTGTCGCTTCTCTAAAATCCCGTTCCTGGGTGCATATGCGCCGGAACCTGAGGAGTTGTGACTTAACCAGGCCGGAGTAAGTGTGTTTAGGGTGGAAGCTCCTTTTATGCAGTAGGGCATGTGTGTCAGTTTCCTTAAAAAAAACTTTTGTGTCCAATGTGTGTGATGAATTGAAATCAGGACCTTTGTATGTTGTGGTGTCCAAAAAATCTACCGATATCTGACTGGTGGTGGATTTTAATTTTATGGATGCGTTGTGATTATTAAGTGTGACCAAAAATTCCTCGAACTCCTCTGCCGAGTGAGTCCATACTCCCCAGATGTCGTCCAGATATCGAAAATAATGAAGGGGCCGTTTGTGGCATCGGGATAAGGCCGAAGCTTCCCACTCTGCCATAAATATGTTAGCGTAGGCCGGGGCAAACTTTTTGCCCATTGCCGTGCCTTTAATTTGTAGGAAGAATTCCCCGTTAAATTCGAAATCGTTCCTCTGTAAATTTATTTCTAGTAATTGGATGAGCTCTTTATCGGGCCTGGAGGTGTCTGGGTTTCTCCGAAAAATATTTTTGATGGCCTGTATGCCTTCTTGAATGTCAATGTTTGTGTAAAGGCTATCTATGTCCATAGTGAACAAGATAGCCTTTTGGGGAATTTTTAGTCCTTTGACCTTCTGGACGAAATCGTACGTGTCTTTAATGTAGCTGGGGTGGCCAATTGAAAGGGGGTTTAAATAATAATCTAAAAACTCGGCTGTATAGTACGTCTCGCTGCCGCAATCTGATACTATAGGCCTTCCTGGGGGAATTTCGTGAGGTTTGCTCCATTTGGCTGGGTCTTTATGAATTTTAGGGAGCATGTAAAATCTCCTACTTCTAGGCTCCCCGTTCCCCAACAGGTAGGACTTTTGTTTGGCATTAATAAATTTTTTTAAATATAGGGATTGGACTATTTTTTTAATTATGGGACTTGTGTCTAAATAAATGGGCCTATCTAATTTCCTATAATATTTTGGGTCATTCAATTGCCTATATCCCTCCCATAAATATTGTGCTCGGTCCCATATCACTATAGCGCTACCTTTGTCTGCAGGCTTAATGACGATCTGTTTATTGTCCTGTAATTGATTTAGAGCGTTAATCTCCTCTGGGGTGAGGTTAGGCTCTTCCAGGGATGGTCTGAAATGTTTTTTCAGATATTGCAGGTCTTTCTCAAATAATGTGTGGAGTTCAGTGGGTAGTTTATCTGCGGGTGGGACCCAGTCTGATCTGGGTGTGAACGGAGGGGGATTTGAGTCTGTGCCATTTTGAAAATATGCTGCCAATTTAAGTCTTCTATGGTATTGTTGCAGGTCGAATCGTGTTTGAATTTGTTGGCGTTTTCTGTTAATATTACTGGATGGGATAAACGTCAAACCCCTATCGAGTAGGCTAAGTTGTGGGGGAGTAATACGGAATTTTTTAGAAAGAATTATGACATTTCGATTCCCCTCCTGTGCATGCAGGCTTATGGGGAAATTTAATTTAAATATTGGAGCCAGTGCTGGAGCATGTTTCTGGCTGTGTCCACCGTCCAGTGAATATTGTCACTCTCGGTGTGGAAGTCTGATCTGGACAGGGCTGGGATATGCTTTAGGTTGGCACAGATATAGGTGTTTAGGGTGGTCAATTGAGTCTGTTCTTTTGTTGGGAGCATGCCTGAAAAGTTCACCTCTGGAACCCAAATTTGTGCCAGAGGGAACTTTTCTTTGGCCGCTCGTAAAGCCGCCTGCATCTGTTTAATTGCGGTGTCTTTGGCATTCTGCGTCCGGCTATTAATCCCCAACGACAGGACGACGTGTTCCACGTCGGTGGAGATAGCATTTTTACTTATTACGGCCTCCATGTGTCTGAACGTGGCCCCCGGATAGCTTTCTATTTGGAGGTCCGCATTTTTAAATGGTGGGATTTTGGATAGATTGGAATCCCCGATAATAAGCCATTTTTTCCGGACAGTGAGCTTCCATTCAACCATTTTTCTGGGCGTGTTTATGTGTCTATTCGGCCCGTCCTCCAGGGAGTCACGTTGTACCCCAGAAGGTAGGCCGAATTCGACACTGAAGCGGGCCTGTGTGGCTGTCCTAAGGCTAGTGACCTTGTTGGGGCTTAGGGTCACCCTTTGTGAGCCACAAATAACCTGTTCGCACTCCTCTTGGTCCTCGATGAGGACGAGGTCTTGTTCCTGTCTGACACAGGGGTTGGAACGCAAGTGAGGAGTGCGTTGTTCTTTTGGGGAGGCCGGGAGATTAAATGGCACGTCTGACTGGCTGTCAGAGTCCTCCTCTCTGATAGGGGACCAATCGTTCAGCGGGCCTGTCATGGTGGATACTGTTTTTGATGGCTTTTTTGTTACTGCCGTGGTGGATATTTCAGACTGGGCGTGTACATCTGACTCAGTGTGCACCAACGCCTGCACCGTGACGGTTCTAGCTGTCGCGTTTTCTGGGAGAGGAGGAGCCGGAGGACAAGTTTGGGTCTCCGCTTCCTCCCTCCTTTCTTCAGAATCGGCAGCAGGAACAGGGGTCTTCCACTTCTCCCCTACCAACATGTGAGCTTCGTGTATTGATTTGTCTTTTAGTCTTTTGCCAATACCACGTTTCGCCCACAGGATGGCAGTATTGAAGCACGCCTCCCAGCCCTGGGAAGGAACATGCTGAAGCTTGGCCATTTCTTCCACCAGTGCGTCTTCATAATGCTGTTTAAGAATCAGCATGGTGGTATAGGCCCAGTTTTTGGCATTGCCTTCAATCAGGGCTTGTGTTGTGGGGTTTGGCAAAGCTGGTTTGATGACCTCTGACAGGTGTCTTTCAATTTTATTAATAGCAGGAGGCTGTTCCTGGCTAACGTTGTTTTTGTGGTGCACTAGTTTAATGATTTTAAAACAGGTGCGGGTTTTTAGTACAAAATCTGGGTCATCCGAATAGGTCTTGGGCTTTGTGTTTTGTCTCTGATACGTGTTTTTCTTTTTCAGGTGTGAATGAAGGGGCCACGTGCTGTTCTGCACCCTCTCCCTTGGTCCCTTCATGAAGGATTTTTGTCTGGAAATAAATGTATCGGGCCCAAAACGGGCCCGGGGTTCAAAAAATTGTGGTCTACCAGACCGCTGATAGGGCTCAGTACGGTAAGTCGGAGGCGCCCTCATGTGGCCTCCATATTTAACTGCGTCTGCATAGGAGAACACTCTCTCCCTCTGTGCATGACGCTCAGTGCTGCGGAACGAACGGGGCATAGGCCCGGCTGCGCCCTGAATGGCACGCCTGCGTCCACGGGTGACAACGGTCCAACCGTCTCTCTCTGGCAGAACCATGTTTTCTAAATGTGAATTTAAAACAAGGATTTGAAAATATATAGCAGGTAAGTATAACTCAATTTGTCTTGTGACCTTGTGTAAAATAAAGGAAAACAAATCAATAAACTCAGAAAAATGTATCCAAATTGGTCTTGTGTTTTTTGTTAGATAAACATAAAACTAGACAAATGAAATCAAAATGTTTTTCTGATGTATTTTTTAAATTTGAAAAATAGAGGAATGAACAAGCCGTTGCAACGTTTCGGTTCTCTCAGAACCTTCTTCAGGCAGGCTTGTTCTGATTTTCCAAAAGAATATATAAATTGAAATAGAAAAAACAAAGAAATGAAAATAAAACAAATGTATGTTGAGGATCAGAATAATAAGTTTTGGAATGCAAAAGGTGTTGTAGGCTTTCTCTCTCAGAGTTGGAAGCAGTGAATGAAATTCTGAGGCCTCAGTTGTCCCATTTTATGGTGTGGGGGCGGGACTCAGTTTGAATGAGCCAATCGGAGCCTGTCCATTGTTCCGGTTTGAAAAGAAACAGCTTAGAGCCAATCAGAAAAATAGCTGCCTTTTCAAAAATTGTGGAAGGGCTTTTTTTGAATTTTTGAATATAAAATATTAGTGTTTTATACACATATATCTATCTATACATATGTGTATATTTAAAAAAAATTAATAAAGGAATATATATATTAAAAAAAATGTTCTTATATTTATATTTATATATATATTTTAAAATATATGTATATATATTAGGGTTGCCATAAGCACTTCCCTCTAACTTAAATCCACCCATTTTTCCTTGTTCCAGTGTGTTTTATTATAATTAAAATAAAAAAATAAAAAAGCAGACTAATTGTAAGATAAGTTTTGTACAGTTGAGTTTACTGCCAACATGAGGCACGGGCTGGTTAGGTTTAGGGTTAGGGTTAGGGTTAGGGTTAGGGGGTTAGGTTTAGGGTAAGGGTTAGGGTTAGGGATTAGGGTTAGGATTAGGGGATTAAGGTTAGGTTTAGGGTTAGGGTTAGGGATTAGGATTGGGGTTAGGGGATTAAGGTTGGGATTAGGTTTAGGGCTTGAGGTTAGGGTTAGGGGATTAAGTTTAGGGTAAGAGTTAGCGGTTAGGGTTAGGGCTTAGGGTTAGGATTAGGGGATTAGGGTTAGGATTAGGGGATTAGGGTTAGGATTAGGGCTTGAGGTTAGGGTTAGGGCTTGAGGTTAGGGTTAGGGGATTAAGGTTAGGATTAGGTAGGTATGATAAATGTTAGGGTTAGGGCTTAGGTTAGGATTAGGGATTAAGGCTAGGATTAGGTTAGGGAGTTGAGGGCTAGATTAGGTTAGGGATTGAGGTTAGGTTAGGTTAGGCTGAGATTAGGTTAGGGTGTTTTGTGTTAGGTTAGGTTAGGTTAGGTTAGGTTAGGATTAGGGGTTAGGATTAGGGATTAGGTTAGGATTAGGTTAGATTAGTATGTGGTTAGGGATAGCATGTTAGGGATATGTGGCAGTAAGGGTTAGTATGATTAAGGTTAGCTTAGGTTTAGGTAAGGGTTAGCGGTTAGGTTAGGGATTAGGATTAGGTTAGGGATTTAAAGGGTTAGGTTAGGGCCTGAAATTGAATAAAGTTAGGGCCTGAGGTTAGGTTAGGGACAAGTTTAGGTAAGAGTTAGCTGCATGTTAGGTTAGCTTATGGTTAGGATTAGTGGGATTAGGTTAGGATTAGGTTAGGTTAGGTTTGTATTTAGGGCTTAGTGGAATTAAAGGTTAGGTTAGGTTAATAGGGTTAGGCAAGAAATGTTAGCTGCTAGGCAAGGGTATGTTATGTTGTTAGGTAAGGGTATAGCTGTTAGGTTAGCTTAGGTTAGGTTAGGGATTAGGTTAGGATTAGGATTGATTAGGTTAGGATTAGGATTAGGTTAGGATTAGGGACATGTTAGGTTTAATAGCGGTTAGGAATAGATTAGGTTAGGGATTAAGGTTAGATTAGGCAAATTGAAGTGTTAGGTTAGGGATTGTTTAGGTAAGAGTTAGCTGGTTAGGTACTAGGGCTTAGGTTAGACTGTAGATTAGGTTAGACTAGGACAGAAGTTAGATTAGGTTAGATTAGGCTAGGATTAGATTAGGATTAGGTTAGATTAGGTTAGGATTAGGCGATTATTGGACAGCTGATCAGGATAGCATAGGATACAAGTTAGGGATAGCTTGTGTTAGCAAGTGTGGTTAGTGCAAGGGATTAAGGTTCAGCTACAGGTTTAAGGGTTAGCTTTTGTTAGGTTAGGATTAGGATTAGGTTAGGCCAGATTATCAGTTAGGGATTAGGCCAGCCTGAGGGTTAGGTCCAGGCCAGCCTGAGGTTAGGTTAGGGACTAAGTTTAGGCAAGAATTAGCGTTAGGTTAGGCTTAGGTTGTACCAGGATTAAAGATTAGGGTCTAGGATTAGGGGTTAGGTTTAGGGCTTAGGCCACAGGTTAGCGGGTTAGGTTAGCCAAGGTTAGGTTAGGGTTAGGGTTAGGTTAGGGCTAGATTAGGGGATTAGGCATTTGATTAGGATTAGGTTAGATTAGGATTAAGGTTAGGTTTAGATTAAGGATTAGGATTAGGGACTAAGGCCAGACTAGGAGGTTAGAGGTTAGGCCAGGACGTTTATTAGGCAAAATGTTTTAGGTAAGAGTTAGCAGTTAGGCTTAGGGCTAGGTTAGGATTAGTATTTAGGGTTAGGATTAGGGATTAGGGTTAGGATTAGGGTTAGATTAGGGTTAGACACAGGATTAGGCTAGGATTAGTTAGGATTAGTGCAGGATTAGGGATAGCTGCTAGTGGGATAGCTGTTAGGGATAGTGGGGCAAGTGGGTTAGTAAGGATTGGCAAGGGCTTAGGTTTAGGCAAGGGTTAGCTGGTTAGGTTAGGATTAGGATTAGGTTAGGATTACAAGAGGTTAGATCTGAGGTTAGGTTAGGCCTGAGGTTAGGGCTAGGGACAAGTTTAGGTAAGAGTTAGCAGTGTTAGGTTAGCTGTAAATGAAATAGGATTAGGGACTTAGGTTAGGATTAGGGCCTAGGGCTTAGGTTTAGGCCTTAGGGAAAGGTTAGGGAAGAAAGAAGTTGAAGAAAGAAATAGGTTAGGGTTAGGTATATTATGTGCTACATAGTTAGGCAAGGGTTAGCTGGTTGTGTATGCAGGTAAGGGTTAGCTGTTATTAGGATTAGGTTAGGATTAGGATTAGGCTGTTTAGGATTAGGACATGCTAGTTTAGCAAGTGATTAGGGATTAGGATTAGGGATTATGCTAGGGATTATATTAGGGCCTGGAGGCTAGGGTTAGGATTAAGTTGCTTTAGGTAAGAGTTAATGTTAGGTTAGGGCTATAGTAGGATTAGATTAGGTTATAGATTAGGATTAGGTTATTAGGGCTAGATTAGATTAGGATTAGTGATTAGGTTAGATTAGGTTAGATTAGGTTAGATTAGGTTAGGATTAGGATTAGGTTAGGATTAGGTTAGGATTAGGCTAGGATTAGGGATAATGTGTTAGTGGACAAATATGTTAGACAGCTGTTAGGGATAGCATGTGTAGTCAAGGGGATTAAGGTTAGGCTTTAGGCTGAAAGTTTATAGGTTAAAGGTTGTTAGGTTAGGGATTAGGATTAGGTTAGATTAGGTTATGTAAGAAACTATGGCTAGGTTAGTTAGGCCTGAGGTTAGGCTAGACTGCAAGTTTAGGGCAAGAGCAGCCAAGCCAGGCTTAGGGCAGCTGCCAGACTAGGACAGGCCAGTAATTAGGCTAGGCCTAGGCTAGGCTGAAAGAAAAGTGCTGTGCAAGAAGGCTAGGCCAACTAGTAAGGTGCCACTACAGGATTGTGGATTAGTAGGATTAGGGCTACTTAGGTTAGGATATAATACAGGTTAGGATTAGGGACATGTTAGCTTTATATAGGATTAGGGATTAGGTTAGGGATTAAGGTTAGATTAGGCTTAGGCCTGAGCTGCTAGAGTTTAGGGAGTTAAGTGTTAGGTAAGAGTTATGCAGTTAGGTTACTGGGTTTAGAAATAGACAGGTTAGGATTAGGACAGCTAGGGAATTGTGCTGTAAAAGATTAAATAGACTTAGATTAGGATTAGGTTAGGGATTAGGGAATTAGGGTTAGATTTAGGCTAGGATTAGGGACAGCTAGTTAGGGATAGCAAGTTAGGGATAGCAAGTTAGTATAGCTGGGCAAGGGATTAAGTGGTTTGTGCCAGGGTTAAATGAATGAAAGGGCACATGCTTTGTTAGCTAGGGATTAGGATTAGGTTAGGGTATTACTAGAAGAAATAGTACCTGACAGGTTAAAGCCTGAGGTTAGGTTAGGGATTAGTTTAGGTAAGAGCATGTTGTTAGGTTAGGCCTAGGTTAGGATTAGGATTAGGTTAGGATTAGGATTAGGTTTAGGATTAGGTTATAGGTTAGGGTTAGGTTAGGGATTAGGACTAGATTAGGCCAGACCACATGAGGTTAGCCTGAGGTTAGGTTAGGCCTGAGGCAAGAAATTGAGGTTAGGATTAGGATTGGGTTTAGGCAAGGAGCTGAAGGGCTTAGGAAGAAATTTAGGCCAGAGTTAGACTCAGGATTAGGCCAGACTAGGATTGTGTTAGACTAGGGACCAGGCTAGGTGCACTCAGTATCAATGTTAGCTTAGCTTAGGGATGTTAGGGATTTTAGGATTAGGGATTAAGGCTAGATTAGGTTAGGCCTGAGGATTAAGTTTAGGCAAGTTAGGTTAGGCAAGTACAGCTAGGTTAGGTTAGGATTGTGTAGGCCAGTGACTAGGGATAGAAAGTTAGGACAGGCCTTTAGGCTAAGACATTAGGCTTAGGGTTAGAGTAGGTTAGGTTAGAAAGAAGAAGCTGAAAGTATAAGAAAGGGTGCTGTGCAAGTAAAGCAAGGGTTAGGTTAGGGATTAGGGTTAGGATTAGGAGATTAGGTTAGGATTAGGGATTAGGTTAGATTAGGGATTAGGTTAGATTAGGGATTAAGGTTAGGTTTAGCATGTTAGGGATTAGATTAGGTTAGGGACATTAAGGTTAGATTAGGTTAGGCCTGAGGTTAGGTTAGGGATTAAGTTTAGGTAAGAGTTGATGTTAGGTTAGGGTTAGGTTAGGTTAGGGATTAGGTTAGGATTAGGGATTAGGTTAGGATTAGGTTAGATAGGGGTTAGGATTAGGGATTAGGTTAGGGATTAGGTTAGATTAGGGATAGTAGTTAGGGATAGTTATGTTAGGGATAGCAGTTAGGGATAGCTGTAAGGCTGCAGGGTAAGGGATTACACATGAAATAGGCTTAGGTTGAAGGTGTCATAGTGTTAGGTTAGGATTAGGATTAGGTTAGGGATTAAGGTTAGGTTACTACTCTAGGCTGAAGGTAATGCCTGAGGTTAGGGATTAAGTTTAGGCAAGAACAGCATGTTAGCTGCTAGGCTTATGGGCCAGGATTAGTGGATTAGGTTAGATTAGGTTAGGCTAGGGCTTAGGGCTTGAAATCAGTTGTAAGGTTAGTGTTTAGGTTGTGTGTTTAGGTTAGGCAAAGTTAGGCTGAAGAAAGGGTTAGCTGTTGAAAAAGTGCCAGGGCAGCTAAAAAGGGCATGTTAAGGTTGTAAAAGTTAGAAGAAATAGGTTAGGTTAGGATTAGGGATTAGGATTTAGGATTGACTAGGTATAGGATTAGGTTAGGATTAGATTAGGGATTAAGGTTTAGTTTGATGTTAGGGAATAGGATTAGGGTTAGTATCATGCTAGGATTGAAGATTAGGTTAAGAAAGCTAGGGTTAGGATTAAGTTTAGGTAAGAGTTAGCTGTTAGGTTAGGGCTTAAATAGGATTAGGGATTAGGTTAGGATTAGGGATTAGGTTAGGATTAGGCAGTTAGGATTAGGGGTTAGATTTAGGGATTAGGTTAGGATTAGGTTTTTGTGTTTACAATGACTTCCTCATTACAGTCCGAAACTGCTAGGTTGAATAGGGAGCCAAGGGAAGTGCAGAATACGGGCGCTGTTAAGCACTGCTATAGCTCAGTTCGTTATTGTCTTTGTGAGTTGTCTATTAAAGAAAGAAGGTTAGGTTAGGGTTAGGTTAAGAAGTTAGGATTAGGACAGCGTTGTTAGGGATAGCTGTTAGGGACAAATGTTAGGGATAAAGTGGCAAGGGTTGTGTAAGGGCAGACAAGGTTAGGCTTAGGCTTTTAGTGTAAGGTATAGCTGTTAGGTTAGGGATTAGGATTAGGTTAGGGATTAAGTGTTAAAGAGGGCCTGAGGTTAGGTTAGGGCCTGAGTTAGGCTAGGGCAGACAAGTTTAGGTATTATGTTAGGCTAGTTAGGCTAGACTTAGATTAGGCTAGGGATTAGGTTGTTAGCCAGCTAGGGTTTAGGTGAGGTTAGGTTAGGTTAGAAGAAGAGTTAGTGGTTAGGTTAGCAGTTGTTAGGCTAGGCAGATTAGGACAGGTTAGGATTAGGATTAGGTTAGGATTAGGGATTAAGGTTAGATTAGCTGTTAGTGGTTAGGGAGTTAGGATTAGGTTAGGGATTAAGGTTAGATTAGAAGAAATCTGAGGTTAGGTTAGGATTAAGTTTAGGTAAGAGCATGTTAAAGGGTTAGCTTAGGTTAGGATTAGGGATTAGGTTAGGATTAGATTAGGTTAGGATTAGGGTTAGGATTAGGGTTAGGATTAGGATTAGGGTTAGGATTAGGTTTTGTGTTTACAATGACTTCACAGTCCTGAAACTGCTAGGTTGGAATAGGGTTAGGACTTAGGTTAGGATTAGGGATAGTGTGTTAGGGATAGCAGTTAGGGATAGTGTAAGGGTTAGTAAGGGATTACATTAGGCTTAGGTTTAGGTAGGTAAGGGTTAGCGGTTAGGATTAGGATTAGGATTAGGATTAGTTAGGTTAGGGCCTGAGGTTAGGTAAGAGGTCTCCTGAGGTTTAGGTTATAGATTAAGTTTAGTAAGAGTAAAGTGTTGAAAGTTAGGGCTTAGGTTAGGATTAGGGATTAGGTTAGGATTAGGGTTAGGTTAGGGCTTAGGGTTTAGAAGTTAAAGTAGTCAAGGTTAGGTTAGGTTAGGGTAAGGGTTAGCTGTTAGGTAAGGGTTATACAAAGGTAAGGGTTAGCTGTTAGGTAAGGGTTATGTTAGATTAGGTTAGGATTAGGGATTAGGTTAGGATTAGGGATTACAAGTTAAGTTTAGTTGTTAGGATTAGGATTAGGTTAGGGATTAAGGTTAGGATTAGGTTAGCCTGAGGTTAGGTTAGGGACAAGTTTCTTAGGTAAGTTAGCTATAGTGTTAGGTTAGGCTTAGGTTAGGATTAGGGATTAGATTAGGGATTAGGTTAGGGATTAGTAGGGTTAGGATTAGGGGATTAGGTTTTTGTGTTTACAATGACTCCCCCCGTCACAGTCCGGAAACTGCTAGGGTTAGGGTTAGGGTTAGGGTTAGGGTTAGGCTTAGGTTAGGGTTAGGGTTAGGGTTAGGGTTAGGGTTAGGATTAGGGGGTTAGGATTAGGGGATTAGGGTTAGGATTAGGGTTAGGATTAGGTTTTTGTGTTTACAATGACTCCCCCCGTCACAGTCCGGAAACTGCTAGGTTGAATAGGGAGCCAGGGTTAGGGTTAGGTTTAGGGTAAGGGTTTAAGCGGTTAGGGTTAGGGCTTAGGGTTAGGGGATTAAGGTTGGGATTAGGTTTAGGGTAAGGGTTAGCGGTTAGGGTTAGGGATTAGGGATTAGGGTTAGGGCCTGAGGTTAGGGTTAGGGGATTAAGTTTAGGGTAAGAGTTAGCGGTTAGGGTTAGGGCTTAGGGTTAGGATTAGGGGATTAGGGTTAGGATTAGGGGATTAGGGTTAGGATTAGGGCTTGAGGTTAGGGTTAGGGCTTGAGGTTAGGGTTAGGGGAGTAAGGTTAGGATTAGGTTTAGGGTAAGGGTTAGCGGTTAGGGTTAGGGCTTAGGGTTAGGATTAGGGGATTAAGGCTAGGATTAGGGTTAGGGTTAGGTTTTTTGTGTTTACAATGACTCCCCCCGTCACAGTCCGGAAACTGCTAGGTTGAATAGGGAGCCAAGGGAAGTGCACTGGCCGGCGCCTGTTAAGCACTGCTATAGCTCAGTTCGTTATTGTCTTTTTGTGAGTTGCCCGTATTGGGTTTTGGTTGAAGTACTTTTTTGGCACCCTTTTCAGCATTGGTCAGTTTGAGGTGACACAGGAAGTGGAGCAGAGTAAGGGTTAGGATTTAGACTTAGGGCCAGGATTTTAGGGAACAGATAAAGCTATATCATGTGGTGAAGAGCAGGATTAGATATTAGGGCTAAAACTAGTGTTTTTAGAGATGGGGTAAACCGTTAAAGATTAATGTTAGGGCCAGGGCCAAGATTTTTAGGGAAAGGATTAAGCTTTAAATATTGGAATGAAGTTTTAGGGGTGGGGCGAACATCAAGTTTGTGTAGGTGTGGGACGTGAGGGAGAGCAGAATGAGGGCGAGCCACTGGACTGAGCAGGTCAACCCCCTATGCCTGTTTGGGCATTTTTCCACTCACCTACCCGTCCCTTCCCACCATCCCTTGATGAGTATAAGGCCGGGCAGGTGCGAGAGAAAGGGTGTCTCAAGGCTGGAGTTTTGATTGGGTCGTCAGATGACCATTCAGGTTAGGATCTTTTGTCTATAAGTATAAGACTAGACGTTGGATTTAGTACTAGTATTTTAAGGGGTAGGGGCAAACTGAAAATATTGGAGTGAAGATAAAGGTTAGGTTTTATGTGAAGGGCAAACCTGAAGTTTATGCAGGTCATGGGCATAAGGGGGATTGGGCCAGATTTTATCCATAGTTTTTATCCAAGGTTAAGTTATTGCTCTTGGAAATTATTTATTGTATTTATTTTATGTATTTATATTTTTATTTATTTATTTATTTATTATTTATTTATTATTTATTTATAATTCATTATATTTATTTATGTATTTACTTATTTTATTTTGTTTTTACTTATTGAATTATTGATTGATTTATTTATTTATTTTTATTTATTTATTTATTTTTTTTATTTTTTATTTATTTATTTATTATTATTATTATTATTATTATTATTATTATTATTATTATTATTTTTTTTTTTTTTTTTTTTTTTTTAATTTTTTTATTTTTTTATAAAATTTTATTTTTAATTTTTTTCCTATTTATTTATTTATTATTATTTATTTATTTATTCATTAATTATTATTATTATTATATTTATTTATTTATTTATTTATTATTAATTTCTATTTATTTATTTATTTATTATTATTTATTTCTATTTATTTATTTATTTATTTATTTATTATTATTATTTATTTCTATTTTTTTCTATTTTTTTATTTTTTTATAATTTTTAAAAAATATTTATTTATTTATTTATTTTATTATTATTATTATTATTTTTTTTTTTTTTATAAACTCAGTCTGCCCTGTTTTAATTAGAATACCCTGCTAGAGTTCAAATAATTTGTTTGATGTTTGTAATGTTTCATTATTTTAGGGTTAGATTGTCCTTTTGACCTACTTTTAATTGTTATGCTGAGCATTAGGTGTTTTGGCCTTTGATCACTAGAGGCTAAAGGTTCCCAACAGAGTAGTTTTAGTTGTGTAAATACCGTCCATTCTAACAGGTGTCTGAATAATGTTTTTGGTCCGACTGTACCTTTCTATCAAAGTTATCATACGGTATTAAGAGATGAACTTGTTCTGCCATAATTTAACTCTGAATTTGTCATATGTTATTACTATAGCGAATAAACTGTGATAATGTGAGAAATGTTGAAGGTGTCCGAATCATTTTTGGTCTGACTGCACATATTGTATTTTTTTATTATTTTTATTATTAGTATTATTTATTTATTTATTTATTCTATTTATTTAGGTCAATTATTCCACATATACATACATATATACACATGCATTCGCATTTTTTTATTCCATTAAAAAAAAAAAAAAAAAAAAAAAAAAAAATATATATATATATATATATATATATATATATATATATATACATACATATACACACACACATATACATATATATACATACATACACACATATATATATATATATATATATATACATATATACACACACACATATACATACATATATATATATATATATATATATATAATAACAATAATAACATTGATTATTTATTCATTTATTTTTGACCTACTAAAATTGTTATGCTAAATTTCAGGACACATCATCAGTAGTGCTCCTCAGAGTCATTGGGTGTTTCGGCCTTTAATCACTATACACCCTCATCTGAGGCGGCCAGCCGTGGGTCGATCACTCCCCGGCCTGTGTCCCATAGCCAATCAGTTATATTTGTAAAGTGTTTTGAAATATAAGTATTGCTAAGACGCGATTTTATTTAAAAACGTTAGTTTGGTTAATTAATTTTTAATTAATCAGATTTAACTGACAATTAGTTATTAGTTTTCTAGCTAAAAAATCATATTTGCAAAGTGTTTTTAACTGCAGGTTTTATTAAGAAGCTATTTCTTCTGGCTAATGTACTAGTTTTTTTATGGCAGGATTTAGATGTTAATTAATTTTAAAGCTTTTACAGATTTAAAACTAAAAACAAATAAAGTTGCTAAAAAGTGTGGTGCACAATGGACTGGTGCATGGGTGGTGCTAAGTCACCAAGTAGAAGATTTGGCCCCATTTAAGGTCTGTTGGCCCCAGACCACCCAACTGCGTGCTGTCCTAGTGGACCCAGGAGGGCTGGCTACTTACCTAGCTCTGACCAGAATGACTCTTGTTAACACCGCAAGGTTTCCCGAGTCACCCGAACAGAGCCTGCTACTAGGTCTACCCAACTAAAAATTGTCTATCTATCAGCCTTGCCTGGGTAGGCCTTCTCTAGCTAAACCAGGGGTCCGGAGGTAGGTCCCGTGCAATACGTCACCTCCAGATGTCCCTGGTTGGGTAGCAACCCAGCGGATGACCTCCCTACCTGTTCCACCTCACAAGGAGCTGGAACCCTTCGGGAAGCCATCAAGCTTCTACTGGGTTGTGTCCCCTGGGGTTAAGCGTGTGTCAGCGGATTCCTTCCATACATTACTCCAGAAGAGTAGATTCGGGAAGTAATCAGGCTTCTACTGACGTAGCCGCCCCCCGGCTCGGATCGTGAGTGGTCACGTCCGGCCAACTCATCGGTAATAACAAGTGTTCCTGGTTATGGTGGATTCTAAAAATTTGAAACGCGTATAAGCCCTATACGTGTGTAAACATCGGGAAGAGGGGGTTCTATTGTGTAATTAGAAGAAAACCGCTGTGCGAATAGCCCCAACGGTTGCTGAGATATTAGCATTTAAAGCCATAAAATGAATAGGCCCATGATTCTCTTTTTTCTCGAATATAAAGTAGTTTAATGCTGCGCATAATTATCATGTCCAGCGAATCATAATCGGCTGCGCATCTACCCTCAGCGGGATGTGTGTTGAGAAAGAAAGGCTGTGACGTGCAGATTTGCTGATTTTAATGGGCCTCCTTCCTCCATTACACTGTGTTATCCACAAACACTGGATAAGGGTGTGTCCCATGAAGGAGGCCTGTGAAGGTCCGGCCCCTAGTCCGGGTGTGACATTTGGGGGCGGGGCTAAGTGTTAAGACTCCTCCCACTTTTTTTTTTTTTTTTTTTTTTTCTTTTTTTTTTTTTTTTTTTTTTTTTTTTTTTTATTTTTTTCCCTCTTTTTTGTGATTTGGATTATGGCTAGGAATAGGGTCAAAAATGTTTTTACTTTTTTATGTATTCATTTATTTGTATTATATATTTAATTTTTATTCCTTTATTTATTTTATATTGGGTTGTAGGTTTGTGTGTTGAGATTATGTTAGGGTTAATTTACTATTATTATTAGTATTATTATTATTAGTATTATTATTATTAATATTATTATTATTATTATTATTATTATTATTATTATTATTAATTAATTAATTAATTAATTAATTAATTAATTTTTTATTTATTAATTTTTTATTTATTTATTTATTTATTTTTTCGGTTAGGATTAGTTTTGAGGTTCAGGTTAGTGTTCGTGTTGGGTTTAGGGTTACGTTTAGGGTTTAGGCTAGGATTAGGGAGAAGATTAGGGTTATATTTTAAGTTTAGGGTTATGTTTAGGTTTAGCATTAGAGTTTTAGTTAAGATTAGGGTTAGAATCAGAGTTTGGGTTATAGCTAGGATTAGGGTTCCAGTTAGAATTAGGGTTCGGATTGGAGTTGGGGTTGAGGATAAGGTTAAGTTTAGGGTTCAGGTTAGGATTAGGGACTAGGTTAGGGTTGAGGCTAAGGTTTAGGTTTAAGTTTAAGGTTAGGGTTAGGTTTAGGGTAAGGGCTAGCGGTTAGGGTTAGGGATTAGGGTTAGGATTAGGGGATTAAGGTTAGGCTTAGGGTAAGGGTTAGCGGATAGGGTTAGGGATTAGGATTAGGGTTAGGGGATTAAGGTTAGGATTAGGGTTAGGTTTAGGGTAAGGGTTAGCGGTTAGGTTTAGGTTTAGGGTAAGGGTTAGCGGTTGGGGTTAGGGCTTAGGGTTAGGGATTAAGGTTAGGATTAGGTTTAGGGTAAGGGTTAGCGGTTAGGGTTAGGGATTAGGATTAGGGTTAGGGCCTGAGGTTAGGGTTAGGGGATTAAGTTTAGGGTAAGAGTTAGCGGTTAGGGTTAGGGCTTAGGGTTAGGATTAGGGGATTAGGGTTAGGATTAGGGATTAGGGTTAGGATTAGGGCTTGAGGTTAGGGTTAGGGCTTGAGGTTAGGGTTAGAGCTTAGGTTAAGGTTAGGGTTAGAATTAGTGTTTGGGTTAAGCATAGGTCATGGCTAGGGTTAGGATTAGGGTTAGGACTAGGGTTGATCTTAGAGTTGAGGTTAAGTTTTAGACTTTTAGGTTATGTTTAGGTGTAGGGTTAGAGTTCCGGTTAGGGTTAGGGTTAGGTTAAGATTAGGGTTAGGATTAGGGTTTGGGTTAAGGATAGGTTATGGTTAGGGTTGGGGTTGGAGTTGGGGTTAAGTTTAGGGTTCAGGTTAGGATTAGGGACAAGGTTAAGTGTAGGGCGAAGATTGGGGTGGGGCGAACATCAAGTTCGTGCAGGTGTGGACGTGAGGGAGAGCAGAATGAGGGCGAGCCACTAGACTGAGCAGGTCAACCCCCTATGCCTGTTTGGGCATTTTTCCACTCACCTACCCGTCCTTCCTACCATCCCTTGATGAGTATAAGGCCGGGCAGGTGCGAGAGAAAGGGTGTCTCAAGGCTGGAGTTTCGATTGGGTCGTCGGATGACCTTTTGGATTAAAATCTTTTGTCTATGTTATTGGCTGTGTTTGCCGTTGAACATGAGCACCGGGAAGACATTCTTTGCTACTGTGAGTCTGATAGCGTGCTTGGTCCGAAGGCTCTGGCTAGGGTTAGGTTTTTTGTGTTTACAATGACTCCCCCCGTCACAGTCCGGAAACTGCTAGGTTGAATAGGGAGCCAAGGGAAGTGCACTGGCCGGCGCCTGTTAAGCACTGCTATAGCTCAGTTCGTTATTGTCTTTTTGTGAGTTGCCCGTATTGGGTTTTGGTTGAAGTACTTTTTTGGCACCCTTTTCAGCATTGGTCAGTTTGAGGTGACACAAGAAGTGGAGCAGAGTAAGGGTTAGGATTTAGACTTAGGGCCAGGATTTTAGGGAACAGATAAAGCTATATCATGTGGTGAAGAGCAGGATTAGATATTAGGGCTAAAACTAGTGTTTTTAGAGATGGGGTAAACCGTTAAAGATTAATGTTAGGGCCAGGGCCAAGATTTTTAGGGAAAGGATTAAGCTTTAAATATTGGAATGAAGTTTTAGGGGTGGGGCGAACATCAAGTTTGTGCAGGTGCGGACGTGAGGGAGAGCAGAATGAGGGCGAGCCACTGGACTGAGCAGGTCAACCCCCTATGCCTGTTTGGGCATTTTTCCACTCACCTACCCGTCCTTCCCACCATCCCTTGATGAGTATAAGGCCGGGCAGGTGCGAGAGAAAGGGTGTCTCAAGGCTGGAGTTTTGATTGGGTCGTCAGATGACCATTCAGGTTAGGATCTTTTGTCTATAAGTATAAGACTAGATGTTGGATTTAGTACTAGTATTTTAAGGGGTAGGGGCAAACTAAAAGTATTGGAGTGAAGATAAAGGTTAGGTTTTATGTGAAGGGCAAACCTGAAGTTTATGCGGTCATGGGCATAAGGGGGATTGGGCCAGATTTTATCCATAGTTTTTATCCAAGGTTAAGTTATTGCTCTTGGTCATTATTTATTATATTTATGTATTTATTTTATGTATTTATATTTTTATGTATTTATTTATTTATTATTTCTTTATTATTTATTTATAATTCATTATATTTATTTATGTATTTATTTATTTTATTTTGTTTTTATTTATTTATTTATTTATTTATTTATTTATTTATTTTTCATAAAATTTTATTTTTAATTTGTTTCATTTATTTATTTATTTATTATTATTATTTATTTATTTATTTATTAATTATTATTATTACTATTTTATTTATTTATTTATTTTTTTATTTTTAATAATTTCTATTTATTTATTTATTTATTATTTTTATTAATTTCTATTTAGTTATTTATTTATTTATTTATTATTATTATTATTTCTATTTATTTATTTATTTATTTATTTATTTTTTCAAATATTTATTTATTTATTTATTTATATATTTATTTATTTATTTTTTTATTATTTTTTTTCTTTTTAAAAAAACTCAGTCTGCCCTGTTTTAATTAGAATACCCTGCTAGAGTTCAAATAATTTGTTTGATGTTTCTAATGTTTCATTATTTTAGGGTTAGAGTGTCCTTTTGACCTACTTTAATTGTTATGCTGAGCATTAGGTGTTTTGGCCTTTGATCACTAGAGGCTAAAGGTTCCCAACAGAGTAGTTTTAGTTGTGTAAATACCGTCATTCTAACAGGTGTCTGAATAATGTTTTGGTCCGACTGTACCTTTCTATCAAAGTTATCATACGGTATTAAGATGAACTTGTTCTGTCATAATTTAACTCTGAATTCATGTCATATGTTATTACTATAGCGAATAAACTGTGATAATGTGAGAAATGTTGAAGGTGTCCGAATCATTTTTGGTCTGACTGCACATATTGTATTTTTTAATTATTTTTATTATTTGTATTATTTATTTATTTATTTATTCTATTTATTTAGGTCAATTATTCCACATATATATACATATATACACATGCATTCGCATTTTTTTTTTTTTTTTTTTTTTTATTCCATTAAAAAAATATATATCATAACAATAATAACATTGATTATTTATTCATTTATTTTTGACCTACTAAAATTGTTATGCTAAATTTCAGGACACATCATCAGTAGTGCTCCTCAGAGTCATTGGGTGTTTCGGCCTTTAATCACTATACACCCTCATCTGAGGCGGCCAGCCGTGGGTCGATCACTCCCCGGCCTGTGTCCCATAGCCAATCAGTTATATTTGTAAAGTGTTTTGAAATATAAGTATTGCTAAGATGCGATTTTATTTAAAAACGTTAGTTTGGTTAATTAATTTTTAACATTTATTTTGACTATAATAGTCAGATTTAACTGACAATTAGTTATTAGTTTTCTAGCTAAAAAATCATATTTGCAAAGTGTTTTTAACTGCAGGTTTTATTAAGAAGCTATTTCTTCTGGCTAATGTACTAGTTTTTTTATGGCAGGATTTAGATGTTAATTAATTTTAAAGCTTTTACAGATTTAAAACTAAAAACAAATAAAGTTGCTAAAAAGTGTGGTGCACAATGGACTGGTGCATGGGTGGTGCTAAGTCACCAAGTAGAAGATTTGGCCCCATTTAAGGTCTGTTGGCCCCAGACCACCCAACTGCGTGCTGTCCTAGTGGACCCAGGAGGGCTGGCTACTTACCTAGCTCTGACCAGAATGACTCTTGTTAACACCGCAAGGTTTCCCGAGTCACCCGAACAGAGCCTGCTACTAGGTCTACCCAACTAAAAATTGTCTATCTATCAGCCTTGCCTGGGTAGGCCTTCTCTAGCTAAACCAGGGGTCCGGAGGTAGGTCCCGTGCAATACGTCACCTCCAGATGTCCCTGGTTGGGTAGCAACCCAGCGGATGACTTCCCTACCTGTTCCACCTCACAAGGAGCTGGAACCCTTCGGGAAGCCATCAAGCTTCTACTGGGTTGTGTCCCCTGGGGTTAAGCGTGTGTCAGCGGATTCCTTCCATACCTTACTCCAGAAGAGTAGATTCGGGAAGTAATCAGGCTTCTACTGACGTAGCCGCCCCCCGGCTCGGATCGTGAGTGGTCACGTCCGGCCAACTCATCGGTAATAACAAGTGTTCCTGGTTATGGTGGATTCTAAAAATTTGAAACGCGTATAAGCCCTATACGTGTGTAAACATCGGGAAGAGGGGGTTCTATTGTGTAATTAGAAGAAAACCGCGTGCGAATAGCCCCAACGGTTGCTGAGATATTAGCATTTAAAGCCATAAAATGAGTAGGCCCATGATTCTCTTTTTCTCGAATATAAAGTAGTTTAATGCTGCGCATAATTATCATGTCCAGCGAATCATAATCGGCTGCGCATCTACCCTCAGCGGGATGTGTGTTGAGAAAGAAAGGCTGTGACGTGCAGATTTGCTGATTTTAATGGGCCTCCTTCCTCCATTACACTGTGTTATCCACAAACACTGGATAAGGGTGTGTCCCATGAAGGAGGCCTGTGAAGGTCCGGCCCCTAGTCCGGGTGTGACATTTGGGGGCGGGGCTAAGTGTTAAGACTCCTCCCACTTTTTTTTTTTTTTTTTTTTTTTTTTTTTTTTTTTTTTTTTTTTGGGTGATTTGGATTATGGCTAGGAATAGGGTCAAAAATGTTTTTACTTTTTTATGTATTCATTTATTTGTATTATATATTGAACTTTTATTCATTTATTTATTTTATATTGGGTTGTAGGTTTGTGTGTTGAGATTATGTTAGGGTTAATTTACTATTATTATTATTATTATTATTATTATTATTATTATTATTATTAATATTATTATTATTATTATTATTTTATTATTAATTAATTAATTAATTAATTAATTTATTTTTTTTAATTAATTTTTTATTTATTTATTTATTTATTTATTTATTTATTTTTTTTCGGTTAGGATTAGTTTTGAGGTTCAGGTTAGTGTTCGTGTTGGGTTTAGGGTTACGTTTAGGGTTTAGGCTAGGATTAGGGACAAGATTAGGGTTATATTTTAAGTTTAGGGTTATGTTTAGGTTTAGGATTAGAGTTTAAGTTAAGATTAGGGTTAGAATCAGAGTTTGGGTTATAGCTAGGATTAGGGTTCCAGGTAGAATTAGGGTTCGGATTGGAGTTGGGGGTGAGGATAAGGTTAAGTTTAGGGTTCCGGTTAGGATTAGGGACTAGGTTAGGGTTAGAGTTGAGGTTAAGGTTTAGGTTTAAGTTTAAGGTTAGGGTTAGAGTTAGAGCTTAGGGTTAGGGTTAGGGTTAGAATTAGGGTTTGGGTTAAGCATAGGTCATGGCTAGGGTTGGGATTAGGGTTAGGACTAAGGTTGATCTTAGGGTTGAGGTTAGGGTTAAGTTTTAGACTTTTAGGGTTATGTTTAGGTGTAGGGTTAGAGTTCCAGTTAGTGTTTGGTTAAGATTAGGGTTGGGATTAGGGTTTGGGTTAAGGATAGGTTATGGTTAGGGTTAGGGTTGGAGTTAGGGTTAAGTTTAGGGTTCAGGTTAGGATTAGGGACTAGGTTAGGGTTGAGGTTAAGGTTTAGGTTTAAGTTTAAGGTTAGGGTTAGGGTTAGGGTTAGGGATTAGGGTTAGGATTAGGGATTAGGGTTAGGATTAGGGATTAGGGTTAGGATTAGGGTTAGGATTAGGGGATTAAGATTAGGTTTAGCGGTTAGGGATTAGGATTAGGGTTAGGGGATTAAGGTTAGGATTAGGGTTAGGGCCTGAGGTTAGGGTTAGGGGATTAAGTTTAGGGTAAGAGTTAGCGGTTAGGGTTAGGGCTTAGGGTTAGGATTAGGGGATTAGGGTTAGGATTAGGGGATTAGGGTTAGGATTAGGGTTAGGATTAGGGGGTTAGGGTTAGGATTAGGGCTTAGGGTTAGGATTAGGGGATTAGGGTTAGGATTAGGGGGTTAGGTTTTTGTGTTTACAATGACTCCCCCCGTCACAGTCCGGAAACTGCTAGGTTGAATAGGGAGCCAAGGGAAGTGCACTGGCCGGCGCCTGTTAAGCACTGCTATAGCTCAGTTCGTTATTGTCTTTTTGTGAGTTGCCCGTATTGGGTTTTGGTTGAAGTACTTTTTTGGCACCCTTTTCAGCATTGGTCAGTTTGAGGTGACACAGGAAGTGGAGCAGAGTAAGGGTTAGGATTTAGACTTAGGGCCAGGATTTTAGGGAACAGATAAAGCTATATCATGTGGTGAAGAGCAGGATTAGATATTAGGGCTAAAACTAGTGTTTTTAGAGATGGGGTAAACCGTTAAAGATTAATGTTAGGGCCAGGGCCAAGATTTTTAGGGAAAGGATTAAGCTTTAAATATTGGAATGAAGTTTTAGGGGTGGGGCGAACATCAAGTTTGTGCAGGTGCGGACGTGAGGGAGAGCAGAATGAGGGCGAGCCACTGGACTGAGCAGGTCAACCCCCTATGCCTGTTTGGGCATTTTTCCACTCACCTACCCGTCCTTCCCACCATCCCTTGATGAGTATAAGGCCGGGCAGGTGCGAGAGAAAGGGTGTCTCAAGGCTGGAGTTTTGATTGGGTCGTCAGATGACCATTCAGGTTAGGATCTTTTGTCTATAAGTATAAGACTAGACGTTGGATTTAGTACTAGTATTTTAAGGGGTAGGGGCAAACTGAAAATATTGGAGTGAAGATAAAGGTTAGGTTTTATGTGAAGGGCAAACCTGAAGTTTATGCGGTCATGGGCATAAGGGGGATTGGGCCAGATTTTATCCATAGTTTTTATCCAAGGTTAAGTTATTGCTCTTGGGCATTATTTATTATATTTATGTATGCATTTTTTATTTTTATTTATTTATTTATTTATTATTTATTTATTATTTATTTATAATTCAAAATATTTATTTATGTATTTATTTATTTTATTTTGTTTTTATTTATTTATTTATTTATTTATTTATTTATTTTTTTTTTTTATAAAATTTTATTTTTAATTTTTTTTTTTCCTATTTATTTATTTATTTATTTTAATTTATTATTGTTATTTTATTTATTTATTTATTTATTATTAATTTCTATTTATTTATTTATTTATTTATTATTAATTTCTATTTATTTATTTATTTATTATTATTATTTATTTCTATTTATTTATTTATTTATTATTATTATTTATTTCTATTTATTTATTCATTTATTTATTTATTATTATTATTTATTTCTATTTATTTATTTATTTATAATTTTTTAAAAATATTTATTTATTTTTTTTAAAAACTCAGTCTGCCCTGTTTTAATTAGAATACCCTGCTAGAGTTCAAATAATTTGTTTGATGTTTCTAATGTTTCATTATTTTAGGGTTAGATTGTCCTTTTGACCTACTTTAATTGTTATGCTGAGCATTAGGTGTTTTGGCCTTTGATCACTAGAGGCTAAAGGTTCCCAACAGAGTAGTTTTAGTTGTGTAAATACCGTCAGTCTAACAGGTGTCTGAATAATGTTTTGGTCCGACTGTACCTTTCTATCAAAGTTATCATACGATATTAAGATGAACTTGTTCTGCCATAATTTAACTCTGAATTCATGTCATATGTTATTACTATAGCGAATAAACTGTGATAATGTGAGAAATGCTGAAGGTGTCCGAATCATTTTTGGTCTGACTGCACATATTGTATTTTTTTATTATTTTTATTATTAGTATTATTTATTTATTTATTTATTCTATTTATGTAGGTCAATTATTCCACATATATATACATATATACACATGCATTCGCATTTTTTTATTCCATTAAAAATATATATATAATAATAATAATAACAATAATAACATTGATTATTTATTCATTTATTTTTGACCTACTAAAATTGTTATGCTAAATTTCAGGACACATCATCAGTAGTGCTCCTCAGAGTCATTGGGTGTTTCGGCCTTTAATCACTATACACCCTCATCTGAGGCGGCCAGCCGTGGGTCGATCACTCCCCGGCCTGTGTCCCATAGCCAATCAGTTATATTTGTAAAGTGTTTTGAAATGTAAGTATTGCTAAGATGCGATTTTATTTAAAAACGTTAGTTTGGTTAATTAATTTTTAACATTTATTTTGACTATAATAGTCAGATTTAAATGACAATTAGTTATTAGTTTTCTAGCTAAAAAATCATATTTGCAAAGTGTTTTTAACTGCAGGTTTTATTAAGAAGCTATTTCTTCTGGCTAATGTACTAGTTTTTTTATGGCAGGATTTAGATGTTAATTAATTTTAAAGCTTTTACAGATTTAAAACTAAAAACAAATAAAGTTGCTAAAAAGTGTGGTGCACAATGGACTGGTGCATGGGTGGTGCTAAGTCACCAAGTAGAAGATTTGGCCCCATTTAAGGTCTGTTGGCCCCAGACCACCCAACTGCGTGCTGTCCTAGTGGACCCAGGAGGGCTGGCTACTTACCTAGCTCTGACCAGAATGAATAAGGAATTAGGGTTGGGAATAGGGATTAGGGTTAGGATTAGGGTTAGGGCTTGAGGTTAGGGGATTAGGGTTAGAATTAGGGTTAGGGGATTGAGGTTAGGGTTAGGTTTAGGGATTGAGGTTAGGATTAGGGTTAGGGGATTGAGGTTAGGGTTAGGTTTAGGGGATTGAGGTTAGGGTTAGGTTTAGGGGATTGAGGTTAGGGTTAGGTTTAGGGGATTGAGGTTAGGGTTAGGTTTAGGGGATTGAGGTTAGGGTTAGGTTTAGGGGATTGAGGTTAGGGTTAGGTTTAGGGGATTGAGGTTAGGGTTAGGTGTAGGGGGTTGAGGTTGGGGTTAGGTTTAGGGGATTGAGGTTAGGATAAGGGTTAGGGATTGAGGTTAGGGTTAGGTTTAGGGGATTGAGGTTAGGGTTAGGGTTAGGGATTGAGGTTAAGGCTAGGGGATTGAGGTTAGGGTTAGGTTTAGGGGTTAGGTTTAGGGGTTAGGTTTAGGGGTTAGGTTTAGGGGTTAGGGTTAGGGTTAGGGTTAGGGTTGGGGATAGGGACTAGGGTTAGGATTAGGGGTTAGGGTTAGGTTAGGTTTTAGTGTTTACAATGACTCCCCCCGTCACAGTCCGGAAACTGCTAGGTTGAATAGGGAGCCAAGGGAAGTGCACTTCCCTTGGCTCCCTATTCAACCTAGCAGTTTCCGGACTGTGACGGGGGGAGTCATTGTAAACACAAAACCTAACCCTAACCCCTTACCCTAATCTCAAGCCCTAACCCTAATCCTAACCTTAATCCCCTAATCCTAACCCTAAGCCCTAACCCTAACCGCTAACCCTTCCCCTAAACCTAATCCTAACCTTAATCCCCTAACCCTAACCTCAAGCCCTAACCCTAACCTCAAGCCCTAATCCTAACCCTAATCCCCTAATCCTAACCCTAATCCCCTAATCCTAACCCTAAGCCCTAACCCTAACCGCTAACTCTTACCCTAAACTTAATCCCCTAACCCTAACCTCAGGCCCTAACCCTAATCCTAATCCCTAACCCTAACCGCTAACCCTTACCCTAAACCTAATCCCAACCTTAATCCCCTAACCCTAAGCCCTAACCCTAACCGCTAACCCTTACCCTAAACCTAACCAGCCCGTGCCTCATGTTGGCAGTAAACTCAACTGTACAAAACTTATCTTACAATTAGTCTGCTTATTAATTTTAATTATAATAAAACACACAGGAACATGGAAAAATGGGTGAATTTAAATTAGGGGCAAGTGCTGATGGCAACCCAAGTCCATTTAAAATATTTATTTAAATATAATAACATTTTTTAATATATATTCCTTTATTTTTTTAATATACATGTACATTATATGTGTGTGTGTATATATGTATGTGTATATGTATATATATGTGTATATGTATATATGTATATATGTATATGTATATATATATATATATATATATATATATATATATAGATAGATAGATATAAAACATTAGGATTTTGTATTCAAAGATTCAAAAAATGCCCTTGCACAATTTTTGAAAAGACAGCTATATTTCTGATTGGCTGGGAGCTGTTTCTTTTCAAACCAAAACAAGGGACAGGCTCCCATTGGCTCATTTTAACTGAGTCCCGCCCCCACACTTTAAATTATGACAACTGAGGCTGCAGAATTTTATTCACTGCTTCCAGCTCTGAGAGAGAAAGCCTCCAACACTTTGCATTTCAAAGCGTATTATTTTGATCCTTAATCCACATTATTTTCATTTCATTTCTTTCCTTTTTGATTATTATTTTGATTCATTCAAGAACCCTTTTATATATATATTTTCTTTCGAAATCAGAACAAGCCTGCCTGAAGAAGGTTCCAAGTGAACCGAAACGTTGCAACGGCTTGTTCACTATTCAATTAGATACACAAAAAATTAAAAAAACACACAAGACCTATTGGATTACATTTATCTGGATTTATTTATTTATTTATTTTTCTTTTACACAAAGTCATACGAGACAAATTGAGTTATAATTACCTGATACATATTTTTTCAAATTCTTGCTTTACTTTCACATTTGGAAATTTAAGCTAATCTTTCTAAAACATGGTTCTGCCAGAGAGAGACGGTTGGACCGTTGTCACCCGTGGACGCAGGCGTGCCATCCAGGGCACAGCCGGGCCTATGCCCCGTTCATTTCGCAGCACTGAGCGTCATGCACAGAGGGAGAGAGTGTTCTCTTATGCAGACGCAGTTAAATATGGAGGCCACATGAGGGCGCCTCCGACTTACCATAGTGAGTCTTATCAGCGGTCTGGTAGACCACAATTTTTTGAACCCCGGGCCCGTTTTGGGCCCGATACATTCATATCCAGGCAAAAATCCTTCATGAAGGAACCAAGGGAGAGGGTGCAGAACGGAACGTGGCCCTTACGTTCACACCTGCAAAACAAAAACACATTTCAGAGACAAAACACAAAGCCCAAGACCTATTCGGATGACCCTGATTTTGTGATGAAAACCCGCACCTGTTTTAAAATCATTAAATTGGTGCACCACAAAAACAACATTAGCCGGGAACAGCCTCCGGCTATTGATAAAATTGAAAAACACCTGTCAGAGGTCATCAAACCGGCCTTGCCAAACCCCACAACACTAGCCCTGATTGAAGGCAATGCTAAAAACTGGGCCTATACCACCATGCTGATTCTCAAAAATCACTATGAAGATGCACTGGTGGAAGAAATGGCCAAACTTCAGCATGTTCCTTCCCGGGGCTGGGAGGACTGCTTCAATACTGCCATCCTGTGGGCTAAACGTGGCATTGGCAGAAGACTGCAGGATAAAACAATACACGAAGCTCACATGTTGGTAGGGGAGAAATGGCAGACCCCAGCTCCTGCTGCCGATTCTGAAGGGATGAGGGAGGAAGCGGAGACCCAAACTTGCCCTCCGGCTCCTCCTCTCCCAGAAAACGCGACGGCTACAACCGTTACGGTGCAGGCGTTGGTGCACACTGGGTCAGATGTACACTCCCATTCAGAAATGCCCACCCCGATAGTAGTTCAAAAACCATCCAAAACAGCATCTACCATGACAGACCCACTAAACAATTGGTCCCCTATCAGGGAGGAGGACTCGGACGGCCAATCAGATGTGCCATTTAATCTCCCGGCCTCCCCAAAAGAACGACGCACTCCTCACTTGCGTTCCAATCCCTGTGTCAGACTGGAACAAGACCCAATCCTCACTGAGGACCAAGGGGAGTGTGAACAGGGCAATTCGGGCTCACAAAGGGTGACCCTAAGCCCAGATAAGGTCACTAGCCTCAGAACAGCCACACAGGCCCGCTTCAGTGTCGAATTCGGCCTACCCTCGGGAGTACAACGTGACTCCCAGGAGGACGGGCCGAATAGACACATAAACACGCCCAGAAAAATGGTCGAATGGAAGCTATCTGTCCGGAAAAAATGGCTCATTATCGGGGACTCCAATTTGTCCAAAATCCCGCCATTTAAGAACTCGGACCTCCAAATAGAAAGCTATCCGGGTGCCACGTTCAGACATATGGAGGCCGTGATACAAAAAAACGCTGTCTCCACTGACGTGGAACACGTAGTGTTATCATTGGGGATCAATAGCCGGGCACAGAACGCCAAAGACACTGCCATCAAACAGATGCAGGCGGCTTTACGAGCGGCCAAAGAAAAGTTCCCTCTGGCACAAATTTGGGTTCCAGAGGTGAACTTTTCAGGCATGCTCCCAACCAAAGAACAGACACAATTGACCACCCTTAACACCTATATTACGGCCAATCTAAAACATATCCCAGCCCTGTCCAGATCAGAATTCCACACCGAAAGTGACCATATTCACTGGACGGTGGACACAGCCAGAAACATGCTCCAGCACTGGCTTCAATATTTAAATTAAATCTCCCCACAAGCCTGCATGCACAGGAGGGGAATCGAAATATTGTAATTTTGTCCAAAAAATTCTGTATTACTCCCCCGCAACTTAGCCTGCTCGATAGGGGCTTGACCTTTATCCCATCGGGTAAAATTAGTAGAAAACGCCTACAAATACAAACACGATACGACCTACAACAGTACCATAGGCGACTTAAATTGGCAGCATATTTCAAAAATGACACAGACTCAAATCCCCCTCCGTTCACACCCAAATCGGACTGGGTCCCACCCGCAGACAAATTACCCACAGAACTTCACATATTATTTGAAAGGGATCTGGAATTCTTTAAAAAACATTTTAGACCGTCCCAGGAAGAGCTTAACCTCACTCAGGAGGAGATTAACGCTCTAAAACAATTAAAGGACAATAAACAGATTGTCATTAAGCCTGCAGACAAAGGCAGCGCTATAGTGATATGGGACCGAGCACAATATTTATGGGAGGGATATAGGCAATTGAATGACCCAAACTATTATAAGAAGTTAGATAGACCCATTTATATAGACACAATTCCCATAATTCGGAAGATAGTCCAATCCCTATATTTAAAAAAATATATCAATGCCAAACAAAAATCCTATCTATTGGGGAACGGGGAACCCAGAAGTAGGAGGTTTTACATGCTCCCTAAAATACACAAGGACCCAGCCAAATGGAGCAAGCCTCACGAAATTCCCCCAGGAAGGCCTATAGTATCGGATTGCGGCAGCGAGACATACTATACGGCCGAATTCCTGGATTTTTATTTAAACCCCCTTTCGATTGGCCACCCCAGCTACATAAAAGACACGTACGACTTTGTCCAGAAGGTCAAAGGACTTAAAATTCCCCCAAAGGCTATCTTGTTCACTATGGACATAGATAGCCTTTACACAAATATTGACATCCAGGAAGGCATACAGGCCATTAAAAATATTTTTCAAAGAAACCCAGACACCTCCAGGCCCGATAAAGAGCTCATCCAGTTATTAGAAGTAAATCTACAGAGAAACGATTTCGAATTCAACGGGCAATTCTTCCTACAGATTAAAGGCACGGCGATGGGCAAGAAGTTTGCCCCGGCCTACGCCAACATATTTATGGCAGAGTGGGAAGCTTTGGCCTTAGCCCGATGCAACAAACGGCCCCTTCATTATTTCAGGTATCTGGACGACATCTGGGGAGTATGGACTCACTCGGAGGGGGAGTTCGAGGAATTTGTGGCCACACTGAATAACCATAACCCATCCATAAAATTAAAATCCACCACAAGTCAGCTATCTGTAGATTTTTTAGACACCACAACCTACAAAGATCCGGATTTCAACTCATCTCACATACTGGATATAAAAGTTTTTTTCAAGGAAACCGACACACATGCCCTTCTACATAAAAGAAGTTTCCATCCCAAACACACTTACTCGGGCCTGGTAAAGTCGCAACTCCTCAGGTTCCGGCGCATATGCACCATGGAACGGGACTTTATGGAAGCGACACGGATCCTCTTCAGGGCACTTAGGCCCAGAGGATACAACAGGTCCTTCTTGAGGAAGGTTTTTAAATCTTACCTGATAAGAAGGGCCCAGGCGGAGGGTAGCAGCGTGCCCTTCGTCCTGACGTACTCCTCGGCCGCTACGAGACTGACCAGAGAGGTGAGGGCTAACTTCCAGCACATATTGGGACAAACACAATTATTTAAGGACCACAAAGTTATTGCAGCATACAGGAAAAACAAAAGTCTACAGGACCACCTCATTAGAGCCAAACTTCATCCCCTTCACAACACAAAACCCAAGCATCACGGTCAATATTTGGAACAGTACGAGTATGTACAAAACAAACTCACAAAAGAGGTTTTCGATACTCACCGATCGGGCACGGTACACAGCAAAAACTGCGTGTACCTCATCAGCTGCAAACAATGTGGAGCCCAATATGTGGGAGAGACGAGCAACACCATTCTGGTCAGAATGACACAACACAAACACAATATCCTGAAAGGAAAAGAAAAAAATACTTACCTGGTTCAACATTTCCTTCAGCACGGATGGGAATCCTTCCGGGTCACGGTCCTGCAGGCCGACCCGCAGTGGTCCGTACCCCAGAGAAAAAGAGCAGAGAGAATTTGGATTAGTAAATTGGGCACTGTATACCCCCAAGGCCTGAATGACAAGTGAATGCAGTTGAGTGAGCGACATTGATGGCCTGTGCACATGGGATAGCGCGCACCCTCCTAAAACACCCCCTAACCCCAACCCTAATCTCAACCCATAACCCTAACCTCAACCCCCTAACCCTAATCTCAACTCCCTAACCCTAATCCTAGCCTTAATCCCCTAATCCTAACCCTAAGCCCTAACTCTAACCGCTAACCCTTACCCTAAACCTAATCCTAACCTTAATCCCCTAACCCTAACCTCAAGCCCTAACCCTAACCTCAAGCCCTAATCCTAACCCTAATCCCCTAATCCTAACCCTAATCCCCTAATCCTAACCCTAAGCCCTAACCCTAACCGCTAACTCTTACCCTAAACTTAATCCCCTAACCCTAACCTCACGCCCTAACCCTAATCCTAATCCCCATCCCTAACCGCTAACCCTTACCCTAAACCTAATCCCAACCTTAATCCCCTAACCCTAAGCCCTAACCCTAACCGCTAACCCTTACCCTAAACCTAACCGCTAACCCTTACCCTAAACCTAACCAGCCCGTGCCTCATGTTGGCAGTAAACTCAACTGTACAAAACTTATCTTACAATTAGTCTGCTTTTTTATTTTTTTATTTTAATTATAATAAAACACACTGGAACAAGGAAAAATGGGTGGATTTAAGTTAGAGGGAAGTGCTTATGGCAACCCTAATATATATGTGTGTATGTATGTATATATATATATATATATATATATATATATATATATATATATATATATATATATATATATATATACAGGTGCATCTCAATAAATTAGAATGTCATGGAAAAGTTCATTTATTTCAGTAATTCAACTCAAATTGTGAAACTCGTGTATTAAATAAATTCAATGCACACAGACTGAAGTAGTTTAAGTCTTTGGTTCTTTTAATTGTGATGATTTTGGCTCACATTTAACAAAAACCCACCAATTCACTATCTCAACAAATTAGAATATGGTGACATGCCAATCAGCTAATCAACTCAAAACACCTGCAAAGGTTTCCTGAGACTTCAAAATGGTCTCTCAGTTTGGTTCACTAGGTAAGCCACAAACATTCATTACCAAAGAAGCTGGCTGTTCACAGAGTGCTGTATCCAAGCATGTTAACAGAAAGTTGAGTGGAAGGGAAAAGTGTGGAAGAAAAAGATGCACAACCAACCGAGAGAACCGCAGCCTTATGAGGATTGTCAAGCAAAATCGATTCAAGAATTTGAGTGAACTTCACAAGGAATGGACTGAGGCTGGGGTCAAGGCATCAAGAGCCACCACACACAGACGTGTCAAGGAATTTGGCTACAGTTGTCGTATTCCTCTTGTTAAGCCACTCCTGAACCACAGACAACGTCAGAGGCGTCTTACCTGGGCTAAGGAGAAGAAGAACTGGACTGTTGACCAGTGGTCCAATATCCTCTTTTCAGATGAGAGCAAGTTTTGTATTTCATTTGGAAACCAAGGTCCTAGAGTCTGGAGGAAGGGTGGAGAAGCTCATAGCCCAAGTTGCTTGAAGTCCAGTGTTCAGTTTCCACAGTCTGTGATGATTTGGGGTGCAATGTCATCTGCTGGTGTTGGTCTATTGTGTTTTTTGAAAACCAAAGTCACTGCACCCATTTACCAATAAATTTTGGAGCACTTCATGCTTCCTTCTGCTGACCAGCTTTTTGAAGATGCTGATTTCATTTTCCAGCAGGATTTGGCACCTGCCCACACTGCCAAAAGCACCAAAAGTTGGTTAAATGACCATGGTGTTGGTGTGCTTGACTGGCCAGCAAACTCACCACACCTGAACCCCATAGAGAATCTATGGGGTATTGTCAAGAGGAAAATGAGAAACAAGAGACCAAAAAATGCAGATGAGCTGAAGGCCACTGTCAAAGAAACCTGGGCTTCCATACCACCTCAGCAGTGCCACAAACTGATCACCTCCATGCCACGCCGAATTGAGGCAGTAATTAAAGCAAAACGAGCCCCTACCAAGTATTGAGTACATGTACAGTAAATGAACATACTTTCCAGAAGGCCAACAATTCACTAAAAATGTTTTTTTATTGGTCTTATGAAGTATTCTAATTTGTTGAGATAGTGAATTGGTGGGTTTTTGTTAAATGTGTGCCAAAATCATCACAATTAAAAGAACCAAAGACTTAAACTACTTCAGTCTGTGTGCATTGAATTTATTTAATACACGAGTTTCACAATTTGAGTTGAATTACTGAAATAAATGAACTTTTCCAAGACATTCTAATTTATTGAGATGCACCTGTATATATATATATATATATGTATATTTTAAAATATATATATAAATATAAGAACATTTTTTTAATATATATATTCCTTTATTTTTTTAAATATACACATATGTATAGATAGATATATGTGTATAAAACACTAATATTTTATATTCAAAAATTCAAAAAAAAGCCCTTCCACAATTTTTGAAAAGGCAGCTATTTTTCTGATTGGCTCTAAGCTGTTTCTTTTCAAACCGGAACAATGGACAGGCTCCGATTGGCTCATTCAAACTGAGTCCCGCCCCCACACCATAAAATGGGACAACTGAGGCCTCAGAATTTCATTCACTGCTTCCAACTCTGAGAGAGAAAGCCTACAACACCTTTTGCATTCCAAAACTTATTATTCTGATCCTCAACATACATTTGTTTTATTTTCATTTCTTTGTTTTTTCTATTTCAATTTATATATTCTTTTGAAAATCAGAACAAGCCTGCCTGAAGAAGGTTCTGAGAGAACCGAAACGTTGCAACGGCTTGTTCATTCTTCAATTTTTCAGATTTAAAAACATCAAATAATTATTTTATATTTTTTTATTTATTTTATTTTAATACCAAAAGTATATATTACACAAAAGACACACAAGACCCAATTGAGTTATAATTACCAGATTTTTATTTGGCACAAAGTCACACAAGACAAATTCTGAGTTTAAAATATTTTCTTTAAATACTTACTTTTATTTACAAACTCACAAGAAAAATGGTTCTGCCAGAAAGAGACGGTTGGACTCTTGTCACCCGTGGACGCAGGCGTGCCATTCAGGGCACAGCCGGGCCTATGCCCCGTTCATTCCGCAGCGCTGAGCGTCATGCACAGATGGAGAGAGTGTTCTCTTATGCGGACGCTGTTAAATATGGGGGCCACATGAGGGCGCCCCTGACTTACTATAGCCAGTCCTATCAGCGGTCTGATAGACCACAATTTTTTGAACCCCGGACCCGTTTTGGGCCCGTTACATTCATGTCCAGGCAAAGATCCTTCATGAAGGAACCAAGGGAGAGGGTGCAGAACAGAATGTGGCCCGTACGTTCACATCTGCAAAATAAAAACACACATCAGAGACAAAACAAAAAGCCAAAGACCTATTCAGATGACCCCGATTTTGTACTGAAAACCCGTACCCTATTTAAAATCATCAAATTAGTGCACCACAAAAATAATATTGGCCAGGAACAGCCTCCTGCAATTAACAAAATTGAGAAACACCTGTCGGAGGTCATCAAACCGGCTTTGCCAAACCCCACAACACAAGCCCTGATTGAAGGCAATGCCAAAAACTGGGCCTACACCACCATGCTGATCCTTAAAAACCATTATGAGGACGCATTGGTGGAAGAAATGGCTAAACTTCAGCATGTTCCTTCCAAGGGCTGGGAGGAATGCTTCAATACTGCCATCGTGTGGGCTAAACGTGGTATTGGTAAAAGACTAAAAGATAAAACGATACACGAGGCCCACAGGTTGGTAGGGGAGAAATGGCAGACCCCAGCTCCTGCTGCCGATTCAGAAGGGATGAGGGAGGAAGAGGAGACCCAAGATCGCCCTCCTGCTCCTCCTCTCCCAGAAAACGTGACGGCTAGAACCGTTACGGTGCAGGCGTTGGTGCACACTGGGTCAGATGTACACTCCCAGTCGGAAATGTCCGCCCCGGCAATAACAAAAAAGCCATCAAACACAGTATCCACCATGACAGACCCACTGAACGATTGGTCCCCTGTCAGGGAGGAAGACTCGGACGGCCAGTCAGACGTGCCATTTAATCTCCCGGCCTCCCCAAAAGTACAACGCTCTCCTCACTTGCGTTCCAACCCCTGTGTCAGACAGGAACAAGACCTCGTCCTCATCGAGGACCACGAGGAGTGCGAACGGGTTAATTGTGGCTCACAAAGGGTGACCCTAAGCCCCGACAAGGTCACTAGCCTTAGGACAGCCACACAGGCCCGCTTCAGTGTTGAGTTCGGCCTACCTTCTGGGGTACAACGTGACTCCCAGGAGGACGGGCCTAATAGACACATTAACACACCCAGAAAAATGGTCGAGTGGAAGCTATCGGTCCGGAAAAAATGGCTCATTATCGGGGACTCCAATTTGTCCAAAATCCCGCCATTTAAGAACTCTGACCTCCAAATAGAAAGCTATCCGGGTGCCACATTCAGACACATGGAGGCCGTAATTAGTAAAAATGCTGTCTCCACCGACGTAGAACATGTCGTCCTATCGCTGGGAATTAATAGCCGAGCACAGAACGCCAAGGACACTGCCATCAAACAGATGCAGGCGGCTTTACGAGCAGCCAAAGAAAAGTTCCCTCTGGCACAAATTTGGGTTCCAGAGGTGAACTTTTCAGGCATGCTCCCTACAAAAGAACAGACACAATTGACCACCCTTAACACCTATATTACGGCCAATCTAAAACATATCCCAGCCCTGTCCAGATCAGAATTCCACACTGAAAGTGACCATATTCACTGGACGGTGGACACAGCCAGAAACATGCTTCAGCACTGGCTTCAATATTTAAATTAAATCTCCCCATAAGCCTGCATGCACAGGAGGGGAACAAAAACGTCATAATTCTTTCCAAAAAATTCCGTATCACTCCCTCACAATTTAGCCTGCTCGATAGGGGTTTGACATTTATCCCATCCAGCAAGATTAGCAGAAAACGCCAACAAATACAAACTCAATTCGACCTGCAACAATACCATAGGCGACTTAAATTGGCAGCTTATTTCCAAAAAGACACAGAATCAAATCCCCCTCCGTTCACACCCAAATCAGACTGGGTCCCACCCACAGATAAATTACCCACAGAGCTCCACACATTATTCGCAAGGGACCTGGATTATTTGAAAAAACATTTTAGACCATCCCAGGAAGCGCCTAACCTCACTCCGGAGGAAATTAATGCCCTGAAACAGCTTAAGGACAATCAACAGATTGTCATTAAACCTGCGGACAAGGGCAGCGCTATAGTTATATGGGACCGAGCGCAATACTTATGGGAGGGATATAGACAATTAAATGATCCAATATATTATAAGACATTAGATAGGCCCATTTATTTAGATACGGTACCCCTGGTTAAAAAGATAGTCCAGTCCCTATATTTAAAAAAATATATTAATGCCAAACAAAAATCCTACCTATTGGGGAACGGGGAACCCAGAAGTAGGAGGTTTTACATGCTCCCCAAAATTCACAAAGACCCAGCCAAATGGAGCAAGCCTCATGAAATTCCCCCAGGAAGGCCTATAGTATCGGATTGCGGCAGCGAAACGTACTATACGGCCGAATTCCTGGATTTCTATCTAAACCCCCTTTCGATTGGCCACCCCAGCTACATTAAAGATACGTATGACTTTGTTCAGAAAGTCAAAGGGCTAGAAATTCCCCAAAAGGCTATCTTGTTCACAATGGACATAGATAGCCTTTACACTAACATAGATATCCAGGAAGGCATGCAGGCAATAAAAAATATTTTCCAAAAAAACCCTGACACCTCAAGGCCTGATAAGGAGCTCATACAATTATTGGACATTAATCTAAATAGGAATGATTTTGAATTCAATGGGGAATTCTTCCTACAGATTAAAGGCACGGCGATGGGCAAGAAGTTTGCCCCGGCCTACGCCAACATATTCATGGCAGAGTGGGAAGCTTCGGCCTTATCCCGATGCCACAAACGGCCCCTCCATTATTATAGGTATTTGGATGACATTTGGGGAGTATGGACTCACTCGGAGGAGGATTTCGAGGAATTTGTGGCCACACTGAATAGCCATAACCCATCCATAAAATTAAAATCCACCACCAGTCAGCTATCTGTAGATTTTTTGGACACCACAACATACAAAGGTCCGGATTTCAATTCGTCACACAAATTGGACGTAAAAGTATTTTTTAAAGAAACTGACACGCATGCCCTTCTACACAAAAAGAGTTTCCATCCCAAACACACCTACTCGGGCCTAGTTAAGTCACAACTCCTCAGGTTCCATCGCATTTGCACCCAGGAACGGGACTTTAGAGAAGCGACACGTGTCCTCTTTAAGGCACTCAGGCCCAGAGGATACAACAGGTCCTTCTTGAGGAAGGTGTTTAAATCTCACCTGTTAAGAAGGGCCCAGGCGGAGGGTATCAGTGTACCCTTCGTCCTGACGTACTCCTCGGCCGCTACGAAACTGACCAGAGAGGTAAGGGCTAACTTCCAGCACATATTGGGACAAACACAAATATTCAAGGACCATAAAGTTATTGCAGCATACAGGAAAAACAAAAGTTTACAGGACCACCTCATTAGAGCCAAACTCCATCCCCTTCACAACACAAAACCCAAACATCACGGTCAATATTTAGAACAAAACGAATATATACAAAACAAAATCACAAAAGAGGTTTTTAATACTCACCGATCGGGCACGGTACACAGCAAAAACTGTGTTTACCTCATCAGCTGCAAACAATGTGGAGCCCAATATGTGGGAGAGACGAGCAACACCATTCTGGTCAGAATGACACAACACAAACACAACATCCTGAAAGGAAAAGAAAAAAATACTTACCTGGTGCAACATTTCCTTCAGCACGGATGGGAATCCTTCCGGGTCACGGTCCTACAGGCCGACCCGCAGTGGTCCGTACCCCAGAGAAAAAGAGCAGAGAGAATTTGGATTAGTAAATTGGGCACTATATACCCCCAAGGCCTGAATGAGAAGTGAATGCAGTTGAGTGAGCGACATTGATGGCCTGTGCACATGGGTTAGCGCGCACCCTCCTAAAACACCCCCTAACCCTAATCTCAACCCCTAACCCTAACCTCAATCCCCTAACCCTAATCCTAACCTCAACTCCCTAACCCTAATCCTAGCCTTAATCCCCTAATCCTAACCCTAAGCCCTAACCCTAACCGCTAACCCTTACCCTAAACCTAATCCTAACCTTAATCCCCTAACCCTAACCTCAAGTCCTAACCCTAACCTCAAGCCCTAATCCTAACCCTAATCCCCTAATCCTAACCCTAATCCCCTAATCCTAACCCTAAGCCCTAACCCTAACCGCTAACTCTTACCCTAAACTTAATCCCCTAACCCTTACCTCAGGCCCTAACCCTAATCCTAATCCCTAACCCTAACCGCTAACCCTTACCCTAAACCTAATCCCAACCTTAATCCCCTAACCCTAAGCCCTAACCCTAACCGCTAACCCTTACCCTAAACCTAACCGCTAACCCTTACCCTAAACTTAATCCCCTAAACCTAACCTCAGGCCCTAACCCTAACCCTAATCCCTAACCCTAACCCCTAACCCTTACCCTAAACCTAATCCTAACCTTAATCCCCTAACCCTAAGCCCTAACCCCAACCGCTAACCCTTACCCTAAACCTAACCCCTAATCCTAACCCTAGTCCCTAACTGCTAATCCTTACACTAAACCTAATCCTAACCTTAATCGCCCAACCCTAACCCCATCCCTAAACCTAACCTAACCCTAACCCCTAATCCTAACCCTAAGCCCTAACCCTAACCGCTAACTCTTACCCTAAACTTAATCCCCTAACCCTAACCTCAATCCCTAACCCTAATTCTAACCTTAATCCCCTAACCCTAATCCTAATCCCTAACCGCTAACCCTTACCCTAAACCTAATCCTAACCTTAATCCCCCAACCCTAACCCCATCCCTAAACCTAACCTAACCCTAACCCCTAATCCTAACCCTAGTACCTAACCCTAACCCTAACCTTAATCCCCTAATCCTAACCCTAAGCCCTAACCCTAACCGCTAACTCTTACCCTAAATTTAATCCCCTAACCCTAACCTCAATCCCTAACCCTAATCCTAACCTTAATCTCCTAACCCTAACCCTGGCCCTGGCCCTTTCCCCTTGCATTGTCACAAGGGGTGCCTAGACAAACTACTAGAGGTCAGAGGATCATTGCACAGGGTTCGAAGCAGGCTAATCCAGGGATTGTCCATGTGGACACCCACCCAGAACTTTTAGAAATACGGCCATACCCCAACAACCCCGCCGCTTATTCAGGAGCCGCGGGCAGAGAGAGACATGGCGTGAATCGCTAACACTGGTGGAGGTTCATGCAGACAATGATATCTCTGGACCAAACGAGGGAACCGATCTGGACCCTCTCATTACGGGGTTACAGTAAAGCAGGCTAATCCGGGGATTATCCATGCGGACACCCACCCAGAGCTTTCAGAAATACGGCCATACCCCAACACGCAGAAAACAACAACAACCCCGCCGCTTATTCACGAGCCGCGGGCAGAGAGAGACACAGTGTGATTCGCTAACACTGGTGGAGGTTCATGCAGACAATGATATCTCTGGACCAAACGAGGGAACCGATCTGGACCCTCTCATAATACGGCCATACCCCAACACGCAGGAAACAACAACCCCGCCGCTTATTCAGGAGCCGCGGGCAGAGAGAGACACAGTGTGATTCGTTAACACTGGTGGAGGTTCATGCAGACAATGATATCTCTGGACCAAACGAGGGAACCGATCTGGACCCTGTCATTACGGGGTTACAGTAAAGCGGGCTAATCCGGGGATTGTCCATGCGGACACCCACCCAGAGCTTTCAGAAATACGGCCATACCCCAACATGCAGAAAACAACAACAACCCCGCCGCTTATTCACGAGCCGCGGGCAGAGAGAGACACAGTGTGATTCGCTAACACTGGTGGAGGTTCATGCAGACAATGATATCTCTGGACCAAACGAGGGAACCGATCTGGACCCTCTCATAATACGGCCATACCCCAACACACAGGAAACAACAACCCCGCCGCTTATTCAGGAGCCGCGGGCAGAGAGAGACACAGTGTGATTCGCTAACACTGGTGGAGGTTCATGCAGACAATGATATCTCTGGACCAAATGAGGGAACCGATCTGGACCCTCTCATTACGGGGTTACAGTAAAGCGGGCTAATCCGGGGATTGTCCATGCGGACACCCACCCAGAGCTTTCAGAAATACGGCCATACCCCAACACGCAGAAAACAACAACAACCCCGCCGCTTATTCACGAGCCGCGGGCAGAGAGAGACACAGTGTGATTCGCTAACACTGGTGGGGGTTCATGCAGACAATGATATCTCTGGACCAAATGAGGGAACCGATCTGGACCCTCTCATTGCGGGGTTACAGTAGTGCAACATGGGGATTTAATGAACAGTTGAGAGTGATATAACTGATGGGTACATCTAACTGCAACATGGAATGGGAGTGGCTGTGATTGATGACTTGGGGTAGGCCAGTGCACAACGCGGGCTCCGGGCTTGTTTGGGTCTGAGTTTATCCTTGGGCCCGGATGTAGACTGGCCTGGGGCCTCGGCTTTTTTGCCTTAACCCTAACCCAGCGAGTGCCACCCTTGGTCAGTAGATTTACAGCCATCTGTGCATCTCCCATAAATCTGGAAAGCAGAACAACTCCTACTTTGAGATGAAACACCAATCCATGAGGGGATTCAAGAAAAATCAATCAAAAAATTTTTTTTCTTTGTAAAATTATATAATTAACAATACTTACCCTGACTGTTCATTTACCTGGGAGTTTATTTGCCTGTAAAAGAAAATAGAAATATAAAAATTTCTTGAAAAGGAAGATTTTATTTTTTACACAAAAAAACAGTTTTTTTCCCTCTTTGCCTTTAAAATATAAAAGGAATAAAACCTATTTGCTTTAAAATGAGCATTTTTCAAATCTCGGGGGTGGGGCCTCACCTAAGTAGAGCAGTTGCTTTGGAAAAGCCATTTTTCAAAATTTCAGGGGCGGAGCCTCGTGTGGGCAGGGTATATAAGGAGCAGCTGCAGGGATCCCACTCATTTGAGAGACAGAATTGGAAACATGGGAAATGCTTTCCACGGTGTACCCAACACAACACTTATGTTGACCCTACATCTTGGGGTCCTATGGGGACTTAATGAACAGTTGAGAGTGATATAGATGGTGGGTACATCTAACTGCAACAACAAAAAAAACCCTCCTAACCCCCTAACCCCGCCCCAACCCTAACCTTAAATCCCCTACCCATTACCACCTAACCCTCACCCCAACCTCCTAACCCTAATCCCAACCCTCCTAATTCTAACCCTAACCCTCCTACACAAACCTATAACCCAATATAAAATAAATAAATGAATAAAAGTTCAATATAAAATACAAATAAATGAATATATAAAAAAGAAAAACATTTTTGACCCTATTCCTAGCCATAATCCAAATCACAAAAAAAAAAGAAAAAAAAAAAAAAGTGGGAGGAGTCTTAACACTTAGCCCCGCCCCCAAATGTGACACCCGGACTAGGGGGCCGGACCTTCACAGGCCTCCTTCATGGGACACACCCTTATCCAGTGTTTGTGGATAACACAGTGTAATGGATGAAGGAGGCCCATTAAAATCAGCAAATCTGCACGTCACAGCCTTTCTTTCTCAACACACGTCCCGCTGAGGGTAGATGCGCAGTCGATTATGATTCGCTGGACATGATAATTATGCGCAGCACTAAACTACTTTATATTCGAGAAAAAGAGAATCATGGGCCTATTCATTTTACGGCTTTAAACGCTAATATCTCAGCAACCGTTGGGGCTATTCGCACGCGGTTTTCTTCTAATTACACAATAGAACCCCCTCTTCCTGATGTTTACACACATATAGGGCTTATACGCGTTTCAAATTTTTAGAATCCACCATAACCAGGAACACTTGTTATTAGTAATGAGTTGGCCGGACGTGACCACTCACGATCTGAGCCGGGGGGCGGCTACGTCAGTAGAAGCCTGATTACTTCCCGAATCTACTCTTCTGGAGTAATGTACGGAAGGAATCCGCTGACACACGCTTAACCCCAGGGGACACAACCCAGTAGAAGCTTGATGGCTTCCCGAAGGGTTCCAGCTCCTTGTGAGGTGGAACAGGTAGGGAAGTCATCCGCTGGGTTGCTACCCAACCAGGGACATCTGGAGGTGACGTATTGCACGGGACCTACCTCCGGACCCCTGGTTTAGCTAGAGAAGGCCTACCCAGGCAAGGCTGATAGACAGACGATTTTTAGTTGGATAGACCTAGTCGCAGGCTCTGTTCGGGTGACTCGGGAAACCTTGCGGTGTTAACAAGAGTCATTCTGGTCAGAGCTAGGTAAGTAGCCAGCCCTCCTGGGTCCACTAGGACAGCACGCAGTTGGGTGGTCTGGGGCCAACAGACCTTAAATGGGGCCAAATCTTCTACTTGGTGACTTAGCACCGCCCATGCACCAGTCCATTGTGCACCACACTTTTTAGCAACTTTAATTGTTTTTAGTTTTAAATCTGTAAAAGCTTTAAAATTAATTAACATCTAAATCCTGCCATAAAAAAACTAGTACATTAGCTAGAAGAAATAGCTTTTTAAATAAAACATGCAGTTAAAAACGCTTTGTAAATATGATTTTTTAGCTAGAAAACTAATAACTAATTGTCATTTAAATCTTACTATTATAGTCAAAATAAATAAGTTAAAAAATAGATGGTATAATAAAACACAATTTAACCAAACTAAAGTTTTTAAATAAAATCGCATCTTAGCAATACTTATATTAAAAAAAACACTTTACAAATATAACTGATTGGCTATGGGACACAGGCCGGGGAGTGATCGACCCACGGCTGGCCGCCTCAGATGAGGGTGTATAGTGATTAAAGGCCGAAACACCCAATGACTCTGAGGAGCACTACTGATGATGTGTCCTGAAATTTAGCATAACAATTTTAGTAGGTCAAAAATAAATGAATAAATAATCAAAGTGTTATTATTGTTATTATTATTTACTTATTTATTTATCTAATTTTTTTAATGGAATAAGAAAATGCGAGTGCATGTGTATATATGTATGTATATGTGGAATAATTGACCTAAATAAATAGAATAATTGAATAAATAAATAACACTAATAATAAAAATAATAAAAAAATACAATGTCTTAATCCTAACCCTAAGCCCTAACCCTAACCGCTAACTCTTACCCTAAACTTAATCCCCTAACCCTAACCTTAATCCCTAACCCTAATCCTAACCTTAATCCCCTAACCCTAATCCTAATCCCTAACCGCTAACCCTTACCCTAAACCTAATCCTAACCTTAATCCCCCAACCCGAACCCCATCCCTAAACCTAACCTAACCTTAACCCCTAATCCTAACCCTAGTCCCTAACTGCTAATCCTTACCCTAAACCTAATCCTAACCTTAATCCCCCAACCCTAACCCCATCCCTAAACCTAACCTAACCCTAACCCCTAATCCTAACCCTAAGCCCTAACCCTAGCCGCTAACTCTTACCCTAACCTCAATCCCTAACCCTAATCCTAACCTTAATCCCCTAACCCTAATCCTAATCCCTAACCGCTAACCCTTACCCTAAACCTAATCCTAACCTTAATCCCCCAACCCTAACCCCATCCCTAAACCTAACCTAACCCTAACCCCTAATCCTAACCCTAGTCCCTAACCCTAACCCTAACCTTAATCCCCTAATCCTAACCCTAAGCCCTAACCCTAACCGCTAACTCTTACCCTAACCTCAATCCCTAACCCTAATCCTAACCTTAATCCCCTAACCCTAATCCTAATCCCTAACCGCTAACCCTTACCCTAAACCTAATCCTAACCTTAATCCCCCAACCCTAACCCCATCCCTAAACCTAACCTAACCCTAACCCCTAATCCTAACCCTAGTCCCTAACCCTAACCCTAACCTTAATCCCCTAATCCTAACCCTAAGCCCTAACCCTAACCGCTAACTCTTACCCTAAACTTAATCCCCTAACCCTAACCTCAATCCCTAACCCTAATCCTAACCTTAATCCCCTAACCCTAACCCTGGCCCTGGCCCTTTCCCCTTGCATTGTCACAAGGGGTGCCTAGACAAACTACTAGAGGTCAGAGGATCATTGCACAGTGTTCGAAGCGGGCTAATCCAGGGATTGTCCATGTGGACACCCACCCAGAACTTTTAGAAATACGGCCATACCCCAACAACCCCGCCGCTTATTCAGGAGCCGCGGGCAGAGAGAGACATGGCGTGAATCGCTAACACTGGTGGAGGTTCATGCAGACAATGATATCTCTGGACCAAACGAGGGAACCGATCTGGACCCTCTCATTACGGGGTTACAGTAAAGCAGGCTAATCCGGGGATTGTCCATGCGGACACCCACCCAGAGCTTTCAGAAATACGGCCATACCCCAACACGCAGAAAACAACAACAACCCCGCCGCTTATTCACGAGCCGCGGGCAGAGAGAGACACAGTGTGATTCGCTAACACTGGTGGAGGTTCATGCAGACAATGATATCTCTGGACCAAACGAGGGAACCGATCTGGACCCTCTCATAATACGGCCATACCCCAACACGCAGGAAACAACAACCCCGCCGCTTATTCAGGAGCCGCGGGCAGAGAGAGACACAGTGTGATTCGCTAACACTGGTGGAGGTTCATGCAGACAATGATATCTCTGGACCAAACGAGGGAACCGATCTGGACCCTCTCATTACGGGGTTACAGTAAAGCAGGCTAATCCGGGGATTGTCCATGCGGACACCCACCCAGAGCTTTCAGAAATACGGCCATACCCCAACACGCAGAAAACAACAACAACCCCGCCGCTTATTCAGGAGCCGCGGGCAGAGAGAGACACAGTGTGATTCGCTAACACTGGTGGAGGTTCATGCAGACAATGATATCTCTGGACCAAATGAGGGAACCGATCTGGACCCTCTCATTGCGGGGTTACAGTAGTGCAACATGGGGATTTAATGAACAGTTGAGAGTGATATAACTGATGGGTACATCTAACTGCAACATGGAATGGGAGTGGCTGTGATTGATGACTTGGGGTAGGCCAGTGCACAACGCGGGCTCCGGGCTTGTTTGGGTCTGAGTTTATCCTTGGGCCCGGACGTAGACTGGCCTGGGGCCTCGGCTTTTTTGCCTTAACCCTAACCCTAACCCTAACCCTAACCGCTAACTCTTACCCTAAACTTAATCCCCTAACCCTAACCTCAAGCCCTAACCCTAATCCTAACCTTAATCCCCTAACCCTAATCCTAATCCCTAAACCTAATCCTAACCCCCTAACCCTAATCCTAACCTTAATCCCCTAATCCTAACCCTAAGCCCTAACCCTAACCGCTAACCCTTACCCTAATCCTAATCAGCCCGTGCCTCATGTTGGCAGTAAACTCAACTGTACAAAACTTATCTTACAATTAGTCTGCTTATTAATTTTAATTATAATAAAACACACAGGAACATGGAAAAATGGGTGAACTTAAATTAGGGGTAAGTGCTGATGGCAACCCAAGTCCATTTAAAATATTTATTTAAATATAATAACATTTTTTAATATATATTCCTTTATTTTTTTAATATACATGTACATTATGTGTGTATGTGTGTGTATGTGTGTGTGTGTATATATATATATATATATATATATATATATATATATATGTGTGTATATATATATATATATATATATATATATGTGTGTGTATATATATGTATGTATATATATATATATATATATATATATATATATATATAGATAGATAGATAGATAGATAGATAGATAGATATAAAACATTAGGATTTTGTATTCAAAGATTTAAAAAATGCCCTTGCACAATTTTTGAAAAGACAGCTATATTTCTGATTGGCTGGGAGCTGTTTCTTTTCAAACCAAAACAAGGGACAGGCTCCCATTGGCTCATTTTAACTGAGTCCCGCCCCCACACTTTCAATTATGACAACTGAGGCTGCAGAATTTTATTCACTGCTTCCAGCTCTGAGAGAGAAAGCCTCCAACAGTTTGCATTTCAAAGTCTATTATTCTGATCCTTAATCCACATTATTTTCTTTTCATTTCTTTCCTTTTTGATTATTGTTTTGATTCATTCAGAGAACTCTTTTTATATATATTTTTTTTCAAAATCAGAACAAGCCTGCCTGAAGAAGGTTCCAAGAGAACCGAAACGTTGCAACGGCTTGTTCATTCTTTCAAAACCTACAAATTACAAAAAAAACACAAGACCAATTGGATTACATTTATTTGGATTTATTTATTTTTTTCTTTTACACAAAGTCTCACAAGACAAATTAAGTTATACTTACCTGCTATAATTTTTATTCAAATCCTTGCTTGTATTTCTACATCTAGAATTCAAGTATTTTTCTAAAACATGGTTCTGCCAGAGAGAGACGGTTGGACTGTTGTCACCCGTGGACGCAGGCGTGCCGTTCAGGGCACAGCCGGGCCTATGCCCCGTCCTTTCCGCAGCACTGAGCGTCATACACAGAGGGAGAGAGTGTTCTCCTATGCAGACGCAGTCAAATATGGGGGCCACATGAGGGCGCCCCTTACTTACCATAATGAGTCTTATCAGCGGTCTGGTAGACCACAATTTTTTGAACCCCGGGCCCGTTTTGGGCCCGATACATTCATGTCCAGGCCAAAATCCTTCATGAAGGAACCAAGGGAGAGGGTGCAGAACAGAACGTGGCCCGTTCGTTCACACCTGAAAGATAAAAACACATGTCAGAGACAAAACACAAAGCCCAAGACCTATTCAGATGACCCAGATTTTGTGATGAAAACCCGTACCTTATTCAAGATCATCAAGTTAGTGCACCACAAAAATAATATTGGCCAGGAACATCCTCCGGCAATTAATAAAATTGAAAAGCACCTGTCAGAGGTCATCAAACCAGCCTTGCCAAACCCCACGACACAAGCCCTTATCGAAGGCAATGCCAAAAACTGGGCCTACACCACCATGCTAATTCTTAAACATCATTATGAAGACGCATTGGTGGATGAAATGGCCAAGCTTCAGCATTTTCCTTCCCGGGCCTGGGAGGAATGCTTCGATACTGCCATCCTGTGGGCTAAACGTGGTATTGGCAAAAGGCTTAAAGACAAAACTATACATGAGGCTCACATTTTGGTAGGGGAGAAATGGCAGACCCCTGCCCCTGTTGCCGATTCTGAAGAAAGGAGGGAGGAAGCGGAGACCCAAACTTGCCCTCCGGCTCCTTCTCTCCCAGAAAACGCCACGGCTACAACCGTTACGGTGCAGGCGTTGGTGCACACTTCAGAAATGCCCACCCCGATAGTAGTTCAAAAACCATCCAAAACAGCATCCACCATGACGGACCCACTAAACAATTGGTCCCCTATCAGGGAGGAGGACTCGGACAGCCAATCTGATGTGGCATTTAATCTCCCGGCCTCCCCAAAAGAACGACGCACTCCTCACTTGCGTTCCAATCCCTGTGTCAGACTGGAACAAGACCCCATCCTCATCGAGGACCAAGGGGAGAGCGAACAGGGCAATTCGGGCTCACAAAGGGTGACCCTAAGCCCAGACAAGGTCACTAGCCTCAGGACAGCCACACAGGCCCGCTTCAGTGTCGAATTCGGCCTACCTTCTGGGTACAGCGTGACTCCCAGGAGGATGGGCCTAATAGACACATAAACACGCCCAGAAAAATGGTCGAGTGGAAGCTTACTGTCCGAAAAAAATGGCTCATTATCGGGGACTCCAACCTATCTAAGATCCCACCGTTCAAAAACTCGGACCTCCAGATAGAAAGCTATCCGGGTGCCACGTTCAGACACATGGAGGCCGTGATACAAAAAAATGCTGTCTCCACCGACGTGGAACACGTCGTTCTATCGCTGGGGATTAACAGCCGGGCACAGAACGCCAAGGACACCGCCATCAAACAGATGCAGGCGGCTTTACGAGCGGCTAAAGAAAAGTTCCTTCTGGCACAAATTTGGGTTCCAGAGGTGAACTTTTCAGGCATGCTCCCAACAAAAGAGCAGACGCAATTGACCACCCTAAACGCCTATATCTGTGCCAACCTAAAACATATCCCAGCCCTGTCCAGATCGGACTTCCACACAGAGAGTGACAATATTCACTGGATGGTGGAAACAGCCAGAAACATGCTCCAGCACTGGCTCAAATATTTAAATTAAATCTCCCCACAAGCCTGCATGCACAGGAGGGGAATCGGAACATTTTAATTTTGTCCCAAAAATTTCGTATCACTCCCCCACAACTTAGCCTGCTCGATAGAGGGTTGACATTTGTCCCATCAGGTAAAATGAGCAGGAAACGCCAAGAACTGCAAACACGTTACGACCTGCAACAATACCATAGGCGACTTAAATTGGCAGCTTACTTCCAAAATGACACAGACTCAAATCCCCCTCCATTCACACCCAAATCAGACTGGGTCCCACCCGCAGATAAACTACCCACAGAGCTCCACACATTATTCGAAAGGGACCTGGAGTATTTGAAAAAACATTTTAGACCATCCCAGGAAGCGCCTAACCTCACTCCGGAGGAAATTAATGCCCTAAAACAGCTCAAGGACAATAAACAGATTGTCATTAAACCGGCAGACAAGGGCAGCGCTATAGTTATATGGGACCAAGCACAATACCTATGGGAGGGATATAGACAATTGAATGACCCCAAATATTACAGAAAATTAGATAGGCCCATTTACTTAGATACAATACCCCTAGTTAAAAAGATAGTCCAATCCCTATATATTAAAAAATTCATTAATGCGAAACAAAAGTCCTACCTTTTGGGGAATGGGGAACCCAGAAGTAGGAGGTTTTACATGCTCCCCAAAATTCACAAAGACCCAGCCAAATGGAGCAAGCCTCAAGAAATTCCCCCAGGAAGGCCTATAGTATCGGATTGCGGCAGCGAGACGTACTATACGGCTGAATTTTTAGATTATTATTTAAACCCCCTTTCGATTGGCCACCCCAGCTACATTAAAGACACCTACGATTTTGTCCAGAAGGTCAAAGGTCTAAAAATTCCCCAAAAGGCTATCTTGTTCACTATGGACATAGATAGCCTTTACACGAACATAGACATCCAGGAAGGCATACAGGCCGTAAAAAATATTTTTCAAAAAAACCCTGACACCTCAAGGCCCGATAAGGAGCTCATCCAATTGTTGCAAATTAATTTAAGTAGGAATGATTTTGAATTCAACGGGGAATTCTTCCTACAAATTAAAGGCACGGCGATGGGCAAAAAGTTTGCCCCGGCCTACGCCAACATATTTATGGCAGAATGGGAAGATTCGGCCTTATCCCGATGCCACAAACGGCCCCTCCATTATTTTAGATATCTGGACGACATCTGGGGAGTATGGACTCACTCGGAAGAGGAGTTCGATGAATTTCTGGCCACACTAAACAACCATAACCCTTCCATAAAATTAAAATCCACCATCAGTCAGCTATCGGTAGACTTTTTAGACACCACCACGTACAAAGGTCCAGATTTCAATTCATCACACAAATTGGACATAAAAGTATTCTTCAAGGAAACAGACACACATGCCCTACTGCATAAAAGAAGCTTCCACCCCAAACACACTTACTCAGGCCTGGTCAAGTCGCAGCTCCTCAGGTTCCATCGCATTTGCACCCAGGAACGGGACTTTAGAGAAGCGACACGTGTCCTCTTCAAGGCATTCAGGCCCAGAGGATACAACAGGTCCTTCTTGAGGAAAGTTTTTAAATCTTACCTGGTAAGAAGGGCCCAGGCGGAGGGTAACAGTGTGCCCTTCGTCCTCACATACTCCTCGGCCGCTACGAGACTGACCAGAGAGGTGAGGTCAAACTTCCATCACATATTGGGACAAACACAATTGTTTAAGAACCACAAAGTTATTGCAGCATTCAGGAAAAACAAAAGTTTACAGGACCACCTCATTAGAGCCAAACTTCATCCCCTTCATAACACAAAACCCAAACACCATGGACAATATTTGGAACAGAACGAATATGTACAAAACAAGGTCACAAAAGAGGTTTATGATACTTACCGATCGGGCACGGTACACAGCAAAAACTGCGTTTACCTCATCAGCTGCAAACAATGTGGAGCCCAATATGTGGGAGAGACGAGCAACACCATTCTGGTCAGAATGACACAACACAAACACAATATCCTGAAAGGAAAAGAAAAAAATACTTACCTGGTTCAACATTTCCTTCAGCACGGATGGGAATCCTTCCGGGTCACGGTCCTGCAGGCCGACCCGCAGTGGTCCGTACCCCAGAGAAAAAGAGCAGAGAGAATTTGGATTAGTAAATTGGGCACTATATACCCCCAAGGCCTGAATGAGAAGTGAATGCAGTTGAGTGAGCGACATTGATGGCCTGTGCACATGGGTTGGCGCGCACCCTCCTAAAACACCCCCTAACCCCAACCCTAATCTCAACCCCTAACCCTAACCTCAATCCCCTAACCCTAATCCTAACCTCAACCCCCTAACCCTAATCTCAGCCCCCTAACCCTAATCCTAACCTTAATCCCCTAATCCTAACCCTAAGCCCTAACCCTAACCGCTAACCCTTACCCTAAACCTAATCCTAACCTTAATCCCCTAACCCTAACCTCAAGCCCTAACCCTAATCCTAACCTTAATCCCCTAATCCTAACCCTAAGCCCTAACCCTAACCGCTAACCCTAACCCTAAACTTAATCCCCTAACCCTAACCTCAAGCCCTAACCCTAATCCTAACCTTAATCCCCTAACCCTAATCCTAATCCCTAAACCTAATCCTAACCCCCTAACCCTAATCCTAACCTTAATCCCCTAATCCTAACCCTAAGCCCTAACCCTAACCACTAACCCTAACCGCTAACCCTTACCCTAACCCTAACCCTAATCCCTAACCCTAACTCTAACCCTAACTCTAACCCTAACCCTATATATATATATATATATATATAGATCTATTGATAAAGAATGATAAATGTCAGTTGGAACAAGTCACAGCTAGAGTCAGAACATCTGTTGTGTACACGGGAACAGATAAGAGGAGAAGGAGCCAGAGTGAAGGGACGAGGGCGATTAGGTAGAGGAAAAACAACTCTATCTGTTCTTGTACAAAGACATCCTGACACAGACTGGAGACCTTCAGAATTGAGACCCAGAGAATGCTATAAAACTTAACAACGATGTAATGAGGGAATCCTCTATCTAGAGCAACTCAAACACAAACAAAGCTGGTGTAATTAATAGAGGCCTTATAAAACAAAGCAAAAATTAAATAAATTGTTGATGGTTGGTTCAGGTTGAGGTTTAAGAACAGCATACGGTGTTAAAACTAGGGAGCCATTCATCCTCCATCAAAGCTATTTTCACCCCCTGTTGTGTGCGTGTGATTATGTATTATATTAGTTTCTGTTTATTAGACTAGTTTAATAAAGTCTCGTCTGATTTTAATAGCAAGTGTCTCTTGTCTATGTTTATGATTTATTGTCTTTAGTTGTTGATCTTATTACCAGTGGCAGACTTAATAAGATATATTAATTTCAACTTATCGGTAACGTTGTTATGTAAACACGGGAGGAGGCAGGTGTTAGAAGTTTCCCCTCGTTCTCCGAGTCGCTCGAGCGGTGGACTCGAACACTTCCGCATTCCACTGCGCGCTTTCCAGCGCTATTCAAAAACTCTCCGATAGACATTCCATTCATAAAAACTCTCGTGTTGTTTACCTATGCCATGTGCTTTTTGTTTTCATTCACGTCTGTGTTACGTAACAGAATACTCCGCCAAAAATGGATGCAGCGGGGAAATTTGGGACATGCCGCACCACAAATTTTGTTCCTCCCCTGGACTCGATCTCTTTCTCCCAGTGGGCCTGCATTTATCCACCCTCTGCTTATAATGGTTTTTCTATTAAACCCCAGCATTTCCTTTGGCAGGCCCAGATGTATTTTTATAGTGTAAAGGACCCCAAACCCAGTGAGGAACAATGGGCGCGGTTCCTCCTATCACGTTTAGTTGGCTCAGCCCGCTGGTTGGCAGAGATCCACCTCGCCAGCGTGTACCAGGAACTGTATACAGTCTCGGGTTTCGTGGATTTCCTGATCAATGAATATGGGAGCGCGGAATTTGAGCCTGCCCGATCAGCCTAGCCTAGCCTATTCCAGTTCCTGGAATACGATGAGAGGAAGCAGGCAAACATGGCGGCCTGCACCTCTCAGCCCCAGTTTCAGGAGTGTGCAACCGAGGGCTGCACCCGACCAGCCATTCTCCAGTGCCCCACCTGCAGGAAAGAGGAAGGAAGGAGCAGCTACGTCTGCTCACAAACCTGTTTTAAGGGCAGCTGGCAAGCACACAAACGGCTCCACAGGCGGGCAACCCCAAAGCTCCAGCAGGAGGCCCAGCAGGAGGTCTCCATAGCGGAGCTGCCCCTGGAGGTTAACGTGGCAACCTCCAGCCCCGAGCTCCAGCCGGAGGCCCAGCAGGAGGTCTTCACAGAGGAGCTGCCCCTGGAGGTTAACGTGGCAACCTCCAGCCCCGAGCTCCAGCCGGAGACCCAGCAGGAGGACTCCACAGCGGAGCTGCCCCTGGAGGTTAATGTGGCAACCTCCAGCCCCGAGCTCCAGCAGGAGGCCCAGCAGGAGGTCTTCTCAAGGGAGCTGCTCAAGGAGGTTCACGTGGTGACCTCTAGCTCCGAGCTCCAGCCGGAGTCCCAGCAGAAGGTCTCCACAGCGGAGCTGCTCAGGGAGGTTAACGTGGCGACCTCCAGCCCTGGGCTCCAGCCAGAGGCCCAGCAGAAGGTCTCCACAAGGGAGCTGCTCAAGGAGGTTAACAAGGCGACCTCCAGCCCTGACAAGCAGCAGTCAGAGGTTCAAGAAGAAACCTCCACTACTGCCCTGTCCATGTCTGAGGTCCATGGGATGACCTCTTCTCAAGCTAGTCCATGTCCAAGTTCAGTTCCTAGTCCATGTCCATGTCCAGGTTCCTGCCCTAATCCTAGTCCATGTCCAAGTCCAGGTTCCGACCCTATTCCTAGCCCAGTTCCTAGTTCAGTTCCAAGTCCAGTTTCTGATCTCGTAGCTAGCTACATAGGTTTAGTTTCTCTATATGTTTTTGCTCTCCTTCTCAGTTCAGAGGCTGACTTAACTCCCAGCTCCAGTTTCAGCTCTGTTTCCAACCCAGCTCACTCCTCTGTCTCCTCCTCTGTCTCCAATTTAATTTCCAATGCTGTTTCCAAACAAGCTTTTGATTTTGTCTATGGTTTTCGGTCTAACCGAGTTCTCTGTTCTGTTTCCAAGTCTCTCTCCAAGTCTGTTTCCAAGTCTCTCTCCAAGTCCTTCTCTAAGTCTGTTTCCAAGTCTGTCTCTGATCCAGGTGCCAAAGCTGTTCCTGACCCGGGTGCCAAAGCTGATTCCTATTCAGGTGCGAGAGCTGATTCCGATCCTGGTTCCAGAGCTGACTCCGATCCTGCTTCCAGGTCAAGCTCCAGGTCAAGCTTCAGGTCAAGCTCCAGGGCAAGCACCAGGTCACGCGCAGCTCCGAGATCCAGGTCAAGCACCAGGTCACGCGCAGCTATGAGATCCATGCCCAGCACCAGGTCACGCGCAGCTCCGAGATCCAGGCCCAGTACCAGGTCAAGCATCACTCCGAGCTCCAAGTCAAGCACCAGGTCAAGCATCACTCCAAGTTCTCGACCAAGTTCTTGACCAAGGCCGAAGGGACAGCCCGACACGCTCTGCTCTGGCCTCAGGACACTGGACATCGCCAGCCTCGGGTCCTGGGGGGCTGATGTTATGATCCTGCCCAGGGGCCCGGGTCCGCCAGAACGGTCAGAACTTTTGGCACTTCAGGAGAAGCGCCTTTGGGGGGGGGGGGGGGGGGGTCTGTTAGAAGTTTCCCCTCGTTCTCCGAGTCGCTCGGGCGGTGGACTCGAACACTTCCGCATTCCACTGCGCGCTTTCCAGTGCTATTCAAAAACTCTCCGATAGACATTCCATTCATAAAAACTCTCGTGTTGTTTACCTATGCCATGTGCTTTTTGTTTTCGTTCATGTCTGTGTTACGTAACAGCAGGATGCATGTGCAGGGGAAAAGTCAGCTTATTAGGAACACAGAATTCAAAAGTAATGGAACACACAAAGAAGGAAACAAACAGTAATCCACCAAAGGTAAAACAATAATCCACAAGGTAGTAATTCCAAAATAGCGAGGCAGTAATTCAAAAGGGCACAGAACATGAGAACAAAACAAAAACCGAAGCAAACGCATGAGACTAGGCTATGGTCTAGGAACAGGAACTATGAGCTAAGAGCTATGGTCTAAGGGTGAGAGGAAGCAAGAAGGTAGCAGGTGTAACGCACATGCTGGAACTTACTCTAATACTCCGCGTTGAGGTGGAAACGGGAAGAGGTTTAAATAGACAGAATAAACAGACACAAACAAGACACACCTGAAACTCATAATTACACAATAAAAGGAAAACCAATGAATAAATAGGGGCGGAGTCATGACAAACTAGGAACCAATAAATATACAGAGGCGGAGACATGACGTAAATCAAAACAAAGGCACATGGCAAAGTAAACACACGAGAGTTCATGAATGCATAGTCCAGCGGGTTTTTGTGAATGAAGCGTGGAATGCGGAAGTGTTCACTCAGCGAACGACTCTGGGAGTCAGCCTCTCGCTTAGTGAGCAACTTCGCGTGCGAGGGTTCTCTAACAAACATGGAGAATCATCAAGTCAGACTACAGAGGTGCAGAACTAGTGGTGAAACTAACGTTTCATTCCATGAGGAGTGAAAAGGGAAATCAGTAACAGCTTTCATACTGAACAACCTGAAGCTTATTTCACTAAATTAAATGACCTCTTAAATGAGTTCATCACCAAAATCACCACAATATTAGCCAGGAAGCTTCCTTTAATCCGCGGGGCAAAAATCTTACGCATGAAGTACAGCAGTTTCAACTCTGTAAAATCTATCAATCACAAAAATAGTTGTAAAAGTCCTGATTTCTAATTATTGTTAAATACTTAAGACCGAATATTTTTACAATGAACAGCTTTATACACGCAGCCCTGGCTCAAGTTTGAACATTTCTCAGGTGAAATTAGAGACAGGTGTCCGTCTTTTCTAAATTTTGTCCTTTCTTTATAAAAATAAGAACTGCATGCAGGTTATTTATCATACAGGTTTAATAATCATGAAGTTAAGAAAGTTTTAATAAAATACAGGACAGAAAATTGTTTGTTTGTATCTGTTTATTTAAATTCTGTATAAAGATTATAATCTAATGATAGTAAATGTCTTTGTGTATTAAATATTAAATGCATGGTCTACATTTAAATACATTGCATACATTGTAAAATGAAGAAGTAATCACTAAAGCTTTCAGCTCCTGTCTTTTAGGCCAACCAAATAATATTTTCTGTGCTTGTTAACGTCAGGTTTCTCCTGATAATATCAATTAAAGGCTTCTTAGTGTAACTAATATACAGATAAATTATTATTTAATGAGCAGTTTAATGTTGGTTAAAGATGTGACTGCATGGACAGGGCGTGTCATGATGAATACAGGAGCTGTGAATACAATAGTATTGTGTTAGAGCTTTTTACAGTAGAGGTCATTTCAGAGCAGCTTTACAGACATCATCAGAGCTTTAGAGCCCAGTGAATGAAATGAGGAACACAGTGGAGCTCCTGCAGATGGAGCTCAGGAGGAAGCAGGAGAGACTCAGCAGGGGGAAATATCCTGCACATTATTCACTTATTCTCACATCACATAGTCTATGAACTCTACTTCATCAGGAACAGAATGATTAGTTAATGCTTATGATAAGGAATAAGAAGCTTCGTAAATAAGAATAAAGAGCTTCTATAAATGAGTTATACATTAGCACTGTATGTGGCAGCGGTAGCTCAGAGGTTAAGACGTTGGACTACTGATCAGAAGGTTGTGAGTTCAAATCCCAGCACTGCCAAGCTGCCACTGTAGGCCCTTGAGCAAGGCCCTTAACCCTCAACTGCTCAGATGTATAAATGACATAAATGTAAGTTGCCCTGGATAAGAGCATCTGCCAAATGTCATAAATTAAATGTAATGTAAATGTTATCTGAAATGAATATGTAAAGATTTGTGTGTATATCTACACAAAACATTTGAGGTGAACTAGACTTTAATTACATGTTAGCTACATTAGCATGGTATCTGTTAAACTAAAGAGTAAACACCCAGAAACATCTCCGCTGATTGACATCAAGACTGAAGAGATGTCATAGACAACAAAACTTTAAATTGTTATAATTATGAAAGAGAAATTGTGTAAATTAGTTTTTCCCTTAACCTTCCCTTTAATAGTGAACTACATCTCATTAAGTTTCCCAGAGTGAACACATTACTGACTCTAAAACTGGCTAGATCACTACAGAATTACACGATTTAACACACAGCTAAAGACTTAAAGTTCTACTTTTTCTGCAGTATTATTTTCTTTCTCCTTGTGAAACACCTTTCCATCTGGTTGCTCTCTCCATTTCACAGTGATGCTCTCTGCCATCCCATGATCCTTCAGTTTCTGCTTGATCTGAGGAACAGAATAAAACTTTTATTACTACATAATGCAGGATAGAGAAACTTTATCTATTGTGAAAGCTGTACAATTTTTACAGAAACTATCAGATTGTGATTACAGTAGTGTTTGTGTCAGAGCTCGATGGAGACTCATACATTTTTAGGTCCGTACATTATAAGTCTTGAGGAGGATGAGACTCACCTGCTCCAAGATGGCTGCCTTTACTGCAGGATCGTTCACATCCTGATTGGACTGCACCTTCACCCTCATGATTTGTTTTCGCGTGATTACTAGATGTAGAAATGCAAAGACACATACAAATACAAACATGAACAAACAAACAGACTTTCTAAAAGCAGTTTAAATTTGTCTAAATACAAGACTGAAAAAAACTTTAACTCACTTCTGTAACAGAAGAAAGGCATTATGTCTGAGCACAGTGCATCAGCAGCCTGACTGTTATTTACATAACCACAGTTTTCATTCCCCAGGGCATTATCAGGTTTTCCAGACATCCAGCTGATGGTAGAGAAGTTGGTTTGGTCTGTCCACTTCCAGGAATCTCTGAACAGGCCAAACCAAGTGTAACTAGAGGTCAGTCCCTTTATAACTGAGTTTTCTGTTGTCTCTAGCACTGGCCAGATCCGTGTGATGCGTTCTGCAATAAGTCTGAGCTCCATACCATGTCATTGCCTTGGAGATGTAAATGTAGCTCTGATTTCCAGTTTTAGTGTCTGTGAGAATAAAATAAAATCACGACTATCACTTGTTAATTATAAGTTAAATGTATTCTCAGAAGAGAAAGTTAAACAGGTTACAAGACACAGTTAAAATTAAGAACTCCAGTTCACTACTTGCTAAGTGCACTACATGTCAGTGTTCATAAAGATCGGGTGTTTTTGTCCCTATTAAGATTTGGTATTTATCATTTTTGCTATTTAAAAGCACAGTTAAGTTTAATGAGAACACTGAGAGCACACAGTCTACACTGTTTTACTGACAACCTTCTCTACTGACAAAATGATAAACATGTGCTGTTCCTTACCATCAAAGCAGACAGAGGGGTATGCATTTCTACATGCTCTATCGTTCCAGTCTTTCGGATATATAGCACCACATGTCTGACCTCCACCCGCGTTGTTAGGCTCTCCTGCAGCCCACAGTCTCAAACTTCCCAATGGTTCATTTCCATAGGACCAGCGCCAGCTGTTGACGTCATTGTACAGTCCAATCCAAGCACTGGAACTGAATTGTTGTCTCTGTGCTTCATTCTGAAGTTGGACCATGTTGTCATTATTTTGGATGATACCCAGGTCAGTGTGTTTGGCTCGGCAGTAAGCCTGAGCATCACTCCAGTTCTTCCGCTGCTGGATCAGGTAGTACTGACGAGAGACAGACAGGACGAGGGGGACAACTCCTGTGGAGGAGAGGTTTAAAAGGTTTATGTGTTGTTAGCTCTGTGTCAGACATTTTTATTTGAATAAATTTAATTTTTAACTTTTCAGTATGAAAGATATTTTTCTCATTTTGTTGGATGCAAATATGAAATGCTGAATTTTATTTGTTTATAAAAACATCTACCTAAACTCAATATTTCTGTAGCTATCTAACTCTAGTGCTGCATGTTTTTAATATTGGAGGTGTTCTGTATCAGACAGCACAGAGCTACCAGTTTATGAGGATGAGGTCATCAGTTAACAGGTAAATCCATTGTTTTAAACCAACATGCACACTGAGCAGCTCCCCTACACCTGGGGTGTGGATAACTGCTGTTTTCCATGTGCACACACACACACACACACACACACACACTTCCCTCACCTGTGAGAAACAGGAGTATGAACAGATGCTGCTCCATCACTGATGTGGTGTTGGGAGGAAACTCACTGAGAAATGAGAAATGTGATTAAAAGTCACTAAACAGAGACTCCAGTAAAACTGATAACTGCAGGTTCCACATCACTACATATCATTCTGTTAGAAGTTATTTTATTTTATAATCTGTTACAGGTGGAAGAAGGCGGGGCTACCGGGGAAGACTGATTTAGAGTTGAGCTGCATTTGAAATGGCTACTACCCTACTACACAGTAGGCGAAAAGCAGTACTCCAGAGGGGTAGTATGTCCCACTGCTCAGTAGGCGAGAAACAGTAGGTGAGAAATACCCGGATGGTGAACTGTTTCCGGCGAGATTTTGCAGTGTGCAACCGATGGACACTACGCGAGTCAAAAATTCCCATAATGCAACGGGACTGGCGCGGACGAGCTCAGAAAAAAAAATGGCGGAAGACAGCGTCGGCTCTTTTTAAGTATTAAACCCTGGTTAAACAGGACTTGTTTATCTATACCCGAATAAACTGTTAACTTGTTGAAGGTTTAAACCAGAAAACAGTTGCAGTGTTTGAAATCTTTTTTGTGATCTCCATCATGCCTTAGCTGGCCAAGCTAACTGGTGGTCGCTTTAAGATTTTACAGTTTATTATGACATCGAAGGTCACATAACAATGCCGACATGGTGGATGTAGTATGTCCAGGATTGTATTCATACTACACACACATACTGATTAATACATACTATTTCAACAGCCATGCAGTAGCTACTGCATCCAGTTCAGTATTGGTTTCACATTCACATATTCGGACCTCTGTCTTTTAATAGCTTTCGAGCGGTGGGCTGAAAAAGGTTAAAACATGTAAGTTATTGTTGTTCGCCAGCAGGAGAATCAGCTACAAACTATTATTTTCTGGTCACAGATGCTGTTTAACATCCTGAGGAGGCGGTGATTTCTCTGTAGAACTGTAATAGCGAGGAGAGCTAAGGGACCGTCTACAAATTACAGGTCTCGTTTAACCTTAATAGTCCTTAAGGTAGTCAACATAATGAATAGTACAGATGTGGCCAAAAGTTTTGAGAATGACACAAATATTAATTTTCACAAAGTCTACTGTTTCAGTGTTTTTAGATCTTTTTGTCAGATGTTACTAACTGTTACTGAAGTATAATCACAAGCGTTTCATAAGTGTCAATGGCTTTTATTGACAATTACATGAAGTTTATGCAAAGGGTCAATATTTGCGGTGTTGACCCTTCTTTTTCAAGACCTCTGCAATTCACCCTGGCATGCTGTTAATCAACTTCTGGGCCACATCCTGACTGATGGCAGCCCATTCTTGCATAATCAATGCTTGGAGTTTGTCAGAATTTGTGGGTTTTTGTTTGTCCAACTGCCTCTTGAGGATTGACCTCAAATTCTCAATGGGATTAAGGTCTGGGGTGTTTCCTGGCCATGGACCCAAAATGTCGATGTTTTGTTCCCCGAGCCACTTCGTTATCACTTTTGCCTTGTGGCAAGGTGCCTCATCATGCTGGAAAAGGCATTGTTCATCACCAAACTGTTCTTGGATGGTTGGGAGAAGTTGCTCTCTGAGGATGTTTTTGTACCATTCTTTATTCATGGCTGTGTTCTTAGTCAAAATTGTGAGTGAGCCCACTCCCTTGGCTGAGAAGCAACCCCACACATGAGTGTTCTCAGGATGCGTTACTGTTGGCATGACACAGGGCTGATGATAGCGCTCACCTTTTCTTCTCCAGACAAGCTTTTTTCCAGATGCCCCAAACAATCGGAAAGGGAATTCATCAGAGAAAATGACATTACCCCAGTCCTCAGCAGTCCAATCCCTGTACTTTTTGCAGAATAGCAGTCTGTCCCTGATGTTTTTCCTGGAGAGAAGTGGCTTCTTTGCTGCCCTTCTTGACACCAGGCCATCCTCCAAAAGTCTTCGTCTTACTGTGCGTGCAGATGCACTCACACCTGCCTGCTGCCATTCCTGAGCAAGCTCTGCACTGGTGGTGCCCCAATCCCACAGCTGAATCAACTTTAGGAGATGGTTCTGGCGCTTGCTGGACTTTCTTGGGTGCCCTGAAGCCTTCATCACAACAGTTGAACCTCTCTCCTTGAAGGTCTTGATGATCCGAAAATGGTTGATTTAGGTGCAATCTTACTAGCAGCAATATCCTTGCCTGTGAATCCCTTTTTGTGCAACGCAATGATGGCTGCACGTGTTTCCTTGCAGGTAACCATAGTTACAGAGGAAGAACAATAATTTCAAGCACCACTCTCCTTTTAAAGCTTCCAGTCTGTTATTCTAACTCAATCAGCATGACAGAGTGATCTCCAGCCTTGTCCTCGTTAACACTCTCACCTGTGTTAACGAGAGAATCACTGACATGATGTCAGCTGGTCCTTTTGTGGAAGGGCTGAAATGCAGTGGACATGTTTTTTTGGGATTAAGTTCATTTTCATGTCAAAGAGGGACTTTGAAATTAATTACAATTCATCTGATCACTCTTCATAACATTCTGGAGTATATGCAAATTGCCATCATAAAAACTGAGGCAGCAGACTTTGCAAAATTTAATATTTGTGTCATTCTCAAAACTTTTGGCCATGGCTGTACACTAATGATTTACATTATACTGTATGTATATCACAATGTAATTAGCACCTACATTTTTATTTATATTTTAAAAAGATGGGGAATTTGTATAAATTGTATGTGCATCTATTGCAAAATTACTACTTTAATTTATAAAAGTACAGAAAATGATGTTTTATTCTTTTCTTTTTTTCACAGCGTAAACAAAGAAATGGCTCCACAGTAATGGATTGACATGGAGAGAGTTTTTAATGAATTTCTATTTGGGGGGAAAAAATTGTTGTGGCTTGTAAATGATCCAGAATATTGTTCCAAAACAAGTAGTGCCATATTATGCACCTTCTGTGGGATCTACTACATTATTACTAATATACTACACTCATTTTAGTGAACTGTTACCAGATTTGAATGAATTTGTTCATTGGGAAATATTCAACAGCTTATTGACAGTTAAACATATTGATCCAAATCCAACTTGTAAAGTTAATTTGCATCTTCTCAAGAGTGTACTATACCTCTGGCAAGTTTAAGCGTTACCTAATTTTAATACATTTTAGTTGAAGAAAATAAAATCAGTAGCTCCTGAACGGTGAAGATAATTGTTCCAGAACAAGTTGTACAATATTATGCACCTGTTCTAAAATACACTACACTCTTTACTTTGGTGTACATAACTGTTACTAAAATTATATGACATTGTATTCTTCAAAACTTTTGAATTTACTGATCCAAAACAATATGGACAATATTAAGCACCTTCTCTAGCATGGACTACACTAATTTCTGAAAAACACTACCCCACTCTTCAAACCAAGACTAAAACATGTGATCAGTTGTAAACTCAAATGCCTGGTTTCTGTTTTCCTTTTATATAGAGTTTAGAAGAAGTGGCCACTGGTTTCTGTGCTTTGTGATAAAGTATGTTCTGTATATTATTGCAGAAACACTGTTGTTGTTGGTTGTGATTGCTGAAAAGCTTTATATACAGTTTACTGTTGGACTGTAGTGCTTTATTCTATGTAGTTAGTGGTATATTATTTGTAGAGTTTGTCTGCATGACATTTGTCTGAACACATGAATAAGATACATGGTAGGAACAAGTTCTATATAATAATATTACTTTTATGAAAATACTTATAATATTGAAAATAATTAGTATTTGGGTATTCATTAATTTATTGTATGAGGAGGTCTGGAGTGGCAGAGAAGTATGTTAGAGTGGTGCAGGATATGTATGAGAGCAGTAGGACAGTGGTAAGGTGTGCGGTAGGTGTGACAGAGGAGTTCATGGTGAAGGTGGGACTGCATCAAGGATCGGCTCTGAGCCCCTTCTTGTTTGTGGTGGTGATGGACAGGCTGACAGATGAGGTCAGACAGGAATCTCCATGGACTATGATGTTTGCGGATGACATTGTGATCTGTAGTGAGAGCAGGGAGCAGGTGGAGGAAACTCTAGAGAGGTGGAGGTTTGCTCTGGAGAGAAGAGGAATGAAGCTTAGTCGCAGCAAGACAGAATACATGTGTGTGAATGAGAGGGATCCAAGTGGAACAGTGAGGTTACAGGGAGAAGAGATAAAGAAGGTGCAGGATTTTAAGTACTTAGGGTCAACAGTCCAGAGCAACGGGGAGTGTGGAAAAGAGGTGAAGAAGTGTGTGCAGGCAGGTTGGAATGGGTGGAGAAAAGTGTCAGGTCTGTTGTGTGATAAAAGAGTACCAGCAAGAATGAAAGGAAAGGTGTACAGGACAGTAGTGAGACCAGCGATGTTGTATGGTTTAGAGACAGTTGCACTGAGGAAAGACAGGTGGAAGAGTTAGAGGTAGCAGAGCTGAAGATGTTGAGGTTCTCTTTGGGAGTGACGAGGATGGATAGGATCAGGAATGAGTACATCAGAGGGACAGCACATGTGAGATGTTTTGGAGACAAAGTTAGAGAGGCCATGTTGAGATGATTTGGACATGTTCAGAGGAGGGAGAGTGAATATATCGGTAAAAGGATGCTGAGGTTAGAGCTGCCAGGCAGGAGGCCGAGAGGAAGACCAAAGAGGAGGTTTATGGATGTAGTGAAGGAGGACATGAAGGTAGTCAGTCTGAGAGAAGAGGATGCAGGGGATAGGGCTAGATGGAGGCAGATGATTCGCTGTGGCGACCCCTGAAGGGAACAGCCGAAAGGAAAAGAAGAAGATTAATTTATTTGTTTGCATAAATATTAACCCCATTTCCATAAAAGTTGGGATTTTTTCTAAAATGCAATAAAAACAAAAATCTGTGATTTGTCAAGTCTCTTGAAACTTTAATTAACTGACAAAAGATCAAAGAAAAGATATTCAATGTTTTCACTGACCAACTTAATTGTATTTTGTATATATATATATATATATATATATATATATATATATATATAAAAACAAATTTAGAATTTGATGCCTTCAACACACTCAAAAAAAGTTGGGACAGAGGCAAAATAAGACTGAAAAGTTTATAGAATATTCAAGTAACACCATGTTGGAGGATCAGGTTAATTGGTAACAGGGGAAGGGATCAGGATTGGGCATAAAAGGAGCATCCACCAAAAGCTCAGTGTTTGCAAGCAAGGATGGGTCGTGGCTGACCACTTTGTGCCGAACTTCATGAGAAAATTGCCAGTCAGTTCAAAAAGAACATTGCTCAATGCAAGATTGCAAAGAATTTAGGTCTTTCACCATCTACAGTGCATAATATCGTGAAAATATTCAGAGAATCCAGAGAAATCTCATTGCATAAAGGGCAAGGCCGGAAACCACTGTTGAATGTGCGTGACCTTCGAGCCCTCAGGTGGCATTGCCTGAGAAATCGTCAGGCTACTGTGATAAATATAACCACATGGGCTCGGGAGTACTTTGGAAAACCATTGTCACTTAACAAAGTCTGCTGCCGCATCCAGAAATGCGACCCGAAACTCTTACGCAAGGAGGAAGCCACACATCAACTATGTAGAAATGCCGGCGAGTTCTTTGGGCCCGAGCTCATCTCAGATGTACTGAAAGGCAGTGGAAATGTGTGCTGTGGTCAGATGAGTCCACGTTTCAGCTTGTTTTTGGGAAAAAGACCAACCAGACTGTTATAAGCAAAAGGTGTAAAAGCCAGCATCTGTGGTGGTATGGAGGGGCATCAGTGCCCACAGTGTGGGCGACATGCATATGTGTGAAGGTACCATTGACACGGAGGTATATATTGGGATTTTAGAGAGACATATGCTGCCATCAAGGCAACGTCTTTTCCCAGGAAGTCCCTGGTTATTTCAGCGGGACAATGCCACGCCTCATCTGCATGTGCTACAACAGCGTGGCTTAGAGAACTTTTGTGGAAATGGGCTTAGTATTATTATTCAAAAAATCCATTACATTCTCATTCCAAACATAAAGTTAAATAGATTGTAAAAGGCATGTGTTGTTTTTGAGCTACTGTTTTAATAGATGGCTGGAGTGGCTTGCATTTCAGAGCTCCTGTGTGGTAAGATGATGCTGAAATCAGGCGGTTAACATCCCTCTTTTCACACATTTCTTTTTTGCCACACTTTACTTACAGTGTGAGATCAGAACTCGGAGTATATTCGGAGAAAATGTTCTACTCGTTCCAAATCAGGACTTTCTCGCCTTGATTAAACTGTTGTAGTTTACTCTCATTTAGATGAAAAATTCAAATCATGTAGTCCTACAGTAGTTTGTCATGCCGTTCCTGTGCTATTGACTGGAAATTCCCGAGTGTGTGAATATGAAAGTAATGGGGAAGGGGGTCTTTTCCTAGGGTTAGACTAGGACCCTAACCCTGGCATGTGGCATGCGATTGTGGTGGAGTGTTTAACCTTGTGGTGTATTTCAGTAGTGTTATTCAGCTGAGTGCACAGAGTGGTGATTGGGTTGCATGCTGTACTCTTCATCCTTGGTGGTAATTAGACTAATTTTCTCTCCTTGCTAGTGTGGCTAGGTCTGTATGTGGAAACAGTTGTGTTTAGTATAATAGCATTTAAATAATCATTTCATGGTTTCTATTGTAAATTACCTTTTTTATTTGTCCCTTGAATTGATGTGGCTTCCTGTAATTATATTAAGCATTTTAGCCTTTTATTACATTTCTATCATACATTAAAACTAACTTTATTAAAACAAATGTTTTTATAATCATAAACTGTTCTGGATTAGTTTTATAGATTGTAGTATAAGTAATAAACTGTTGCGGTGTTGTTACCAGTCCAGTGATAATTAGTCTTTTATTATCCGAGTGTCAATTACAACCCCAATTCCAAAAAAGTTGGGACGCTATGTAAAATGTAAATAAATGTAAAATAAAAACGATAGAAATTATTTGCAAATCTCATAAACCCATGTTATTCACAATAGAACATAGAAAACATATCAGATGTTGAAACTGAGGAAATGTACCATTTTAAGAAAAAAATAAGGTAATTTTGAATTTGGTGGTGGCAACACGTCTCAAAAAAGTTGGGACGGGGCAACAAAAGACTGGAAAAGTAAGTGTTACTAAAAAGAAACAGCTGGAGGAACATTTTGCAACTAATTAGGTTAATTGGGAACAGGTCAGTAACATGATTGGGTATAAAAAGAGTATCTTAGAGAGGCAGAGTCTTTCAGAAGTAAAGATAGGCAGAGGTTCACCAATCTGTGAAAAACTGTGTCTACAAATTTTGGAACAATTTCAGAATAATGTTCCTCAAGGTAAAATTGCGAAGACTATCTTATTATCTACAGAATATAACATCAAAAGATTCAGAGAATCTGGAGAAATCTCTGTGTCCAGGGGACAAGGGCGAAAATCAATATTGCATGCCCATGATTTTCGGGACCTCAGGTGGCACTGCATTAAAAAACAGGCATGATTCTGTAATGGAAATCACTGCATGGGCTCAGAAACACCTCCAGAACTCATGGTCTGTGAACACAGTTCACGGTTAAGGCTCTGGGTTACTGATCAGAAAGTCGGGGGTTCAAGCCCCAGCACCGCCAAGCTGCTACTTTTGGGCCCTGAGCAAGGCCCTTAACCCTCTCTGCTCCAGGGGTGCTGTATCATGGCTGACCCTGTGCTCTGACTGTGCAGTAATATGTGAGAAAAGGCTTCTTCTTCTAATATGTGAACATGATCCAGGAATGCCACTGTCTTCTCTGCACCAAAGCTCATTTAAAATGGACTGAGACAAATTGGAAAACTGTTCTGTGGTCAGATGAATCAAAATTTTAAATTCTTTTTGGAAACCTCTGGACTAAAGAGCAGAGGGACCACCTGGCTTTTTATCAGAGCTCAGTTCAAAAGCCTTCATCTCTGATGGTATGGGGTGCATTAGTGCCTATGGAATGGGCACATTCCATATCTGGAAAGGCCCCATCAATGCTGAAAGGTATATACAGGTTTTGGAGCAACATATGCTTCCATCCAGACAATGTATTTTTTAGGGAAGTCCTTGCATATTTCAGCAAGACAATTTTTAACCACATACTGCATCTATTACAACAGCATGGCTTCATAGTAGAAGAGTCCGGGGGCTTGAAAACATTTGGCGCATCATGGAATGAAAAATATGAAAAAATATGTTGAGCAGCTAGAATCCTGTATCAGACACAAATGGGACAACATCCCTCTCCCAGAACTCCAGCAACTGAACTCTTCAGTTCCCAGACGTATATGGACTGTTGTTAAAAGAAGAGGTGATACTACACAGTTGTAAACATGGCCATGTTCCAACTTTTTTGAGATGTGTTGCAGCCATCAAATAAAAAATTACCATAATTTTCCTTAAAGTGGTACATTTCCTCACTTTAAACATTTTATCTGTTTTCTATGATCTATTGTGAATAAAATATGGGTTTATGAGATTTACAAATCATTGTATTCTGTTTTTATTTTACATTTTACACAGAGTCCCAATTTTTTTGGACTTGGGGTTGTAAATCTGTTCCATCACTCTTGAGGTTCTTTCTTTTTTTTTTGAAAGCTGAGGGTTGGCATGTTGAGGGTTACAATAAACTTACTTGTTTACGATAAACTGATTTTTTTTCAATAAACTGATTCTTTTATGTTAAACAGGTTTTTTTGTGATAAACTGACTTGTTTATGATGAACAGATTTTTGTTTACAATAAACTGATTTTTTTTATGATAAACTGACTTGTTTACTATAAACTGATTTGTTGAATGAATCACATGCCTTTCCTGCTTTTTCCTATGTATTAAAAAGAACCTTTATAGTAATGGGGTGGGTCTTAACCTGACTTGGGTTGTATTAGACCAGAGGCCACAGGTTTTGACCAGGTAAAATGTCATTATAGTAAACTCTGACTGCTACTGGTCATAATAATAAGTTGTGCTTCCCCTATTTTAAAAATAATCAGCTGCACATCATGTAAAACCCACTCTTCTGTTTTTGGTGTGTTTACATTTAAATTTGTATTTGTCCAATCATCACTGATGTTCAGGATTGGGTACAGGTTTTGCTAATTGTCACATAAACAGCAGAACAACATCAAACAAAGCTGTTTTTAACTGTGTACAACAGAAAACTCTTTCATGCTAAACCTATATTGAATTTCTTAATAATAAACAGAACAGACAGGCCTTCCAGGACAGGTGTGACTTACACAGGGTTTCCGCAGGTCCTTAAAAAGCCTTAAAATGTCTTAAATTCCTTAATGTAAAAATAAGGCTTTAACTAGCATTAAAATGTGTTAAATTCATGTTTCAAAGGTGTAGGATCTCAGAGCGAACCAGGCAGTGAAGATGTAACAGGAAGAGATAAAACAATGAGCCACATTCCACTTAAGGGGCCCAAACCTCGGACCATTCAAACCATAACTCAAAGACTCTGTCACAAGATGGGGCCCACCTAATCTGGGAACACATTTTTCTGCCCTGATTTCTTTATCTCACCTACTACAACCTAGATTAACTACATGCCTTCTTAACGCTAAGGTAAATGTACGTGAAAAAAGATAAAATATATGTGAAACATAAGTGAAAAGATATGTGTCTTATTGCTTTACAATTCTACTGCCTTGAGCTGCTGATCTTGCTACAGTTCTCTTAAAATAGTATCTCACTGTGTTTAGGATATTATTGCCGGTGGCCATGGAGGTAATACCTAATGCATAATTAATTACTACACTAATTTCAACTTCTCGCTGGATGAATAGTTGATCAGTGATACTAAATTAGCCAAATTTCCCCTTTTGAGCTGATCTGCTAATCTCTCCTGCCTATTTGGAAGAGAATACAGGGAGCTAATTTTACTTACATAAAATGGTGGAGAATATATCAACTTAACCCAAACAGCTCATTTTCCCTACAATTCAGTGCAATAGTAATATTACAAAATAGCAATGTTTTTTTCTTCTTTACAAAAATGTATGTACATTTATAACACCACCAGCTACATTACACTGGCATTAAATTGCAAAAAAACTAGACCCAGACAAGACCAACACCACACATTGCCTGAATCCATGTCAAGACCGAGACGTGTGATGTGTTCATTTGCTGGTTGCAGTACCTTCCTAACCTGACATAAAATTTCAATTAATTTGAAATTTCGATTAATTTGAAGTCAGTTATGAAATTGAATTAATGAAAATAACCCATCTACTGTGGTACTTAGGACATCTTAAGCATAGCCCATTCGTCTAGCATGTGGAGCATGTGTGAGGTAAATGAAATGACAGATTTTACTAACTAAGATTAAAAAAAATCCAACAGGAAGCTGTACAGCACATGTGAAGATGCCAATCAAAGCACATTTCCCTTAATTTAAGCACACAGCACAAATACAGCGAATACAAAGAGAACAAATACAGCTGTGCATTTCAAAAACTTATGCCAAATGATTTTAGACATAAGAAGACGAAGTATTTTGAAACATAGTCATGTATAGGCACCGAGACCGGTCTCGAGTACCACAACACTACTTCATAGCTGATAATGTATGATTATTAAGATTATTTCTATAGACTCAAAGCTCAGCTGGTGGAAAATGATTTTCTTACATAAGGCCTAAACTCAGCAATAGTGTTCCAGAGAAATTAATTACATTAAAATATTTATACATTAGAGAATTTTTACGATTTGTAGTAATTCTCATAGATTTATAGTAAACTCATTACTGATTATACATTGGTTATTTAATGTGCTCTATCATAAAAAATGAAAAAGTACTATTTTAATAGAGATATCACATGGTATTAGACAATCAAATGTAAATCACTGGTTCTGATTCTTATGCTGTAGTCTGTGTTTCTAAAACCTCGATCCATGAGTCTCTTTTTAACTGTAATCACCTGCTGGTGTAAAGATCTCTGTACAGCCCTGCTCTAAACAACACAAATATACTAAAAACATTCATTATCCCACATGTCAAGCTCTAGAAAACATTTCCGTTATTAAATGTTAGGAAATTCCACTAGTACATCAGTTATATTAGTCCTAGTATTTCAGTAAAGTACTGAAATGTGAGAGTACTGAAAAACATACCTGAAATGTGAAGGAGGTAAACTGTCAGTGTTGTAGCTTGTACAGATCTCAGTGTCTCTCAGAGGCGTTCTGTAGTATCTGATAAACTGAGTTACTATTTATCTTCTTTTAGAATTGATGACTTAATGCAAACCTCCGCCTCCTTCTTTTTCTACTTTACAAAACAGATTTGATGTAAATCTGAGATGGACAGGGCACGGCTGAAGAAAAAAAAAAAACAGAGCACTGGAGATGTTTATCAAGGTGTCTTTAGTGTGTAAATTTGAGAAAAAATCATTCAGTTCAGTTTTGATGAACTTATACAGCACAAAGATGAGGACATTATTGAATCAGTTAAAATGAACTCTGTTATATGTTTAAACTCAGCTGTTCAGACAGGAGTTCATTCCTCCACCTGGGTGCAGGGCAGAGAAGAGTGTTGATGAAGATCTTCCTTGTATCCTGAGGGATGGTGGGTCGAGCAGTGCTAGAGGCTCAGCGAGAGCATGGTGCAGATCAGGGTGTGATGAGTGCTTTATTAAGGAAGGTGGGTGCTGCCATGTTTTTGGCTTTGTAGGTGTTTTAAATCTGATGCAGGATGCCTGTGGAGGGAACACAACACAACTTGGGGAGACTGAACACAATCAGTTGATTAAGGTGTCCAGGGACATATCTGATAAAGAAGGGAGGCCCCACTCTCCACAGATACGGGGAATAGGAGGGAAGCCCAACTCTGGCCTATGTATGTGTATTAGCAGAGTCCAGCTAATTTCACAAATTCAGTAGAATAGAGTGTGTCATGATGAGGCAGAACCACTCAATCATGCTAGCTGCACATATTCATAGGCCCGACAGTGGGTGATGTGAAAAACCTCAGAATGCAGAGAGAAACCACCTACTGACAGACTGAGACATTTAGATTTAAATTCAACTTTATTGTCATTGAGCAGAGTACAAAGATGAATGGAGTTAACATCTAACCAGAAGTGCAAAACAACAAGTCACATTAGGTGTAAAGTGCAAAGAGACAATGAGTTAGTTTGGCAGTAGGGTTAGGGTTAGGGTTAGGTTGGCAGTAAAGTGTAAGTGAAATGTGCAAATGGCCTGGTATCAACAGTGCCCATGATATATAGGCATGAAAAAAGTGCAAATGGTATGTAAATGAGTCTTGAGACATGGACTACAGTGGAGAAGACAAAGGTGCATGTGGAATGGAACTAGTACTGTAGAAACTGTTAAGGTTAGTCCAGAGCTTGACCTACTCTCTGAATGCTGTCTCTAAAGACAAAACAGTGTTAAAGACTGAGCTTAAGTCAATAAATAGCATACATACTGCACATAGGGGTTGCTATTATCCAGGTGGATAAAGGCAGAGTGGAGTGCTGTAGTAATGGCATCCTTTGCTGAACTGTTGGAGCGGTAGGTGAACTGATATGGGTCCACTGTTTAGGGCAGACAGGATTTCAGGTGGCAGCTTTGTGTGCCTTCACTCTAGTTTAGTCTAGTTGGAACCTGCACACTTACTATCATCCAATAGATCCCAGATCCATGGGGTCTCAGCATCATTTTACATCTCAATTTCTTCAAATACACAAAACAAAACATAACCAAATCCATCTCATGATGTTAATTTTGATATACATTTGGCTCCCTAAATTAGCATGAAACCTTCTCTCTCTCTGCTTCTCACAGAATGTCAGATTCAATTCTCCCTCTATCTGTGAGAGATCAGGCTTAAAGGGCCTTGAAGGACACAGTTGGCCATTGACTCCACATACATGGTATACATACACATAACTACAAAATAACAAAATAAAACAAACAAGATAAATATCCACAAAATAAAAAAAATAAAATAAAAAATGAAATAAAATAAAACACAGTTCTCTTTTTTTAATTTCTGACATATTTAGTCACCTGTGCTACAAACGGCTCTGTAGGCTTCAGTAATATCAAAAAAGGCCGGGTTTTCATTTGATTATGGTGCATGTGAATTCCCAGGACTGGTAGAAGGGTCTACACTTGATTGTTCTATTGAGTGCTCTACTGAGCAACAGAACAGTTCACAGTTAACTCACTGAAAGCAGTAGTGATGATAACATGGCTAGCAAAGGGATCCCCACTTAGCAAATAGCCAAAGTTCCAATGGCTTCAAACATACACTATATGGCCAAAAGTATGTGGTCACCTGAGCATCACACACATATATGGTTCTTCCCCAGACTGTTACCACAATGTTGGAAGCACACAACTGTATAGAATGTCTCTGTAGACTGTAGCATTACAGTTTCCCTTCACTGGAACTAAGAGGCCCAAACCTGTTCCAGAATAACGATGCCCCTGTGTACAAATTGAGCTCCATGAAGACATGGTGTGTTAATGTTGGAAGAAGGTTGAAGAACTAAAGGTTGAAGAACCTCAACCCCACTGAACACCTTTGGGATGAACTGGAACTGGAGCCTCCTCACATCAACATCAGTGCCTGACCTCACCCCAAAATCTAGTGGAAAGCCTTCCCAGAAGAATGGAGCTTATTATAGCAGCAAAGGGGGAATAAATCTGGAATGGGATGTTCAATAAGCACATATGGGTGTGATGGTCAGGGGTGCACATACTTTTGGACATATAGTGTAAATAAATACACTCACCACTGCCATGAAGAGATGAGTCTATGACTAGCTTTGGTATGAGGTGAGTAGAGTATGTGATGAGAAGATATTAACAGCAGGTAATTAACACTGAGCTTTTTACATTAAATATTTTGACAGTAGAAAATGTCCTTCAGATGTTTTTGTCCCGTATCTGACACACTGAGCTGCTGATTTTAAACAGAAACTGTAAATGTAAAAAAATAATAAATAAAACCAAGATAAATCTGATAAAATGTAAGATCTTTTTCCGCCTTGAATGTGATATAGCAACCAACAAAATTTAAGTGAAAAGCAAATTCAAATGTTTTAGGAAAGAAAAAAAGAAAAAAACTTACAATAACCTGCAAAAGTTGCATAAGTTTGCACACCCTTTTATAATGCATCATGTGACTGTGCTCAGAATTAACCAATCACATTTAAACTCATGTTCAACAGTAATTATCATACACCTGTCATCAGTGAAGTGATTCTGAAGTCAGCTGTTTCTGTAGGATTTTCTTGATGACATCTTGGTTCCATCCAACTGCTGTTATGGTGTGAAGTTATGGTGTACAAAGAGCTTACAATGCATATACAGCAATTCCAAAACATTAAATGTACCATGGAACCTCAGTAAGGTCATCATCAACAAGTGGAGGAAATTGGGCACCACAAATACATTTCCAAAAACAGGATGTCCCTCCAAAACTGATGAAAGGACAAGAAGAAATCTTAAATAAAATGAGAAGCACAAATGAATAAAATGAGAAGCACAAATATTTTTCTGTGCTATAAATTTAAAAAAAGTTCTGTGAATGCATTTGGAAGATATGAAGAAACGTTCCTAACATTGTGTGCTGGAGTTCAGCTGTGTTACGTAATCACAGGGAGGGCAGGATGCAATCGCTGGAGAAACGGTAGTTTATTTAGAAAAAGGGGAAACACAAAAGAACAGGCAGGATCCAAAAACACACAATAATCCACAGAAAACAGGAACATGAATAATCCAAAAAAGGGCACAGAAGGTAATCCAATAGGGTGAGGCAGTACCCACAAAACACAGTACATGAAAAGAAAACAAAACGAAACAAGGCAAAAACACACATTGCTAGGCTATGGTCTATGAACAAGAACTATGATCTATGGGCTATGGGCGAGAGAGCGTGAGAAGGTAGCAGGCGTACAGCACATGATTAAACAAACACTAATACTCTGCGTTTAAGCGGAAACGGGAAGAGGTTTAAATAAACAAACTTAAACAAGCACAAACACGAAACACCTGAAACTAATAATGACATAAAACGGAAAACCAATGAACATAAGGAGGCAGAGACATGACATAAACCAAAATAAAAGCACATGGCAAAGTACACATAACGAGAGTCCATGAATGAATCAGTCCAGCGGTTTTTGTGAATGAAGGGAAGCGAGGAAATGCGCTGCTCGGCAGTTCTCCGTAGCAGTGCGGAGCGTGGAATGCGGAAGTCTCACGAAGCAAGCGACACCAAATGCATTGCCGGCTGTCCTCAACGGCAGCTTGGAGGAGGAAATGCGGAAGTCTGTCGTTCGCTTCGTGAACGACGCCGCATGCAAGAGGTTCTCTAACAGAGCCCCCCCCCAAAGGCGCTTCTCCCGAAGCGCCGAAAGTTCCAACCGCTCTGGTGGACCTGGGCCCCTGGGCAGGATCCTGTCCAGTGTTCCAGAGCCAGAGCGGAGCATGTCTGGTTGTCCCTTTGGCCACGGTCGAGAACTTGGTTGAGAACTTGGTTTGGAACTTGGCTTGGAGCTTGGCTTGGAGCTTAGCGTGATTCTTGACCTGGTGCTTGGCTTGGAGCTTGGAGCTTGGCTTGGAGCTTGGAGTGGTGCTTGACCTGGTGCTTGACCTGGTGCTTGGCTTGGAGCTTGGATTGGCTTGGTGCTTGACCTGGTGTTGGTTAGGAGCTAGGAGCTTGGCTTAGCTTAGAGCTTGGACTGGAAACTAGACTGGAACCAGGACTGGAAACAAGACTGGAATCAGACTTGGCACCTGGACTGGAGACAGACATGGAAACAGGCTTGGGAAAAGACTTGGAAACAGGCTTAGAAACAGGCTTGGAGACAGACTTGGAGAAAAAACTGAAAACTGGACCTAAGACTGAACTAGAAACTTGACTGAAAGCTAAACTAGAAACAGAACTGGAAATGAAATTAGAAACCTGACTGGGAACTGGACTGGGAACCAAACTGGATGTTGGATTTGGACTGGATTTAGGATTGGATATTAGACTGGATGCCGGACTGTGACCCAGACTGGAAGCTGGACCTGAAACTGAACTGGAATCTAAACTAGACACTGGACTGAAAACTGGACTTGAAAGAAAACCAGAAACTGGACTGAAAACGAAACTAGAAGCCTGACTGGAAACTAAACTAGAAACAGAACTGGAAACTGAACTGGGAACTGGACTGGGAACAGGACTGTTCCCAGTCCTGGGAACAGGACTGGAAATCAAACTAGAAACCAGACTGAAAACTGGACTTGAAACTGAACTAGAAACAGGACTGGAACTTGGACTGGAAACTGGAATGGCAACTGGATTGGAAATGAAACTAGAAACTGGATTGGAAACTGGACTTGAAACAAAACCAGAAACTGGGCTGAAAATGAAACTAGAAGCAGAACTGGAAACTGGACTAGAATCTGGACTGGAAATTAAGTTAGGAACTGAACTGGATTCTGACCTGGATTCTGGATTGGATTCAGATGGTAGGTCCAAGAGGTCTTACATGGTATGAAGTGAGTAGAGTAAAAGGACCAGAGAGACGTGATGAGAAGGTGTTTGTAACAAAAACTGCATCACCTTAATTTTGTGACTTTTACATTAACAACCCTATTGTGAAATATTCTAAATGTTTTATTGTCTAAACTGTGGCTGTTTTGTAGCTTTTAGAGGAAACATTTCTCCTTCGTAAGTGTTAATAGCTCGAGTGTTGGAGTAGTGTATTAGAAGAGAAATTAAATCTGGAGGTAAACCATCAATGTTCTGTTTTTATTTTGTCTCTGTGACCTTCAGAAGCTGTAAACTCAGCTTCCTATTTGTCGTCCTTCAGGCAAAAAGGCTTATGCAAACCATTCTGTCCCTTTTGTCCTGCTCTACATAAACTCTGAATAAAACAAATCACAGTGACTGACAGACTGGTCTAAATGCAAAGGTTTGCACACCCTTGGGGCATGACATTTAGGTTATGTAGGTGTTCCTTCATTACACTGACATCTCTGTTAGAATTCAGCAGATGATTAAAAGGTGAACTATATAACAGAGCTACATTTTCCTTTTTCACTCAGAGCACAGGGAGATGCAGACAGACACATGGACTGTGTGAAAGGTCTATGTGAGTCTTTCTGTTGCATCATCTGCAAATAACACAAGTTCCTCAAAAATAAAATATAATCCACAAAAAATAAAAATAAAAAACAGAATCCCAATGGCTCCAAAAGTATAAGAGTACACTCACCACAGCTATGAAGAGATGATAGGAGTCTGTCACCAGCTTTAGAGGACAGGTCGCATAGATCCAAGATACAAATGAGGTCCAACATTGTACAAGATGAGTAAAGTAAAATGATCAAAGAGTTATGATGAGAATATATTTATAACAAATATCATAGTCACTGTGACATTGTTGAAGGTTGCAGCATGGTACACACACACTAGAGGACATCCAGACGTTAGACTCCACCCTTGGCAGGTTAGACGGGGTCAAATAGAACACAGACTCAAACTCTCTGCAGTGTGTGTATATTAATCAATGAATAGCCTTTATTCATTGATTAAAGTAATTAACTGTGGGGTTTATACACTCACCATGCTCTTTATTAGAAACACTATACTAATACTGGATAAGGCCTCCCTTTGCCCTCAAAATAGCCTCAATTCTTCATGGCATGGATTCCACAAGATGTTTGGAAACATTACTTTCAAATTCTGGTTCATGTTGAAATGATTGCATCATGCAATTCCTGCAGGTTTTTCAGGTGCCCGCTCATGCTGCGAATCTCCTGTTCTACCACATCCCAATGGTGTTCTATTGGATTCAGATCCGGTGACTGGAAAGGCCACCAAAGAACACTGAACTCATTGTAATGTTCATGAAACCAGTTTGAGACGACTTTTGCTTTGTGACATGGTGCATTATCATGCTAGAAGAAACCATTAGGAGATGGTAAATTGTGGCCATGAAGTAAGTGTCATGGTCAGCAATAATACTGAAATAGGCTGTGGCATTCAAGCCATGATTGACTGGTACTAATGGTCCCAAACTGTACCAAGAAAACATTCCTCACACCATTAGACCACCTGCACCAGCCTAGACTGTTGACACAAGGCAGGTCACCTTATTCAAATTTCTCTGTCCTTTTGTCCTACTTTAAATAAAACACCTTTGTTACACCTCTGCATTTTCTCTCAAATTGCTGTTTGTACTTGCAAATTGCTTTCTGTTTGTTTGAGAGTCGAGTTTTCCTTTGCAAAGCAGATTGTGTTGGTTTGTGAAATGGCAGATTTGTTTGTTTAGTTTTGGCACAAATTTATCTCCATATAGAAGTCTATAAAATTGTTCATTAGGCGTGGACAAAGAAATCATAAACTCTAGCCACAAAATCTGTGGTCTGAATCAGCTGCCATCTTGTCCCCCTCAACTGCGCTGTGTAGTACGTCCAGGTTGTATTCATGCTTACCACTTATACTGATCAGTTCACGTGCGCTAAATGCTCCGGCACTCAGCACGAGGGGAAATCCGTAACTCTTGTCAGTTCAGCTCTGTGAGCTTTGTCTTTTATTTTTTATTTTTTATTTGTCACTGTGACCTTCAGAGACTTTTTTTCCATTTGGTGATAAATGGAGCTGCCTATTTGTCTTCCTTCAGGCAAATCACCTTATTCAAACCTCTCCGTCCTTCTGTCCTACTTTACATTAAACCAAATCTGAGTGTGGGTGGAACTGTGTGTGTGTGTGTGTGTGTGTGTGTGTGTGTGTGTGTGTGTGTGTGTGTGTGTGTGTGTGTGTGTGTGTGTGTGTGTGTGTGTGTGTGTGTGTGTGTGTGTGTGTGTGTTTGTGTGTGTGTGTGTGTGTGTGTGTGTGTGAAGCGGTTGAAGATGCAGGACGCAGGAGGCGGAGGAGAGTTCTGCAGAACCCCCAACTTACAGGATTCCTTTAACTGCAAATGTTACTGCAACTGCAGTTTTTGAGTTTGAATGATAGTATTCCTCTTATAGCAATTTTACAACAATTTTTAATTTATTAATGAACGACATTACACTTTTTACCTGTTCATGGTTAAATTTAATTTTACAGAACATCCAAAAACTCGAGTCTTCAGGACAGACGAGTTTCCAGTTTCTCTATAACATGAAAACAAATGGGTTTTTTTCTAATTAGTGTTGGAGACTCAGACACAGTCTCAGTCATCAAGTCTAGGCTGAAAACAGATTTGTTTAGTCAAGCCTTTTTTAATAGTTTTTTTTTTCTTAGACAAAGCTGCAGATCTGGAGGGTTTATGGGCAAAAAGTGTGTAGGTGAACTGGGATGTTTGAATGCTGTCTCCCCATGCTGTTACAACACCAGAAGTAGGCTGGACACAGTTGCGGTCAAAAACTTCGTCACTTTATTCAGCACACATGTGAAAGGACACAGGGTAAACAACAGGTTTTTAGAAGGCTTCGAGTCTTCGCAGGATAACGTGGTCAAGTTTATACACACTCTCAAAAGTATTAGCGCTAGCAGTAAGAAAAGACACACACTTAACTACGGAAAAAACAAACGGAAAAACAGCATCCAACAATGAACCCCTACAACAAAATAGTGGTAACTACATAAAGTGTGCTAACTATTAGCGCTAACAGAAAATCAAACACATGTGCAAGTAAACCTATCACTGAGATGTGTAAAATAGAAAGAGGGCTTGAGAGGAAGTCGGAATCCAAGGTACTTAGCTTAATGTCAAATGCCGTGAGAATCAGTCCAGAATACAATAGCTCAGTAGGGTAAGATTTGGAAAAAACAAATGATACTTCGCGTCCAACCTGTAACACAAAAGTCCTTAAATAGAGTGTTAGTGAAATAGAAGACAGGTGCGCGGGATTAGAAAGAGGGAGATTGTGACCGAGGTAGTGTGTGGGTGTTGTAGTCCCTGGCGGCCATGTTTGTAGGCCGCCGAGCTTGCTGGGAAGTGTAGTGTGGAGTGTGTGGATGAGAATTCTGGTAATTGAAGTCGCGCTTTTTGCGCAACCTAACAGAGCCCCCCCCCAAAGGGCTCACTCCGGGAGCCTCTCCTTGCCTGGGTCGACCTCTGGGTCTAGGTTTTGGGTATTCTGGATGGATGCGGTGAAATTCGTCCACCATTTCAGGGTCCAGCATGTCCTTAGCCGCCACCCAGCTCTGTTCCTTGGGCCCATACCCCTCCCAGTCAATGAGGTACTGAAGTTTTCCTTGACGTCGCCGGGATTTTAGAATCTGATGAATCTGATAGGCCAGTTGTCCGTCAACTTCCTGTGGGGGAGGTGGATTAGAAGGGTTTTGAGAGGTGAGGATGCCTGTGTGGAAGGGTTTCAGGAGAGAAACGTGAAACGAGGGGGCAATGCGCCAGTGTTTGGGGATGGCTAGTCTGTAGGTTACCTCATTGATGGGCCTGATGACTTTGAAGGGGCCGAGATAACGAGGACAGAGCTTCTGGCAGGGATGTCTGAGGTGCAAGTTTTGGGTGGAGAGCCATACCCGTTCACCGGGTTGGTAGCGTGGTGTTACCTGTCGGTGGCGATCCGCCTGGGCTTTTGATTTGGAGGCTGCTTGTTTTAGTCTCCTATGGGTGCTTGCCCAGACCTGTTCACTGCGGTCAAACCATTCGTTTACGGCTGGTGCGTCCGTGGCCGTGGCGTCCCACGGAAACAGAGGGGGCTGATAACCTAGCACGCATTGGAATGGGGTCAGGTTAGTGGCAGAATGGCGGAGTGAGTTCTGGGCGTATTCCACCCATGGCAGGAAGCGGGCCCAATCAGAGGGATTTTTGTGACAAAACGAACGGAGCATCCTTCCGACTTCTTGGTTAACCCGTTCCGCTTGCCCGTTGGATTCGGGGTGGTATCCCGACGTAAGGCTCACATTCACTCCCAATTTACCCATAAAACCGGACCATACGCGAGATATGAACTGCGGTCCCCGATCGCTAACTATGTCTTCGGGGATCCCAAAATAACGAAATACATGTGAGAATATCAGTTCTGCTGTGTGGAAGGCTGATGGTAGATTGGGCAAGGAAATTAGACGGAGGGATTTGGAGAACCGATCTAAAATAACAAAAACGGTGGTGTGACCCAGAGAATTGGGGAGGTCCGTGATGAAGTCTACTGCGAGATGTGACCAAGGTCGTTGAGGAGTGGGTAGTGGCATGAGTTTGCCGGCAGGGAAGGTTCTGGGTACCTTAGTTTGGGCGCAGATGTCACAAGATTTGACCGCCTGTTGTATTTCTTGGGCCATATTGGGCCACCAGTACTTGTGGGACAAAAGGTGGTATGTGCGTAGGGAACCGGGGTGAGCGGTACCGGGAACCGTGTGAGCCCATCTTATTAATCGGGTTCTATAGGTAGAAGGGACAAACAATTTTGTGGGAGGACAAGCAGACGGTACGTACTTACGTGGGAATTTGTGAAGTAAACTGTCGAATTCCCAGTGCACATTACCGACAAAACAGGAGGGAGGTAGGATGTGGTCGGGTTTGGAAGGTGGTGAATCCCTAGTGTGGAGTCGGGAAAGGGCGTCCGCCTTGTGGTTCTTAGACCCGGGGCGATAAGAAAGGGTAAACTGAAACCGTGCGAAGAACAGAGACCAACGTGCTTGGCGAGGGTTTAGTCGTTTGGCTGTGTGCAGATATTCTAAATTCTTGTGATCTGTGAAAACGGTAAACGGGTGTTCTGCCCCCTCTAGCCAGTGTCGCCACTCCTCCAAAGCTAATTTTATCGCTAGCAGTTCACGATCTCCCACGTCATAATTCTGTTCTGCCGGTGATAGTTTTTTCGAAAAGAAGGCGATGGGGTGAAGTTTTGGTTTTTCCCCTAGACGTTGGGATAATACGGCCCCCACCCCCGCCTCAGAGGCATCTACTTCTACTACGAAGGGACGAGAAGGGTCTGGGTGCTTGAGGATAGGAGCCGTGGTGAAAGCCGCTTTGAGTCTGGAGAATGCCCCCTCGGCCTCGTGGTTCCAAACCAGACGGCGAGGACCGCCCCGCAACAGAGAAGTAAGGGGTAGGGCAATCGAACTAAAACCCCGGATAAAGCGTCTGTAAAAGTTGGCGAAACCCAAGAAGCTTTGGAGCTCCTTGATGGTAGTAGGAGTGGGCCATTGTGTTACCGCCGTGACCTTACTTTTGTCCATGGCCACTCCCTCGGGGCTAATGACGTAACCCAGGAAGGTCGTAGTATTAGTGTGGAACTCACACTTTTCTGCCTTTACATATAGTCCATTTTCCAGTAGGCGTGTGAGAACCTGGCGTACCTGAGATACGTGGATTTTGTAGTTGGGGGAGTAAATCAAAATGTCGTCAATATAGGCCACCATGAATTTTCCTAACATGTCCCTCAGCACGTCATTAATTAGGCATTGGAATACTGAGGGCGCGTTAGTTAGCCCATACGGCATTACGAGGTATTCGTAGTGACCTGTTGTTGTGCTGAAGGCAGTCTTCCACTCATCCCCTTCCCGGATACGCACCAAGTTGTACGCGCTACGGAGGTCCAATTTGGTGAAATATCGGGCTTCACGAAGTTGTTCTAAGGCGGAAGGGACGAGTGGAAGGGGGTAGGGATATTTCACCGAGGCGCGGTTGAGCCCTCGGTAGTCAATGCAAGGACGAAGGCCCCCTCCCTTCTTGGCCACGAAAAAGAAGCTGGCTGCTGCCGGGGAGGTGGAGTGACGAATATATCCCTGTTGGAGAGCCTCCTGAATGTATTCGGACATGGCTTTATGTTCTGCTTGGGACAGGGGATATATATGTCCACGTGGCGGAGTCATACCCGGCAGGAGGTCTATGGAACAGTCATAAGAACGATGGGGTGGAAGACCGCTAGCCCTGAGTTTACTAAATACCTCCTTGAGGTCGCTATATTCGTGGGGTATACAGACGGTGGGTGCGTTTTCAGGGCTTTCAACGGATGTAGTTGCGACAGTGAGTGATAGGGTGTTAAGGCATTGTTGGTGACAGAAGGGTGACCAGTTGAGTATTTGTTGGTTGGCCCAAGAGATGTGAGGGTTATGTTTTCTCAGCCACGGTAAGCCCAAAACCACGGGGTATCGGGTAGACTTGATAACCCAGAAGGATAATTCTTCGTGGTGGAGAGCGCTGACACGAAGCCCCAGGGTGTGTGTGTAGCGGGTGATGTTTCCGATGGGTGTACCGTTGATGGCCTGGATCTTTAGCGGTTGAGGTAGGGGACGAGTGTCTAGGTCAAGCTGACACACTATTTCCTCGTCGATGAAGTTGCCCGCTGCTCCGGAGTCGAGCATGGCTGTAACAAGAGTACAGACACCTGAATGTTCAAGGTAGACGGGTAGAGTAAAAGAACATGAAGTAACATCAGGAATCTGACTCACCGGGGTTGAACGGGTGCGTTGTCCGCCCCTCGTCGGAGTTATGCTTGTGGGGCGGACAGGGCAGGAATGAAGAGAGTGATCAGCGCGGCCACAGTAGAGACATAGATTCTCTCGGCGTCTCCTTTCTTTCTCGTCGGGGTCCAGTTTTGCATGGCCGATCTGCATGGGTTCGTCGCTAGCGGGGAGTCGGGTTGATTCAGGGTGCTGAGATGAATGCCTACGGCTGTAGAGAAGTTGATCGAGGCGAATGGCGAGATCAATTAACGAATCTAGGTTAAGAGGCTCATCGTGGCAGGCCATCTCAGTGATTATGGTGGGATTAAGGCCCTGACGGAAGACAGCTTTTAACGCCACGTCATTCCAGCCGCTACCCGCAGCGAGAGTCCGGAATTCTAACGCGTAATCCGCCACTCGAAGTGAGCCTTGCCTCAGTGTTAGGAGCCGTTCCCCGACTTCCTGGTGATCGGGGGCGTGGTCAAACACCCGCCGGAACATGGAGACAAAGGTGTCATAGGAAGCAACCGTTTCTCCCCCTCGTTCCCTTACTGCCGCCGCCCACCTTAAAGCCTTGCCTGTTAGTAAGGAGATGAATCGCGCCACTTTCTCATGATCCCCCATTTCCCCACAACAGTCAAAGTATAAGGAGCATTGTAAGATGAAACCCTTACATAATCCAGTGTCACCGTTGTACTTATCGGGTACGGGCATAGGCAGTCGAGGCGTAGAAAAGGATGTGGGAGCGGCGCGCTGCGTTGCTGTAGCCGTGACTTGAGAGAGAAGTTGAAGACTCTGATCCATTTCTCCCAAGCGTTGTTGTTGCGCGTTGATAATTTGACCGTGGGCTGCGATTGCTTGACGAATTTCCTCCGCTGCGTCCATGTCGAGGCGAAGTATTCTGTTACAACACCAGAAGTAGGCTGGACACAGTTGCGGTCAAAAACTTCGTCACTTTATTCAGCACACATGTGGAAAGGACACAGGGTAAACAACAGGTTTTTAGAAGGCTTCGAGTCTTCGCAGGATAACGTGGTCAAGTTTATACACACTCTCAAAAGTATTAGCGCTAGCAGTAAGAAAAGACACACTTAACTACGGAAAAAACAAACGGAAAAACAGCATCCAACAATGAACCCCTACAACAAAATAGTGGTAACTACATAAAGTGTGCTAACTATTAGCGCTAACAGAAAATCAAACACATGTGCAAGTAAACCTATCACTGAGATGTGTAAAATAGAAAGAGGGCTTGAGAGGAAGTCGGAATCCAAGGTACTTAGCTTAATGTCAAATGCCGTGAGAATCAGTCCAGAATACAATAGCTCAGTAGGGTAAGATTTGGAAAAAACAAACGATACTTCGCGTCCAACCTGTAACACAAAAGTCCTTAAATAGAGTGTTAGTGAAATAGAAGACAGGTGCGCGGGATTAGAAAGAGGGAGATTGTGACCGAGGTAGTGTGTGGGTGTTGTAGTCCCTGGCGGCCATGTTTGTAGGCCGCCGAGCTTGCTGGGAAGTGTAGTGTGGAGTGTGTGGATGAGAATTCTGGTAATTGAAGTCGCGCTTTTTGCACGACCTAACACATGCGCTGTGCATAAAGAACTCTCTGGCCTTTTGCCAGCTTTCTACTACGTGATGAGAAGGTACTTATAACAAAAACTGCATAACATTAACTTCATGACTTTGACATTAACAACCCTAATGTGAAATATTCTAAATCTTTTATTGTCTAAACTGTGGCTGTTTTGCAGCTTTTACAAGAAACATTTCTCCTTAGTAAGTGTTAATTAGAAGCAAGCTTTGTATTCGAAGCAAGAAAACATTCCCCACACCATAAGACCACCTCCACCAGCCCAGACTGTTGACACAAGGCAGGTTGAGTCAAGTCAAGTGGGTTTTTGTCATTCCTCTATATTGCCTGTATACATTGTAATGAAATGACTTTTCTTCAGGACCATGGTGCAACACAGAACAGTACGTATGACTACGTAAAGTGCAATACACAACAGTGTGAGATGAGTGCAAAACAATAAATACACAGAACAGTAGATACACAGAACATAGACTGTAAACTGTAAACATGGACTGTAACTGTAAGCTATTGTGTAATGTAGCAGCACAAGTATAGCACCAAACTAGCACTGCTTCTCTTGAAACAATCAATAACAATACAGGGGCAGAGACAGGACAGAAATTAAAACAAACATGTCTAGGTTATGCATGTAATCCTGTTCCTTGAGAAGGGAACGAGACATTGCATGAGCTTCACGTTGTGGGAAGCGCCCTCACATGTGACCGGTATCTGAAGTCTGTGTAAAATCACGCCTATTTATAGGCCTGCCATGGTCAAGTGATGTGGCATTTGCACATCGCGTGACTATAAAACAGCGCCTGTAAACCATGTCATCAGCCTCTATTATCTGGAGCAAAGACACGGTTCACAGGCAAGCCCCAGTATGACAAAGCTACGCAACGTCTCGTTCCCTTCTCAGGGAACAGGGTTACATGCGTAACCCAGACGTTCCCTTTCAAAGGGGACTCAATGTTGCGTGAGCTTCACGCTGTGGGAACGAGTATACCCACTCCGTCATACTGAGGATACGGGCTGTAACTGCTCCGACTTACACCGCTGGTACTGTAAGTACAAAAAGCCCTTACTGGACACAGTAGGTGCAATCTTCCTCGTTCTGGTGTAAGGAACAGAGGAGGGGAGAAAGCCTGCAACACTACCAACTGGGCAGCAGATGTAGGCACTTAGGAATAATATGGCCTAGGATATAGAGAGGCCTTGGCTAATCCAGGGGCAAAGTCAAGGCAGGAAAGAGCAACAGAGATGTCAGGGCCAGCCAAAAGTGCTACCTTTAGGGTTAGAAGCTTCTCTGAAGCTGGCTCTAAGGGTTCAAATGGGGTGCCTGACAGACCTTCCTGAACCATAGAAGGTCCCAGGAAGGTATGTGTGCTCTGTGGATGGGCCTCAGCCATCTGACACCATGCATAAACCTCGAAGTTAGAGGATGTTGCCCCACAGAGGCTCCATCAATAGGGGCATGGCTGGCCAAACTGGTGGCCACGTAGACCCTAATTGTAGAAGGAGCCAGCCCTACTGAGAAATGTTCCTATAAGAACTCCAAGACTGTAGCTATTGCACAGTTACTGGGTCTCACTGGTGTTCCTCACACCCGATAAAAAAGTTTCCACTTGAATGCATACAGTTTTCTCATGGATGGTGGTCTAGCATTTGACATGGTCTCTACAACTTTGGTTGAGAGACTGGAATCTATGAGCTGGGGCCAGACTCACCATTTCCATAGTTCTGGCTGAGGGTGCTATATGAACCCTCTGGCTTGAGGCAATAGATCCCTTCAAACGGGAATTTCCCAGGGATTGCTGTCCAGCGGAGATATTAACTCCGAGAACCAAATTCAACCTGGCCAATCTGGTGCTTCAAGCAGCAGATGTAGCATGATCTTGGCAAACTCTCGCCAGAGCCTGTGGGAGCAGAGTGATTGGGGGAAAGATGTATAGACATGACCTCGGCCATGTGTGTACCATGGCGTCCAGCCCTGACATTTTTTTTTTTTGGTGCGGGAGGAGTGAGGGCGAACCACACTGACAAAACTTCCTCTCCACCAGAAAATAATTAGTTCAGCCTGCCTGAGCAGGGAGGTGCGAATATAATCCTCCCTGGTTGATATATGACACCACCGCTGTATTGTCTAACACATGGTGACCTCTTAACTGAAGAGAAGAATTTCAGTGCTAGGAGTACAGCCCACACTTCTAGGCGATTTATATGCCACACTAGATGAGGGCCACTCCAGAGACTGTAAGGGAAGAGTCTGACATTACCATCTTGTGATAAGAGATGCCCCTAGAGTGTGACCCGAGGCTAGAAACCGGGGACCCATCTGAGGTCTCAGAGCACATAGGCATCACCGTGTGACACCGATTACTCTCAGGGGTTTCTTCCTCGGAAGAAACCCTCGACTTTCAGCCACCAATGAACGGTCTCATGTGCAATGGGCCCAATGGTATGACGTTGGCTGCTGCTGCCATAATCCCCAACAATCTCCATAGAGACTGGAGGGCATGCCCAGACCTAACTTTATCTTGCTCAATGTTGATAGGATTGCCCTATGCGTATTGGGGATAGACACGCCCTCATTGTATTTGAATCCCATATAACTCCTAGAAAAGTCACTCTTAACTGGGGAGGCAACTTTCCCTGAGGTTCTACCTGAGCCCTAATCGCCTCACGTGGGTGAGAACATCTCGTTGTTGAATCGCCAACTTCCTGGACGGTGCTAGAATTAACCAGTCTTCCAGGTAGTTTAGCACACAGAAGCCTGGAGTCAAAAAGGAGCCAGCAGCATCCATGCACTTCGTGAAGGTGTGAGGGGATAAAGCTAGTGAAAGGAAGAACCGATATGGATACAAATTGTTCCAAACGAAAACCTCAGGAACTTCCTGTGACTGGGAAATGGTCTGTGGAATGATACATTTGAGCATCAACATCTTGAACCTGTATGTCTGAAGAGTATGGTTCAGATTATGCAGATCTAAAATTGGCTGCATACCCCGTCTTTTCTGTGGACCAGGAAATAATGGCTGTAAAACCTCCCTCCCTCAGAGAAAGAGGTACGTGTTATATGTACCTTTTGTTCGGGGGGGTTGATCGAGCTGTGAACTGGACCCGGAACTCTTTTCTATTGAGGACCGAATCCATGGAGGCACATTTCTCAGTAGTTTCCACGCTGCCAGATGGTCTTTAGTGACGTTAACTTTCCACATTTTGTTGGAGGGAATGCATTAGATTTTCATTGCCCTGTGACAGCTCGCTGACCAGAGAAAACTGAAAACTTGGGACGACATTGACTAGGCAAGCCCTACAGTAATACTGGGGGCTAACTGCCCTAACAACCTCTCATCCCCTGCCTCCCTCCGAGGCCCCTCAGGACCGCTACTTTTTGCCTTTTCGGCACTGATTATCATTATAACTCAGGCCTACTAGCAAGCTGCTACTGTGGCCGCCTGGACCCTCTGGCTTTCTATGGGCACTAGCAGGCCACTCTGGCCTTCTGTGCCTCCCTCACAATTCAACAGGTCTGCCTGGTAGGCCTGCAACACTGCCATTGTATGCTGAGACCCACAAGCAAGCCGCATAGGCTACGCCAACCAATGCCGAGGTGTTCTTACACGGCTTGGATGGCAAAGCCCCCCAACTCCAGCACAAACCAGCTCTGGAAAAAAAAACTGTATCATGAACTTTATGCATTCTCGGATTCTGTATAATTTAAGAAGGCACTACACATAGCAGTGCGTTAAGACTATTACAGTTAATTAAAATGCAGCCTTGCTCTAGTAGTAACACTAGATTCCCCTATAGGCTCCAGCCTAATGATGGGGGTAACAAGTGGTAATGTTGCTGGCTGTCTAGATGTGGAATTAACATTTTTGCCAAAAGAAAAGGTTTAAATATTGATTAACTGTACCCCTGGTATAATGTAATGTGTGTTGTAAAGCTTTTCCTTGGAGACTACCATTAGCGCCATCTGTTGGTTTGGAAGAGGAAGTTGCTCAGCTGCATTTGTGAGAAAATGAAGCCGACAAAATCTTAAAAAAATAAATAAATAAAAATAAAATGTCACGTTTCTCACAAACATAACAGAGAGCTATGCAGATATGCATACGTTGGATTTTTTATTTGTTTAAAGATTGGTATTGGATTATATTTATTTGTGAAATATGATGTAGGGTCATATTTTTCTATATATATATATTTGTGAAATACAAGACATTTATTTGTTACACCTCTGCGTTTTCTCTCAAATTGCTGTTTTTCCTTGCAAATTGCTTTCTGTTTGTTTGAGAGTCGAGTTTTCCTTTGCAAAGCAGATTGTGTTTGTTTGTGAAATGGTACATTTGTTTGTTTAGTTTTGGCACAAATTTATCTCCATATAGAAGTCTATACCACCAAAGAACACTGTAATGTTCATGAAACCAGTTTGAGACGACTTTTTCTTTGTGACATGGTGCATTATCATGCTAGAAGAAGCCATTAGGAGATGGTAAATTGTGGCCATGAAGTAAGTGTCATGGTCAGCAACAATACTGAAATAGGCTGTGGCATTCAAGCCATGATTGACTGGTACTAATGGTCCCAAACTGTACCAAGAAAACATTCCTCACACCATTAGACCACCTGCACCAGCCTAGACTGTTGACACAAGGCAGGTCACCTTATTCAAATTTCTCTGTCCTTTTATCCTACTTTAAATAAAACACCTTTGTTACACCTCTGCGTTTTCTCTCAAATTGCTGTTTGTACTTGCAAATTGCTTTCTGTTTGTTTGAGAGTCGAGTTTTCCTTTGCAAAGCAGATCGTGTTGGTTTGTGAAATGGCAGATTTGTTTGTTTAGTTTTGGCACAAATTTATCTCCATATAGAAGTCTATAAAATTGTTCATTAGGCGTGGACAAAGAAATCATAAACTCTAGCCACAAAATCTGTGGTCTGAATCAGCCGCCGTCTTGTCTCTCTCAACCGCGCTGTGTAGTACGTCCAGGTTGTATTCATGCTTACCACTTATACTGATCAGTTCACGTGCGCTGAATGCTCCGGCACTCAGCACGAGGGGAAATCCGTGACTCTTGTCAGTTCAGCTCTGTGAGCTTTGTCTTTTATTTTTTTTTTGATTTGTCACTGTGACCTTCAGAGACGTTTTTTTTCCATTTGGTGATAAATGGAGCTGCCTATTTGTCTTCCTTATTCAAACCTCTCCGTCCCTCTGTCCTACTTTACATTAAACCAAATCTGAGTTTGGGTGGATCTCTGTGTGTGTGTGTGTGTGTGTGTTTTAATTATATCTTTAATAGAAATCATAATAGCAATTAAAATTTCTGTCTTTAAATTTGCGCATTGTGTGTTAAATTACCCTTTTTTTTAAAGTTTCAAAATGGTGAAACAAAATCCCTAAGTCAGTTTATGGTGGAGTGTAGTTTTTTTTTTTTTTCTTTGACTGTACTAATGGTTTGTAAACAACTGAAAGGAAGTAGGAAAATAACTAAAATGGCATTCACTAAATTCCAGGGGTTTCAGTACCGCGGTGTAAAATGAACGTTTCTGGAGGTGTGCCAAAGACGCAGGTTAAAAAGAACTAAGGTTTCACTGCAGATTTTTAGTCTTGCATGTTAGGACACACGATAGAATTGCTGTAAAGTCAGTTAAACTTTGAGCTTATTTAAGTGAAACAAGCATTTCATAACAATAGTCTTTTTCAAACATGAAACTCCTGTGATCACAGACAGGTATCTGAAGATATATCAGAATTAATGTAAAACCCCTGAGATCACAGACAGGTATCTGAAGATATAGCAGAATGAATGTAAAACCCCTGAGATCACAGACAGGTATCTGAAGATATATCAGAATTAATGTAAAACCCCTGAGATCACTGACAGGTATCTGAAGATATAGCAGAATTAATGTAAAACCCCTGAGATCACAGACAGGTATCTGAAGATATAGCAAAATTAATGTAAAACCCCTGTGATCACAGACAGGTATCTGAAGATATAGCAGAATTAATGTAAAACCCCTGAGATCACAGACAGGTATCTGAAGATATAGCAGAATGAATGTAAAACCCCTGAGATCACGGACAGGTATCTGAAGATATAGCAGAATTAATGTAAAACCCCTGAGATCACAGACAGGTATCTGAAGATATAGCAGAATTAATGTAAAACCCCTGTGATCACGGACAGACAACTATCTGCAGCAAATGGCTTTTCTTCCCAAACTACGCATGATCGTTGACCTATGCAGATTCTCAAAATAGGCCACGCCTACCCAATGACGCAATATCTGTTACACTGTTCTGAAATCCCCGGGAAAAAAGTGCCTGCCACACTGTAAAAAATTATGCAGGAGGGTGTTAAATACAACCCGTGCAAATCAGTTATATTTTACTTAAGTATATTAGTTAGCAAGTAAAATATATAAAAATGGGTACATTCTAACTACACTACCTATTTGTTAACAGTAATATCTGCAACAATAAAAAATTAAGTGTCGAGCTGCAGGTAAGTTTTTTTTGTTTATCATGTTGATATCATTCTTAATGAAAATGTTAACTTATTTAATGATAAGATTTACCAGAAGATTTGGATTTGTTAGCTTCTGTTATCTTGTTGGCACCACAGCCTGCTGCTGAAAATGCCTGGCCAAGGTGCTGATATTTAGGCAGGAAGCTCTCGAAAATGTATTTATTGTAAAACAGTAACTCAGCAAGTGATAATTAACTTTACCTCTCGCGACGGCTTCAAAAGTGAATATCATGTACTGCTTCCTCAGTGTCGGCGTTACACTACCAGTGTCTGTGAAATATGGACTGAGGTTATTTTATAATTCTCTGGGTCTGCATCTTATCTGAGGCTCCGAGTTAGAGTTAGCTAGTGATGCTAACCTAGATGCTCACCTGAGATGATAACATTACTACAGCTCGCGGTAATGTTAGATTCCCATTACCTTTTTGAAGGTTAACAATAACGTAGCATTACAGCTGTTCACCATGATGTAGTACAGAGAGTGAGTTAATGTTAACTACATTTAGCAGGTGTTTTGGACGAGGCAAGCTGTAGTAATTAGCATTAGGAGGATGGGTTAGAGCCGTACTTGGTGAATGTTAATGCTGGTTAACAGGTGCAGACAGTCAGTGGCTAACGGAACTTAGCTAGCTGAGTAATGTCCAGGCCAAAAGTTCTTCACAGGGGTGACATGTCATAAAGAGAGGTTGGGGTTTACCTTAGGTTATAATGCTTTCCACTATCTCTGTAATGTTGGTTAAATTAATTAGGTTTTGCAAAAAATTGGCGGTGAGGTGCTAAAGGCTGGAAAATTAATATTTGCAAGTTCGCTAGATTTTCCTGGTGAGTCTACAGCGCCATTTTGTTTATTAGGAGAGCGGAGGTCACATCTCCAAAATGACACAATTTGTAATGCAATTTCTCAGCTGAAGCCCAAAGGCATGTGTCCATATTTTGTAGCTAACATCTGACCAACACTCTTTTTGCTCTTTTACAGCTTTTCAAATGGAAGGACTCCTGTCTTCCCAGATGGCCGAGAGATTTGCAAGAATCCAATTCTTAAATCTGTCAAATGTTTAAATGATTTTAATAAATGTCACCTGAATTTCATGCAATTGTTTGTTTATTTTGGGAGCATTTTAGTAGAATTTTAGCATACAAATCACATTTTAGGATAATTTTAGGGGAAAAAAGAACTAATCTTCCGTTGAACTAAAAAGAAGATATTTTGAAGAATGTTGTAACCAGACAGTTGATGGTAGCCAGTGACTTCTATAGTATTTTTTTTCCTACCATGGAAGTCAGTGGCTACCGTCAACTGTCTGTTTATCAACATTCTTCAAAATATCTTCTTTTTAGTTCAACAGAAGAAAGAAACTAATACAGGTTTGGAACAACATAACTGCTGACAGAATTCTGTCAGTGTGAATTTGTGTGAACTATCCATTTAATGTAATTAATGTAGGTACAAAGGAACCCTTATACATTCAATATCTGTTTAAAAAATGAAATGTTTGTATTCATATAGCATGTCGGTCCATTGAGGTAAATGAGATCAGCCTCTCCTCTCATTTCAGATCTAGTGTTGCCACCATTGTAGCCACACATTACATTACACCACAGTTTCCTATTGTTTGAAATGTCACCTGTAAGGTCAGCCACAAACTGTTTCATCCAATGAAGACTGGTTTATTTTTGAATAGGACATTTTTAAGAAGTTCTGAGTGATTTGTTGTGTCACTTGAATTTTTTTATTTTTATTTTTTTTTTAGGTAAATGAAATCAGCCTCTGCTCTCATTTCGCATTTAAGAATGTTGCTTTTAATGTATATTCTGACTTCCCATTATTTTTAAATGGGGAAGTGTTGAAATTGTACGTAACGTGAGTGATATGAATGTAAGAGGGCTCTTTTGTAGTTATTTTGTCTAAATGTTAAAATGAAATGTTTGTTATTTGGTCAATAAAAAGTAATAGATGAGATATCCTGTGTCTGGCCATTTGTAGGTAAATTTAACATTCTCTGAATAAGTAATGTTTAATTATTTATATTGACATTATTATTATTATTATTATTATTATTATTATTATTATTATTATTATTATTGCTATTATTATTATTATTATTAATAATAATAATAATAATAATAATAATAATAATAATAATAATAATAATAATAATTAAGTAGATGAACTGTTGCCTGCTAACAATAGAGTTATTATTACTAATAACTAATAAGTAAATAGCTGTGTAATGTATTGAGAAATATTAAGTAGACTTTACCTAATTTTGTTTAGTATGTCATAGCTGTTAAATTCAGTGCTCTTTACTCAGAAATATAGGAGGAAATCTACCCAAACTAACTGAGTGCAAATTGTTACCTCAATTTTATTGAGTAGATTCTATAGGTTTGTTTTTAGTGTAGATTACTTTGTTCGTCCCGACCTGGCCATGATTCAGGCATTTTTAAAACATCACCCCAGACAAGATGTGAACAACCCTGTGGTGAAGAAGGTGTTCACCAGTAGACATCAGAAAGTGGCTGACGTATTGTAACAAACATCATGCTTTTTTTATGCCTGTTTTGTACGCTTGTATGTAACTGGCTCCAGCACTTTTGTGACTGGAATGTCAGACTGGAGACGTGCACCATGTATATGGGTGGTGTTTGACTGGACCGATTCTGGATCATAGTGGTGGGCCGCCTGGACCAAAAATGCCAAGGCAATTTTTGTGCCATTCCAGCCCTGCTCATGAACAGTCATAAGTCCAGCCCAGAGTTCACGAGTCGTGACACAACAGTGAAGTTTGTCAGTGTGGGGGAACACGTGTTAGTCCTGGTAGTGGTCGATGCTAAGTGTAATTACAGTGCAGTCCTCATACACCTGAACTGTTATGTTTCACTCACAGTCACTGTTTATTTTCTACTACACACAGTTGCAACATATGATGGTGCCCAAACTGATTTCTGAATTAACCCAGACGGAACATAGAAAGTTTCACCACTCAGGTGACCGAGAGTAACCCCGAGAGGCCTCCTGCAGCCAGATGCCCTTTGGAATGCAAAAGACTCTTTGGAACCCACACAGGACTTACTCATGCAATAAAAGAAACCTTTGATGACTGAACGTCTGGGAAACTTCACGATTAGTTCGTCAGCAGGGGTCCACCAAAACTCCGACCCAGGGCCTGTAAATCTCTGATCTAATCTCTGTTTACGACCACATGGATTAGCATCAGAGTCGGCAAGGCTAGAAGAAAAAACGTCCTCCCTGAAGGTCACCCTGAGGTGACCAAGGACCGGTGGGACATTAGAAGAACGCCAGCCCCCTCTTGTGGACATACACACATTCACGCACACACACAGTGAAAATGTCTCTTGAATGTAACATATAATCATATTTCTAGATAGTTATAATGTATTTATATATGCATGTGTTGTGTGTCTAGATAACCTAACTATAGTGATTTTAGATAGTTTGAGCGAGAAGCTAATTTTAAGTTGCCTGTAACCATGTCTAATGATCCTTCACTGTCCAAGATATCATAATTTCCTTGAAGTTTGGTACAAAAATCATTGTCTCGTAATATGCCAATTAATGATGCATACTATAGCATGATGGGATGTATCATTCTATACTTTTCCATATTTCATCCTAATCCAAACTTAATACAAACCCCGCCTTGACATGCGACCCACTCTGGAACAGACCAAGAAAGTTCTCCCCCCAACTTTCTCATCTCTCTCTGGATTCGCCAGCAGCTCAGAGAGGCATGTACATTGGCATTGTCCATAAAAGACCACAACACGCATTCCTCTATGCTTTTTTCTTGCTTCTGCTTTGCTTTTCGCTTTTGCTTCTTCCTTTTCACTACTTATTCTTCTTCTTCTCCTTTCTCTCTACTTTGACTTCACTTTTCTCTCTCTCTCTCTCGTGGACTTGCTCTCTTCCGCCTTCCTTTTCCGGTATTCCTCCAGACTCTTCTTTGTCTCATTAAACCACGTGGCAATTACCATATTCTTTCTTCTTTGGCGAGACCCAACTCCGTTCACCCCGACTCTACCGACGCGGAAGATTCAGCAAACTCCTCGCTAAACCTACGAACCAAGGACCCTCGTGAACGGCATAAAATTAACGCAAGTATAAATTTTAATCGATCTATAGAGGTGTCCTTTAAGTCAGTGCCCCTTTGTTTAAAGGTGAATTTCAATTCATTGCTGATTCTCAAGGTTAAACTGTTGTGTGTTCTGCCATTGTTATTTTCATCATTTTTCCTTTTGTTTCTTTCACTTACCCTGTATATATGTATTATTTGTTTATACCTAGTTGTGTATATCAGTAGTTTTTACGTAGTTATTAAAATCCATGGTTATCCCGCTGGATCGTCTGTTTTTACTCATGGCAAGGTTCACTTTTAACGTTGCTCTTCGCTACGCACTGTATTTCTGTTAACTTAGAATAAACGATGCTTCATGGCCAGAAGAATAATTTATTCTTTTAGAGTAATACGAAGATTGCCCTGGTAAGTTTGGTGGACAAACAGATCAAGCTGCTTTGCATTTAATTCTAAAGCTAGACTACAGTAATTAATATAACATTCCCTTTCATGGTCGATTTATATCCATACTTAATCAGAACACGCTTCGATTAGAGCTATAGATATATTTCACCCATTTGAGCTAGATTCGCTACACAGTGTAAATGACATTTATACAACATTTATACACAACTGTATTAAAGGACAGGAATACATACAGTGCATGGCTTTTCACTTACTGTTTGTTTTCTTAAATCTAAATATTTTATTTTTTTAAATAAAAACAAGATGAAATCAATATTACAATCAATCATCTGTGGAGAAACGAATGTTTCACTGCCGTGTTCCAACAAACTGAAAGAAACCATGTTGATCAGAAACACAGTCTGAATAAAGAGATAAAAATGCGGAGGTAAAAATAATGTGTAAACAGCTCCAACACATGGATGTGTATTTGTGTAATCAGTGTGATGATGTGATGATATCTCTGTGTTGTGTGTAGACGCTGAAGGATTTGACTTTGGATTGTAAAAGATGTTATTAAAGCCTGAAGTAACTTGTAGCTGAGTGGATAAAAGGATGTGATCAGTCACGGTTATTGTTATGGAACTTCTACATCTGAATATGAATGATTCAGCTCCCAAACTGCTGGAAATGTGGGACGGGTTCTAACACTTCACCTAAACTGCTTTATCCTGGAGAAGAGGTTTGAGGTGAGACTCCTGTCATACACCAGTCCTGCTGAGTTTATTATTCTTAATGCTGTAAGACAGAGAAGAGCATCAGTGTAAACACACACACACACACACACACACACACACACACACACACACACACACACACACACACAGTATTCAGTATGATACAGTAGAGTAGAGTAAAGAGACAGTAAGTCAGTAACTCACTGTAGTGTCTCCAGTTTACAGTGTGGATCCTTCAGTAGATCAGAGAGCAGCTTCACTCCTGATTCTCCTGGATTATTAAAGTTCAGATCCAGTTCTCTCAGGTGTGATGAGGAGTTTGACCTCAGAGCTGAAGCCAGAGCAGCACAACCTTCATCTGTAATACTGCAGGTACTCATCCTGCAAGAAAGAAAACCTTCTTATGCTTAACACACTCAGTTTTAGCTCTGAAAACATCAACTACACAAAATCTTTATATACAGAACATTTACTCTCCATCTCACACACACAACAATGACAATATATCACATCACTACAATTACAATCACCACAGATCAACACTGGATGTAGCTGTGTTTATTAATACTCTCTCTCTGTGTGTGTGTGTGTGTGTGTGTGTGTGTGTGTGTGTGTGTGTGTGTGTGTGTGTGTGTGTGTGTGTGTACCTCAGTATCTCCAGTGTACAGTGTGGATTCTCCAGTCCAGCAGAGAGCAGCTTCACTCCTGAATCCTGCAGGTTATTGTTCCTCAGGTCCAGTTCTCTCAGTCTGGAGGAGTTTGAGCTGAGAACTGAGGACAGAACTCTACAGCTTTCCTCTGTCAGATCACACACACACAGACTGGAAGAGAAATGATGAAATATCAGAAGTCTGATCTCAAACACACAAACACAGCCATAATCCAGCTAAAGTTGATGATGTAACAGAAATGTGAGTGTGTTTCTCTCACACACAGAAATCAGAGGACAGGACGCCACATCAGCACATTTACAGGAGCAGCCACGTCTTTCTGCACTCCACAATCTCTCAGCTACAGTTTATTATAACACCATTAGCTCATCTACATAACACACACATGTGAGAGCGAGCAGCTACACACACTACACTCTGATCTGTCTTCAAGTTTCTACAAGTTTATTAATTCAGTCTGAACAACCACATCAACATCATAAAACAAGACAATACGGGGCAGTGTACAAAAATGACAGAAATGTGACCACAGTAAGACAGGAAACATCAACTACATGTAGAAACACTCACATAATCTGATACACACACACACAGGCTCCAGTTTGGAAAATTGAGAGAGAGAGAGAGAGAGAGAGAGAGAGAGAGAGAGAGAGAGAGAGAGAGAGAGAGAGAGAGAGAGAGAGAGAGAGAGAGAAGCAGAAGTGTTAGAGGCTTTATAGGAGACTTTCCAGGGCATGGATTGCCTTACACCAGTGATTAATGTTAAGCTCATTAGCAGCATTAATTGGGGCTGTTGAGCTCCATGGAGATTACATCTACAGTGGATGTTAAAAGTCTACACACCCCTGTTAAAATGGCAGGTTTTTGTGATGTAAAAAAAGTTAAATCATGTCAGAGTAATCTTGAAAATCCTTTAGCTTTAGAGAGAAGTACACGACCATACAATGAAAGGTCCCTCATCAACCAAGAATTTATTTATTTTTCAATACTTTTTAAAATTGGGCAAAGAGTTTGATTAGCCAGTTTCAATTACTTCCTTGAAAACAAAATTAAAAATTCAGAGATATCATCTTGAAAAGCTTTGTAGAATTCACTTGTCCATCCATCATTACCAGGGGATTTGTTCTCTTTTAATTTTGTAAAATCTAATTTTATCTCATTTAATGTTATTTCTGCATCAGATAAATTCTGAAATTCCTCATCAATGGTTGTAGCTTGTTCTTTAACTGATTCTAAAAAGCTATCAATGTGTGTTAGAGAGCAGGCGTGACTGGTGTAAAGGTTCCCATCAAATTTAGCCACAAATTTAGATCTTTATCATTTCCATTCATTTCTCCATCTATTTTAAACTTTAAACAGAACTAGATTCATAAATTCATTTTTTCTAATGTATAAAAGTATTTATTATTCTTTCACCATAAAAGTAAATTCCTGATAGTTTAAATCTATCCTTGTTACACCATGTAAATTCCTTCTTGTCTGGATTTTTAAATCTCCAAGCATCTAGTACATTAAGATCAGAATATAATCTACTGATAATTGGACATGTGGAATTTGGTCCTTCGGGAGGTGGATATCAATCTGTTGCTATGTTAGGGACTAAATTAAAATCTTCTCCAAGGATCATTTTAATATCCTGGAAAGTATCTTAGTTTTTGTATCTCTACTGCAAACTCTCAGAATAAAGATCTATTATCATGTGCATTATTAAATCCTTATATATTACCCAGTAAATATTTATCATTATTAATGTATACAGTTAAAATAAACCATCTTCCAAATGTATGAACTTTACTAAATATAATTTTTCCTTTGAATGAATGTTTAAGTATCACCACACCGGCAGATTTACTGCTAAGACAAGAAAGACAAATATCATTTCCCCATTGATTTTCCCCAAAGATTAAGGTTGGATGATGGCATGTGTTTCTTTCATAAAATAAAAGTCTGCATTAAAATTTATCCAATATAAAAAAGGCTTTCTGTTTCCAACAGTCTCTAATATCTCTAACATTAATGGAACAGATAGTTAAAGAGATCAGAGGAACAGATGAACAGATAAAAGTAATAAGAAAAAACAGCCACTCCTAAGCCTAAGTCTGAGCGTCCGACTGAAAGATCATTTTTTGTGTCCTTTACCTGTAAGACTTTAATGTAACCACCCACTGCTATGATTGGCTAACATCGTTGCTTATGAATTAATTATCAACACCCCCTGCCATAACACGTGTGGAACTGTTCTCAGCGACTGAGCGCCAGAGGGCGGGGCCACCTCAATCCAAAACATTGCAATAGAACCCCACCTTATTTGGTCATCTTTCATTGATTTTCTACAAACCTGAAGTTTTTTTAATTTATTTATTTTTTATTATTATTATTTTTTTTTACATTCTCGCCTTGCTTCTAGTGTATGGTCATTGTCTTTTTCTGTCTATGGCTCTATGGGCGTGCTCAACAGGGGCCTGCAGAGGTTCCTTCTCCAGTTCCTTCCTGTTCTCCTCCTGTCCAGCGAGTGCAGTCGAGTCAAATGAAAGAGACGAGTGTCTCAAGCAGCAGTAATGCTGTAGTAGAACATGCTCGTTGTTATGATGCTTCTACTGAGTGCACAGAAACCACTGATGATGATGAGGATTATGAAATACAGATAGTTGAAGAGCTGCAGCTGGCCCACTCTATCAGACAACTGCACATAATTGTGGAGAAGGGTGGGGGGTCTGTCATCTTGGAGGATTTTGCCGGTGGGGGGTCTGTCATCTTGGGGGAGCGCTTGCTGGTGGCGGGGGACTTTTTGCCATTTTACCGGGTGGGTGTGCTTGTCTGCACCTTCACGGTGCTGGACTTCTTTCTGTGCTGGTGCTGGCACTGGCGGCCGGCATGGAGGATGTATGGGTAGTGATGAATATCTTATGTCTGTTCTTGTGTTGGTTATTGTATATATTCTTCACATTTTTCTCTACAGTACCCTTGGGTACCCCAATTATTGTTATTGTTATTGTTGTTGGAATTGTTGTTGATGTAGTTGATTTTATTGTGTTGGTGATGTTGCTGTAATTTAAAAAAAAAAAAAAGAAAGGAAAAAAAAGGTGTAGATGTCTTGCTATGCTAATGTATTTGCCCGTGTGACATCACAGACCCATCACATCCAAATTGAGCTGTTTTTGGAGCTTGGTTAAATAAATGCTCTTTTTGTACTGAAGAGGACGTATTAAGCTATGAAACCTGCAGGAAGTTTTAATGGTACAGTGACCTCTTATATGTCAAAAGATCAAGAGAAATTTCTCATGTCATGACCCCTTTAATGTATATTATTTAAAGTACTGTATGACCAAAGTACAGTGTGTCCCATTAATTACCTCAGCTGGGCGGCCTGCCATAGTCTAATTTGTCCCACCACAGTCTCACAATGAACCAAAAATATTTTACACTTCTCATAATAACATTAAAGATCTCTATTTTGCACCATTGCTTCAGCAAAGCATCTCTCACTCCAAGTCAGTCAGACCGCTCCGCTCCCTCCCCTTCCTCCTGCTGTACACACACATGCTCACACACACACTGGAACCACCTGCTGCATTATGGCCGCAAATCCGTGCCAAAAATCTGAGTGCGTTATTGACGCTCACAGTAAATTACAACCACGAGAGGAAAATAGATGTACACGTGTGGAAAGGGGAGAACTCGCATGCAAAACAACAACAATCTGTATACACAAGATAAATCATTCCTCACGCTCAGGAGCTGCTTCTTTCCTCAACTATTACTTTCACACAAATACTTTTTCTTTTTGTCAGCAGTGGAACAAATAACTTGACTTTAACCTAAAATATCATTGGCTAAGTCATTTTTCTGGAAATCAGTTCTGATTGGCTGCCTGCCACTGTGATGAACCGTTAGTGAAGTTGCCTGTTCATCATGAGAGACATGGCTTCATCCACACACACTCTTCATGTGAGGCATTTATTTATTCATTTATTACTGATAGTTTTGGACTGATACCCTTTCAACATACTACATTATGTAATATAATAGATTTAAATACAGGGTCTACCTGGGTATATCTAGGTGTTCTACCAGTTTACTAGCTAGCCTTTGCATTCTTGGGATGTTAATAGATAGCGATCCATCCATCCAACACTGTAAGCCAGCAGTAAACATTAACGGATATTTGGCGTGTAAACCTTATAAAGCGCTCAGATGAAATAACATTCAACTGCTACGACCACCATCTTGCTCCGCAAGAGAGAGAAGAGAGATGGAGAAGACGCATCCTGAAAGTTTGATATTTCATCAAAGGTTGGAAAAATAGCGTCAATTTAGCACCATGGCTTCTTCCTGGAGAGGGAGTCTATTTACTCCAAAAACCAGAAAACATACGTACACACACACACACACACGCACACAGGGACTTTTATAAGGAAAGCAGCTGTTTATTTCTAAGCATCTCTGAGAAACTGCTACAGTGCAGAAGACAAAAAAATGAATGCTGTCAGTCTGTGTGTGTGTGTGTGTGTGTGTGTGTGTGTGTGTGTGTACCTCAGTATCTCCAATGTACAGTGTGGATTCTCCAGTCCAGCAGAGAGCAGCTTCACTCCTGAATCCTGCAGGTTATTGTTCCTCAGGTCCAGTTCTCTCAACTGAGGACAGAACTCTACAGCTTTCCTCTGTCAGTTTACACCCCCACAGCCTGGAAGAGAAATGATGAAATATCAGAAGACTGACATCTCTTTGTCTTTCTTTCTCTTTTTTCTCAAACACACACAGCCTCTTGTTTTCCCATCTTTATACTGTATTACCACTGGCTTCTGTATTACTGTAGCAGAATAACGCTGTGCTTCACCCCAACACACACAGAGAGATGCAGCAGCAGTAATGAAGATCAGGAGTCAAGTTCACTTTGTATTCCTGTTATCACTCACTAACCTGTTAAGGTTTTGTAAGGAATTGCAGTGTCTGCTGGAAAGGTGGGGTTTGATCAGGTGTGATCTGAATCTCAACACCTCAAGTTGAGTTATAGGCCATAGTGAGGATTTAATACTGAAATGAGATCAGCAGTTTCTGAAATACTCAAACAAACCCATCTGGTACCAACAACCATGCCACAGTTAAAGTCACTGAGATCACTCCTGACGTGTTTCTGCATGATTTTATGTACTGAGCTGCTGCCACATGATTGGCTGATTGGATTTTCTTTGTGTAACAACTTAAAGAGAACTTATACAGAACGTTCTCTAAAGGTTATTTTAGGTCAATTTACAGAATTAACATTTCCTTCGGTGGTGGATTGGTGGATCCAGGGGTGGGGCCAGAGAGGTATTGGTCCCAGCTGAAATCTGATTGGCCCCTGAAGTGGCCCTGTCCTGTCACTCATCGCTGATCTACATCAGAGCTCTCCATCAGCTGAGTCGGTTCGTTTGAAATTCAACTCGCGTAACGATTTCTTTCCACCGCATCTCGTAATGTCTGCTGCTCAGACACTGTGTTTTCATCGTCCTCGTCCACTTAAGCTTCAATGGTAAGGACCTATTCAACACTTTAACTAACACCTCAAAGGACATTAGTGCTACTGTCACTTATCTTCTCTTTGTCTAATGTTAGGAAGCTAGTTAGCTACGACAACACACTAGTTACTGTGCGTTCAGGTCCTCCTGAGAAGTTCGTATTTACGAGTTGGGAAGTCGTAAATATGATGTCAGGTGCGTTCAGATCACTTTGGTCGGAGCAAGATGGCGGTGTAGCTTCTCTTAATTAACTACAAAAATACAGCAAGGTTTTTAACTCTACTTCTGGAAAATGAAGACCAAAGAATGCAGGTGTGTTTTGCTTTTTTGTTTTTAATCAGTTTATGAAACTGCTGTAAACTTTATGGTTACAAATTGTAATTGTACAATGCTATCATATTTTGTGCAGGCAGTTAGCTTTCAACAAATTTACACACAGCTACAGACGTTACATCTGTAGAGCTAAAATATAAAGGGTTAGTAATTTAGCCCGCTGGTCTCTTATGACCAAAGACTGAAATAGGTGCAGCTGAAGGTTAAATGTGTGTTTTAGCTTCATGATTTAAACATCTGACTCCAATACATTTAAATAATGATTGATTTCAATTTATAATACCTGTTAATTTTAATGATCGGACTCCAATTTACTTGTTAAAATACACACAGGGGGCTGGATGCAGGTGCGGAGCAAAATCTTCACTTTATTAGGTATAGTTCAAAAGTGTTGGAACAGTTCGAATGTTTGTAGTTTCATGTTTGTAGGCCGCTGTGGTTGTCGGGCAATGGAGTCGTGCTCGCGGCGCGACCTAACATTACTATGTTAACTTAATGTAACCGATTCCAACGAATAATCTTTAATTATGGCTAGAAGTGTAATATCTCAGTGTTTCGTTTTTATTTAATCTAAAACAGCTTCATGCTAAGCTTTCATTATAAAGTGACATTCTTGCATCAGAGGCTTTTATATATCCTATTTATTAGACATGCAATGATCGACCGGCCAGGGACCGGAATCGGCCGATTTTCCGCATGCTCGGCCCGGACCGGTGACCGGCCGGTCAGTCTCACGTCTTTCCTATTCCGAGCCGGTCCGTGTTGTTGCCAGCGGCACAGACAATAACATCACAGCCACGCTCGCAGCCGCATGTAAACATGTCATAGGCAAAAACGCGAAAACCCATTGACCTATTGGAGGATCAACAAAGATCGTTTCCCTGCGCTTGCTCCACTTGCCAGAGCCTATACCTCTCTGCTCCATGTACAAGTGTTGAAAGTGATCGCTTGTTTAGCTTGGCTGGACATGTGATAGATAGAAAAACTTGCCATTAATGATAGACAGAAAAACTTGCCATTAATGCTCAAGTATACACATGTTGGCAACACAGAAAAGGTGCCTTGTGTAACGCTTTACACAGAGAGGCCGGATATCCTGAATGGTTGTAGCCAGGTGTAAGCAAAACTCACGTATCTGATATTTCACAGTGGTTTAATATCAGCGCTGTCGATCCCCCGCACACATGGGGCAGTTTGCAAAACACTCCACTAACAACTGCGTTACTGAACATAAATAAAACAGGGCAAAGAGCAACAGAAATATAACCAGGCTTTACATGCATACATGCGATGATCATAGCTCGCGCTCCGTCTGAGTGAGGGAGTAAGAGAGAGCGTTCCGCCTTAAAGGGGCAGTAACTAATTCTACTTGTTACGCTTGTTATTTAATTGTTAGCCACTGCATCTATTAATATCTGAAAGAGTATTGTACACTTCAGTTTTGTTCATAGGCTTGTAATCTTTGGACTTTTGTGAGACGAGTAAAAAAGAGAAAAAGGTCAATTTATAAACGCAGTGGAAAATGATATCTGAATTGTTATATAAAGCAACTCATTTTCAGTTAATTGTTATTTCTACCTCTTTCCAGTCACAGAGCACTTTATTTTGAGAGTTGTTTAAGTGAGAGAAGATCCTGTAACTTAGTGCAGTTTGGGGGAAATTGTATGTTTAATTATTCTTTTATTATGAAAATAAAGTTTTGCATTGAAGAAAAGTAGATTTTTGTTTGTATATGCTGTCAATTATAGTTCTTAGAAAGAAAATCGGAATCGGCAAAAATCGGTATCGGCAGGTCACACTTACAAAAAAATCGGAAATCGGAATCAGCCAGAAAAATTGCAATCAGTGCATCTCTACTATTTATTAAACAATTATTCTGCTAGCTTAGAGGTTTATATTGAAGTGCAAGCCTCTGCCTTTCCTATTTACCTGCCATTAAATTTCATTTAAATTTGCAAGTATTAGCCTTTTATCTTAACTCGCCAGAGGTCACTTTCAAACGTAACAGTAGAGTTCACATGGTCTCTCTGACCTGAATTCCTGGTCATTTTAATCTTAATCAAATTACTGCCACAGTTTATAAATCCACTACACATCCACTGATTCCACTATGTTTTGTTACTGACATGCCCCCAACTCCGTAACTCGGGACTCAAAGAAAATCCTGAGTTTTGCACTCCTAATTACGACTTTGTGGTGGCGTTCATGTGCATTCAACTCGTAAATACGATTTTTCAGACATTTTTAGTTTATTAGCTAGTTACCCAGGCCAAGCAATGTTGGACGGATAAATGTAAATGTAAATGGATGGTAGCTAGCTAGCTGGCTAATTAGTTATGTTTCACACATTTGTTCACAATTGCACAGTTCAGGGAAGTAAAATATAGTGGCTGACACATAAAACCTATAATGTTTGGTCCTGCCACACAGCCACAGTCATTATTGTGAATAAAACTAATGCTGCATCCCGTATAAGTGGCAGCTGGGAAGTGCACGGAGACTTCGACACAGAGCTCTAATTTGAACAGAACACAGCAAAGCGCTAACGTTAATCAGTGAAGCTCATTTTTAAAATCAGCATTTCTGTGTGTAAGACATGCTTAATGAAACTGGGATCCACTTGGTCTTTATCATCACCTTCTTAGCACAGTAGAAGTCTTCTCTTGCAAATGTCTTAACACTTTCATTCGTTTCACACCCTTTGTCAAAACAGTTACCACAGATCTCATTGAAAGACCCCAAACACTATTGGATTAACTGTGTTGAACACAAGGAAAACATCTATTCACAACTGATAGAAAGTACTTGCATAATTATGAATCTCCAATGCACCTGTGTGAAACTCGTTTGCACACCTCTTCAATTTTCCTAAACTCTTAACACATTTAGCACAACAATTGTCTGTGTATGCTAGACAATTAACATATTTCTTGTTGCTTTGACACAAAATCCATACAGTTAACACAAATTTAAAATGCTTGATCTTATTTTACACACAAGCTCAACCAATACCAAAACAATGGATTGTTAATGCCAAATTTACAAATGCTTTCACACTGTATGTCAGAACAGATAACATCATCTTCTAAACCTAACTTAAAGGCTAAAGTCAAAGTGAATGATCGGAAGGTCGTGAGTTCAAATCCCAGCACCGCCAAGCCGCCACTGTTGGGCCCTTGAGCAAGGCCCTTAACCCTCAATTGCTCAGATGTATAAATGAAATAAATGTAAGTCGCTCTGGATAAGGGTGTCTGCCAAATGCTGTAAATGTAAATGAATAGCTGTTCATGTTGTGAATTGAAACACAAATATATCCCCTGTATTTTATTCCATTGCTACTGAGAAACAGCTGATTGAAGTTATGCAAATATATAAATCACAGCTGATTGCCATTTAGGAAACACATTCAGGTATTGAGGTTCTTTCAATCATATGACCATATAAAAGAGGGCCTCTTTGGGCTGATCTTGTGTGGAAAAGGAACAATATAGAGCAACACAAAGAAAGTAAGAAAAATGCCTGCATGAGGGAGAGGAAGACGAGTACGAGGACAAGGGAGAGTGGGACAAGTACCAGGACAAGGGAGAGGAAGACAAGTACCAGGACAAGGGAGAGGAAGACAAGTACCAGGACAAGGGAGAGGAGTGGGACATGGACAAGGGAGAGGAATGCCTGGACAAGGGCAAGGTAGAGGGAGAGGAGTTAGAATGCGTGGTGGTGCTCAAAGAAGGGCCAGAGCTAGGGTAACTAATGAAATAAGAGCTACTATCATAGACCATGTCATAAACCATGGGCTATCATACAGAGAGGCTGGTGAACGAGTACAGCCAAATCTCAGCCGGGTCACAGTGGCATCCATTGCCCAGATTTTTCGAGAAACCAATAGGTAGGATATTGTATAAGGGCTTCTCCTACTGCAAAGTGTAAATAATTTTACCATGCATTACAGTGACTGTATGCCTCTGGTCTCTAATATGTAACTGTATTTTGTCTCTCTAAGGATTCAACATCTACCTCCCTCAGGGGGAAGAGGAAAGCTCCTAAATGAAGAACAGGAACTTACTATTGTCAACATGGTGATTACTGACAATGAAATAAAACTGAAGGACATTCAGTCTAGAGTTGAATAGGACAACCTTGTCTTTGGGAACATTGCAGCAATCAGAATAACATCCATTTCTCGGACTCTAGCTAAACACAGTGTCTGAATGAAACAACTATACAAAGTTCCTTTTGAAAGGAACAGTGAGCGCATCAAAGAACTCCTTCACCAATACGTCCAGGTAAGGTTATGCAACATAGTCATTACTGTACTATACATAGTGTGTTTTGCAGACATAGTAGGACATACAGTAGGTATACAGCAAAGCATTTAGACACTCTGTGTCTGATTACTTTCAGATAGTCATGGAGTTGGAGGCCAATCAAGTCCCACATGAAATGATCTACGTTGATGAGGCTGGCTTCAACTTTGCGAAAAGGCATTGGCGTGGAAGAAACATAATTGGCAAAAGGGCCACAGTTATCGTGCCAGGCCAGAGAGGAGCCAACATCACCATGTGTGCCGCAATCTCCAACAACGGTGCACTCCTGGATAAATGTGAGATTGGCCCCTACAACACTGACCGCCTTCTCCTGTTTTTAGAAGTCCTGCACGAAAGACTGGTGCCAGAGGTAGAAAGGGGACAGGTGGGAGACCACTTGCCAATAGATGTGATCACATGGGACAGTGTGGCCCTCTACCATTCCCGTGCAGTCACAGCCTGGTTTGACACTCATCTGAGGATGATGTCCCTTTTCCTTGCCCCTTACTCCCTTTCCTCAACCCCACTGAGGAGTTTTTCTCAGCCTGGATATGGAAGGTTTTTGACCATCGTTCACAGGACCAAATGTCCCTCCTGGATGCAATGGATGCTGCATGCCAAGACATCACAGCTGAACACTGCCAGGGGTGTATAAGGCATGCCAAAAGATTCTTCCCAAGATGCCTTGCCAGAGAAGATATCAGGTGTAATGTGGATGAGAACATGTGGCCAAATGCAGAAGACCGGGCAGATTAGATGACCCCCCCCCCCCCTTTTTATTCTTCTGTGTCTTTCTGTTTGTATATTTTGTATTTTCACATAATACTATAAATGGCAGCTATATTGCATTTTTTAGTTATATTGCAGTAATGTCCTATTGCAAATAAAGCCTTTACTGCAGCAATTCTGTCTCTGTCTTCTTTTTTTCATAAACCATACATTCTATAAAGCTACTCTGATTTATCTCAATTTGTATTGAATTTCTGCAGCAAAAGAAACAAAATGCATGCATTTACTAAACCCAACAAAACAAAAAATGTAGAGAAACTGCAGTGCAAAACACAATCTATGACCAATACAATATACTATTTATTGTATAAGGGCAGACCTGACACATAAAATAATGCAGTTTCTGTAATTCCATCTGATGTTAGTGTTTTTATAACATTGTGCTATGATTGACTAAATGTTCCTGTTGGAAGAAAACATGTGTTAGTGCGTTGGAATAATTATGTGATTTTGAGACATGTTTGTTGTGTTTTGGGAGACATAGTGTATTGTGTTAGTGTATTATTGTATTTTGAAAATTAGTGTTGGAGTTTAGTTTACAATATGTGATTTTGAGCATGAAATTAACCGTTTAGCCACTTGTGTGTTGTAGGTGTGTTGGTCCATTAAGAGTTTAGGAAAATTGTTAGAAGTATTGAAAAAATGGTCATAGTGATCGTAAAAAACTCTATGTGGATGAAGCCAGCTTCAACCTCTGTAAAGTGAGGAGATGAGGGAGGAACATCATTGGGCAGAGGGCCACTGTTACAGTGCCAGGTCAGAGGGGCGGCAATATCACCATGTGTGCTGCCATCTCCAATGATGGTGTCCTTTGCCACATACCAACTATCGGCCCATACAATACAGAACGCCTCATCACATTTCTTGATGCACTGAATGAAAGACTGGTTCCACCCGAAGAGAGAGTGCTGTTGAGGCCTCGCATGACTCTGTATGTCATCATTTTGGACAAAGTTGCAACCTTCCACCACTATCGCCTTGTGAATGAATGGTTTGCAGCACAGCCCCGTAAGATGATACAATTCCTCCCTGCATACTCTCCTTTTCTGAACCCAATTGAGGAGTTCTTCTCTGCTTGGAGATGGAAAGTGTATGATCACCGGCCATATGTGCAGATGTCCTTCCTGGATGCAGTGAATGCTGATTGCCTGGCAATAGGCGCAGAGGATGGATCCGCCATTCAAGGCGATATTTCCCTCAGTTCATTGCAAGGGAAGACATCCAACGCGATGTTGATGAGAACCTGTAGCATAATCGTCAGGAACGAATGGACTAAATGTGAAGTTCTGAGTATTTTATCTCTTTATTTTGTTTTTTAGATATTTCGACCCATACGTTTCCTTTGGTTGCTTTTTTAATTTTTTTTTTTTTTTTTTTTACAGTATTCAGCATTTCAGAGTTTGAAAAGTATCATATATTTCATATTGATAGCTGTATTTTGTATTTTGTTGTCCATTGTGTAATGATTGATTAAAAGAATATATTAATTTGACCACAAGTTGTGGTGTTTGATGGAAATATTTGCTTTTGTTGCATGTTTTTAATGTTTCATGAGTGTTAGAGCATTTTGCAAACAAAATTAGTCATTTTGGCCAGTGAGCTTCTGTTTTAACCTGCGTGTTAACTGTTTTGAAAATGTGATATCAGAGTGGACAAATGTGTTTAAGCAATGGGAAAAACTGTAACTACAGAGTTTGCAGTGGCAGGAGACACGAGGAGAAAGGATGAAAGAGATATTCTGTGGTTTCTGACTGTTAGAGAACCCCTCGCGCTGTGCCGCTCGCGAAGCCGGGCAGGTGGCTTACTTCCGCATTCATTCACAAACTCCACTGGACTGAATCATTCAGAGACTCACGTGTGTTTACTTCGCCATGTGCTTTTGTTTTGGTTCACGTCATGTCTCCGCCCCCGTTCTTTCATTGGTTTTCCGTTTATTGTTTCATTATTAGTTTCAGGTGTGTCTCGTTTCTCTGTTTGTCTTCACTTCAGCGCAGAGTATTAAATAGATTAGACTGAGATGTGTGAATTTATGTTCTTTGCCTTGCACTAACCACACATTTCCCTGGACCGTGGACTTTTGCCTAGTTATTCGTTTTGTGGATAATTGCCTCGCTTTGTTTTGGATTACTGCCTCGATATTCTATGGATTATTACCTTGTGGATTATTCCCGTGCTAGTTGGTGACTTTCGTTTCTTTCTGTTGTGGATTTATACCTCGCTGTTTTGTGGATTATTATTTGTTTTTGTCCCTGCCTCTGTGTTCCTTTTTTCCCTGTTCATATACTTTTGGTTCTTTCAAAATAAACTCACTGTTTCCCCAGCGCATGCATCCAGCTCCCCTTTGTATTACATAACACTGACCAAAAAGAAGCCAAGCCTGTCACTGACACTGAGAGCAGTCAGTGTGAGAAGAGGGAGAGAATGAGAGAGAGAATAATGGAGATATATAATCTCAGCCTGTTCTGTATATTTAAACTAAAATGTCAGCTCAAGTCAATATCACAATCACTTCATATTGCAACGCTGCACTTGAGCTATAATCAGTGCATTTGTCCTGTTTTTCAGTATAAATATATAAACATCTTTAAAAATTAAAGACATCCAGATTAAAGACATTTCTTTGGCCTAGCATTCACATAACACATCTCATGAGCTTGTACTCCAGTCATCTCTATAAAATGATAACAAATGCACATGGTCATCTCTGCCTGAAATGCAATGACCAGCAGCTACGCGAATCCTTCTCCATTTGTTTCCTGCTCCTAATCAGTGAATGTGCCAGCTCCAGTTCAGAACCAGCCTCTACGAAGATTCCAGATGACGCCAACGCCTGTGAAGATTTTCAATGATATTAACATCTAATCATCACAATCACAAGCTCTACACGTGTTGCTCCTGAGGTAGCAGTGGGTCTGACCCGTTCTGCTCTCCGGACAGGCCTGGTCTGTCCTGGTGCCCTGCTTCTGGTGTTCTTGTCGCCTGGAGGCCACTCGCTGTTGCTGAGGATGGCCCCATAAGGACAGCATGGGTACACACTGGGAAGTCGTGAAGATGGCATTGGACTGCAATTGATGTGAGCAGTTTTGGCGTGCTGTCTTGGGACTGCTGTTGGGGTGATGGTTTTGGGACTGAAATTGTCACAAACAAATGCACAAACAGACTTTGCACTCGGGTCTCCATCGGTGGTCAATTCAGAATTTTCACAGCATAGACTTCATGTTGAGACTGTGGTGAATCTCCTGATTACACAGTTGCACTTTTTGTTTTATCATGTAGCACACAGTTATAGAAGGGATTTATTTATAATCGCACTCTCCGGTGTTACTCAGATGAAGATGGGTTCCCCTTTGAGTCTGGTTCCTCTCAAGGTTTCTTCCTCATATCGTCTCAGGGAGTTTTTCCTTGCCACCGTCGTCACTGGTTGCTCATTGGCGATAAATTTATCAATTTAAAATTTAGATCCAAAATGTATATATTTCTGTAAAGCTGCTAAAGATTTATGACAAAATACACAAAAGAAATGAAATAACATCCAATGCATGTTTGCTTTTCAAGTTAATTTATATTTTTAAGAAGATTTAGATTTTTTTTGCTGTTGCATGTAACATCAGACCACTAGTTTATTTATTTATTTATTTATTTAATTGTTTGTCTAATTCTGATTGTTTAATCCAATGTCCATGTAACTTACGTTGCCTTTTTTATTTCTTTGTTAAATTTGCAGATGATGCTGGTGGAAGAAGTGAACCTGTTTTTTCAAGTGGAGAAGTTGATTAGAAGTTGAAAAATTGATCAGTTTTTATAGTTACAATTTATTTTTTAATGATAGTGTTCTTGCAAAAATTTTAATCTATGAAAATGTTTTTAAAAAAAAATTGTATTAAATTATTTTGAATGTCTCAAGATTCATGGCTTGTTATTTTATGTAAACAATTAAACAATGGATCAACAAAAACATGGACTGTGCGCTGATTATTTATATAGACTGTTTTATTTATGATTAATGATGAATGAATGTATGAATATTAAAAAAATAAAAATAAAAAAAAAAACAAAGAATCATTTTAGGGAGAAAAAAATAAGAATAAAAAAGTACAATACCCAGCTTGCATAAGTGTGCACACCCTTTTATAACTGTGAATGTGGCAGTGTTCAGAATCAACCAATCACATTCAAACTCATGTTAAATACTAATTAGTTTAACCTGCCATCAATTAAAGTGACTGATTAACCCCAAATAAAGTACAGCTGTTCCTATAGGATTCTCCTGACATCTTCTTGGTAACATCCAACTGGAAAAGCCATGGGCCACAAAGAGCTTACAGAGCAGGTATGGGATCTCATTGTTGAAAAATATCAATCAGGAGAGGGTTACAAAAAAATTTCCAAGGCACTGGATATACCATGGAACACTGTAAAGACAATAAACAACAAGTGGAGAAAATATGGCACGACAGTGACACTACTAAGAACAGGACGTCCCTCTAAAACTGATGAGAAGATCAGGAGAAATGTGGTCAGGGAGGCTGAGAGGAGCTGACAGCAACATTAAAAGAATTGCAGCAATTTCTGGCAAGTACTGGTTGCTCCCTACATGTGACAACAATCTCCTGAATTCTTCATCTCTCTGGGCTATGGGGTAGGGTGGCAAGACTGAAGCCTTTTTTAACCACAAAATAAATAAAAATACATCCAATCTCCCAAAACCATGTGGAATAAAATGTGTTATGATCAGATGAGACCAAAGTTGAACTTCTTGCCCATAATACCAAAAGATATGTTTGGCACAACAACAAAAAAACAGCACATCACCAAAAGAACACCATCCCCATGGGGAAGCATGGTGGTGGCAGCATCATGCTTTACGGCTGTTTTTTCTTCAGCTGGAACTGGGGCTTTAATCAGGGTGGAGGGAATAATGAACAGCTCCAAATACCAGTCAATTTTGGTGCAATTAAGGCTTCTGCTAAAACACTTAAGATGAAGAGGAATTTCACCTTTCAGCACGACAACAACCCAAAGCAAACCTCCAGATCAACAATGGAATGGCTTCACCAAAACAAGTTCAAGGTTTTGGAATGGCCCAGCCAGACGTCAGACCTAAATCCAATCAAAGATCTGTGTGGTGACCTGAAGAGGGCTGTGTACAGGAGATGCCCAGCCAATCTGACAGAGTTAGAATGCTTTTGCAAGGAAGAATGGCAAAATATTGCTAAGTCAAGATGCTCCAAACTGATTGACTGATTGATTGAAATACTGAATGCTGCTAAAAATCTATATAAATAAAATCTAAAGGTGCTTCAAATAAGTATTAGTTTAGTGGTATGCACACTTATGCAACCAGGTTATTGTAATTTTTTTTATTTTTCATTTCCCACCCCTAAAATGATTCTTATTGTTTTTCATTTTAATTAATAGATTAAAACTTCACAATAAATGTAGAAAAAGTTCTGACGATTTATACTTTTTATACGAAACTTTTTATATCCACTATAACTTTTAAGACATGGGAAATGCAACTTCAAAGGGATTTTGCTTTTCCATTTGAAATTTGGTAGATATTGTACATTCATGTACAGCCGTGGCCAAAAGTTTTGAGAATGACACAGATATTAATTTTCACAAAGTCTACTGCTTCAGTGTTTTTAAATCTTTTTGTCAGATGTTACTAACTGTTACTGAAGTATAATCACAAGCATTTCATAAGTGTCAATGGCTTTTTCTTTTTCAAGACCTCTGCAATTCGCCCTGGCATGCTGTCAATCAACTTCTGGGCCACATCCTGACTGATGGCAGCCCATTCTTGCATAATCAATGCTTGGAGTTTGTCAGAGTTTGTGAGTTTTTGTTTGTCCACCCGCCTCTTGAGGATTGACCACAAATTCTCAATGGGATTAAGATCTGGGGAGTTTCCTGGCCATGGACCCAAAATGTTGATGTTTTGTTCCCCGAGCCATTTCGTTATCACGTTTGCCTTGTGGCAAGGTGCCCCATCATGCTGGAAAAGGCATTGTTCATCACCAAACTGTTCTTGGATGGTTGGGAGAAGTTGCTCTCTGAGGATGTTTTTGTACTGTTCTTTATTCATGGCTGTGTTCTTAGTCAAAATTGTGAGTGAGCCCACTCCCTTGGCTGAGAAGCAACCCCACACATGAGTGGTCTCAGGATGCTTTACTGTTGGCATGACACAGGACTGATGGTAGTGCTCACCTTTTCTTCTCCGGACAAGCTTTTTTTCCAGATGCCCCAAACAATCGGAAAGGGGATTCATCAGAGAAAATGACATTACCCCAGTCCTCAGCAGTCCAATCCCTGTACTTTTTGCAGAATAGCAGTCTGTCCCTGATGTTTTTCCTGGAGAGAAGTGGCTTCTTTGCTGCCCTTCTTGACACCAGGCCATCCTCCAAAAGTGTTCGCCTTACTGTGCGTGCAGACACACTCACACCTACCTGCTGCCATTCCTGAGCAAGCTCTGCACTGGTTGTGCCCCGATCCCGCAGCTGAATCAACTTTAGGAGATGGTCCTGGCGCTTGCTGGACTTTCTTGGGCGCCCTGAAGCCTTCTTCACAACAGTTGAACCACTCTCCTTGAAGGTCTTGATGATCCGATAAATGGTTGATTTAGGTGCGATCTTACTAGCAGCAATATCCTTGCCTGTGATTCCCTTTTTGTGCAAAGCAATGATGGCTGCACGTGTTTCCTTGCAGGTAACCATAGTTAACAGAGGAAGAACAATAATTTCAAGCACCACCCTCCTTTTAAAGCTTCCAGTCTGTTATTCTAACTCAATCAGCATGACAGAGTGATCTCCAGCCTTGTCCTCGTTAACACTCACACCTGTGTTAACGAGAGAATCACTGACATGATGTCAGCTGGTCCTTTTGTGGAAGGGCTGAAATTCAGTGGACATGTTTTTTTGGGATTAAGTTCATTTTCATGGCGTATTTCATGGAGTATATGCAAATTGCCATCATAAAAACTGAGGCAACAGGCTTTGTAAAAATTTATATTTGTGTCATTCTCAAAACTTTTGGCCACGGCTGTAAATGAAAATACAAATAGTAATACACGATTTGCATTTTATTTTGAATTATGTCACAGTTTATCCATCCACAAATAGGAAACACAGCTACAAATACAATTCACAATTATTTTTGAAAATAGTCAAACAGAAAATACTTCCATAGTGCAGACCCTACATGTTTCATAGTAAAAGTGAACTTACCTAAATATCTGAAGTTTACAGTTTGGACTGTTGAGCCATGGAGCTAGCAGTGATAATCCAGCATCTTGCAGATGGTTGAGGCTCAGATCCAGTTCTGTTAGGTGTGAAATTCTGGAGCTGAACTCATTATTCAGGATCTTACAGCTCTGTTTAGTGAGATTACAGCCTCTGAGTCTAGTGAGACAGAAGAAACACAAATATATCAATATTTTTTCTAATCCACTACCCTGACCACATTTAAGAAACATAGGCTATTGAACATAACTTACAAAGCTCGTCTACACGCAGCTACCAATGGCATCATTCTTCTGAGACTCTCATCTGAGCTGAGGGATTTCATTAAAATAAATTCATCCACATTCTCCGTTGACATGAGCAGGAGGTACACGAGGGCTGAGCACTGAACGGGACTGAGAGGATGTTCTGACCAAGATCTCATGTAGTTCTTAATCTCCTCCACCAGTGAGGTGTCGTTCATCTCATTCAGGCAGTGCAGGAGGTTGATGCTCCTTTCTGGGGAGATCTTGTTCCTGATCTTCTCCTTGATGAACTTGATCGTTTTTTCAACCCCACCTGTGAAATTCAGCTCCTGGAAAAGTTTGTTCAAAAGCTTCTGATTGGTCTGCACAGAGAAACCAAGAAGGAAACGGAGGAAGAGATCCAGGTGTCCAGTCTCACTCTCTAGACTCTTCCTGATAGCAGATTTGTGAAGGTCACACAGCGTGTTATTTATTAGCCATGTCATTTTCTCACCCGCAGTTTGATGGAGCACATTGTTCTTTTGGGTGCTGTAGATGTAAAACACATACAGGGCAGCAAGGAACTCCTGGAGGCTCAAATGCACCAATCTGTAAGCCTTGGACTTGAACAATGTTTTCTCCTTCCTGAAGATTTCAGTGAACATCCCAGAATACACTGAAGCTGCTTGAACATCAATGCCACATTCCTGTAGTTCTTTTTCAGTAAATATGATTGTCTCCTTTATAAGGTTCTTGTAAGCGAGCTCCGCTAATTTCAAAATTTCCAATGCATAGTCAGCACTCTTCACTGGGTTTCCCTCATTTCTCCCTGGATATTTCTTATGTTTCTGCTCATTCTGGTAAAGCATGAAGTTAGTGTACATCTCTGTGAGAGTTGTGGGAACTTCTTCCTTGTCTGCTTCTTGGTCATCATTTCTGCCATTATCTAACATTTGCTGAAACACAGTCGCAGATATCCAACAGAAGACCGGGATGTGGCACATAATGTGAAGGCTCTTAGATTTCTTAATGTGTGAGATGATTTTATCAGCTTGTTCTTGATCACTGATTCTCTTTCTGAAGTACTCCTCCTTCTGCTCATCACTGAATCCTCTCACCTCTGTCACAAGGTAAATGAATTCTTTGGGTATTTGATGAGCTGCAGCAGGTCTGGAGGTTATCCAAATATGAGCCGATGGAAGAATGTTCCCAGTGATGAGATTGATGATTAGCAGATTAACAGATGACTCCTTGGTCACATCACACACCCTTTTATTGTTCGTGAACTTTAGCGTGAGGCAGCTCTCGTCTAGACCATCAAAGACAAACAAGACATTACAACCATCGAGGTCCTTGATGATCTTGATGGTCCTTTGATCTTCAAGTCTATGTCATAAAAATAGCAGAGTAACTTGAACAGGCTGTTTTGTTCTTCCATAATAGGGTTCAAATCTCTAAATGGCATCAGGAACACAAAGTCCAGCTCCTCGTTGTTTTTTCCCTCAGCCCAATCAAGAGCAAACTTTTGCACAGATACTGTCTTTCCTACTCCGGCAATCCCCAGGGTCAGCACTGTTCTGTGTTTTTTGTGAGTTTAAATGCTGTTTGAAAATGTTCCATGACCCCTTTGTCCAGCAGAGCTTGCAACCCCTGTGTCAAAAAATGGGCTCGTTCCGGTTTCACGGAAGTGGAGACCATGCCGTTGAAACGCGGAGGCCAATATGCAAACTGAATCCTGTAGCCTTTCTCTACAGTCCTTTCTACCCATGGAGAGATACTTGGCAGTAGCTTCCACGCTGCCAGTTTCTCTGAGAGGGGCACTAGTTTTGACACTTCACTTAGATGGGGAGGTGTTAGGTGTCTGGTGTCCTGAAGCATGGCAGGAGGCAATCGAACACCTAACATTTGGCTGGAGGCTGCTGTTCCCCGAAACACCAGTGGTGGAGAAAATTGTACAGCGGCCTCCTGAGGGTGCCAGGAAGGAGCGTCTACTTCCCGTTGGAACTTCTCGCGCTCCTCCCCGGAGGGGCACACCCCCACGGTCCCGGGGACTTGACCCTCAGGACTTCTTCCCAGATGAAATGATCGTCCTCAGGTCCGGCCTCTTACTGGGCTGCTGAGGTCGGCGAGCCGCTCCCCAGTCCCTACGAGGGGGCAAACGGCTCACCACACTCTGCTTCTGCGACTCTCGCTGCAGAGACTGGATTGGGTCGGGGCTGGGTGGCTGACAGCCCTGACGCCTGAGCATGCTGGTGAAGAAACTCATCAAATTTTTGTCAGGAGCTTGAAGAGCGAGCGTGCAAAATGTGCATCACAGAATGGACAAGCTCTAATAAAACGACTCCTCACTAATACCACCGCCCGTGCTCAGGTCCTTCAGCAGATCAGCCTGACACGCCTGCAGAACCGCCATGGTGTGCAGGGCAGCACCAGCCTGACCCACTGCTTGAAATACCTTCCCCACCAGCGACAATGTTCCTGCAAGGCTTGGTGGGGAGGATAGGCTTCTTAAGTGATGACACACTCCCAGGGGAGAGATAGCCCGCGAGCGTCTCCCCAACCTGAGGCATCGTCACATACCCATGCGCCTTAGCACCCACGATAGTTGAATAGATCGACATCAAAGATATGTGGGGAGTAAGGCTTACTCCATGAGCGAGATAACTCCTGTGGAGGTCTGGGGAAAAAAGGGGGGAGATCGATATTGGAATCTCTCGCCTTGGCCACCCGACAGAAATCTGTCGTCTTGCTCCTGTGACCAGTCTAACTTAAGCCTGGCCACCACGTTAGTCACTACCTCGAGTAGCTCCCCAAACACCTTGTCACCACGCGAGGAGCGCTCAGAGGTGGTGCTCTCTCGCAGTGCTCGCACTCAGCGTCCTCAAGAACAGCAATAGCATGCTCTTCCCCGAGGAACTCCAAACAAAAATCGTGCGGATCATCATCCAGAATAATTTATCACTTACCAAGACAACACATACACACAAATCGGTCTCGAAGACAAAGAAACCTGAAGGTATGCCTGTTTCACATCTATTTATAACCTGCAGGTGCACGTCATCAATGATGTAACTCACCGAGGTTATTTAGGCCAAATTCTTGGCGTGTTTGACACACATACTTTGCAACCGGTCGAACAAAGAATGTTCCCATTAGCATTTGATGCGCAGCATAGAGAGTATCTTTTGATAGGGATCTATGTGTGATTGGTCAATAGTGTATCAGGAGAGCTTGCATGAAGCTTGCATGAAATGTATATAAAGATACTGAAGCCAGCGGGACCTCGGTGCACTCTGCCATTTTATGGCAGCGTGTATACCTGGTTCCAGCTGGTTTGTTTGCTGTCTTGCTTGACTGCTAATAAACCTACCTCTTCTGAATTGAGTCTTCATGAGTTTGGCCTTTTATTCATTCTAAGTTTGATACAGAATTTTCTTGATTACTTTTATGTTTGAATCAGTGATCTAGCTGGGTCAGTGTAGGTGGAGAAGTAGAAAATATCCTGCAAAAAGGCTGGAAAAGTAAGTATTACTAAAAAGAAACAGCTGGAGGTTAACTGGCAACAGGTCAGTAACATGATTGGGTATAAAAAGAGTATCTTAGTATCTTTCTGTGACTGCGTCTACAATTTGTGGAACAATTTCAGAATAATGTTACTCAACATAAAATTGTGAAGACTATAAATATCTCATCATATACAGTACATAATATCATCATAATATCAGTGCTCAGTTGAAAGCCTGGATCTCTGATGGTATGGGGGTGCATTAGTGTCTATGGAATGGGCAGCTTGCACATCTGGAAAGGCACCATCAATGCTGAAAGGTAGATACAGGTTTTAGAGCAACATCTGCTTCCATCCAGATTCCATCCCATCTTTACTTCTGAGAGACTCTGACTCTCTAAGATACTCTTTTTATACCCAATCATGTTATTGAACTGTTGCCAATTAACCTAATTAGTTCCAAAATGTTCATCCAGCTGTTTCATTTTAGTAACACTTACTTTTCCAGCCTTTTGTTGCCCTGTCCCAACATCTGTTGAGATGTCTTGCGGCCACGAAATTCAAAATTACCTTATTTTTTCTTAAAATGGTACATTTACTCCATTTAAACATTTGATATGTTTTCTATGTTCTATTGCGAAAAACATGTGGGTTTATGAGATTTGCAAATCATTGCATTCTGTTTTTATTTACATTTTACACAGTGTCCCAACTTTTTTGGAATTGGGGTTGCATTTATTTATTTATTTTAAGTTGCCACCCATCCCTCCCTCATAGTGCTATTTAAATATTAGTGCTCTGGTGGCATCTTGAAGTTGAAAATCAAGAGCAAATAAACACCTTCATAAATGCTAGTGCTTAAATTAATGGTTTTACCTGTCCCTCCAGTTTCAGCTTGCACTGAGCTCTGAGCTGTTGTGGAAGCTGCTTTCAACAGAAAAACAAACAAGTAAGAGGAACAGATTGTTATATCTTCTGATATTGAGCAAATACAACTTTACAATCAGATGGCTCTGTCTGACTCCACAGTTCTGAAATGTAAACTCCACACTTTCAGTTGTAGTTGAAATTCAGCAGTTTTAACCATATTATCACAAATAAAAGACAAGTGTAAAAGTTCTGTACAAAGACAAGTGTAACAACAGGCATGTACACTATATATCATCAGCTAAGCTCATTTACACCACAGCACTGTTGAATCCTGGAGTCTTGTTTATCAAAGCATGTGTAGAACAAGCAGAACAACAGATTTGTGTGTAAAAGCCGCCACTACACATAAAGAAAGTTGGTATTTAGGTTCAATCTGTAGATGTGCCTGTTATATGAATTTACTTTACATTCCTTCTGTCACCTGTCAGCACCTTACAGTTTAGGACTAAAGTCAGTAATTACTCTCTCAGTTATGCTGATATGACTGAGAGTAAGTGGGATGGAAGCTCCTGATAAACAGGTTACCGCTATTACACTTTGTTACTACTAGGGGTTCCTGCATACCCATGGTCAGGAGTGTGCACACATCCTCATGCACCAGAAAAACTTGATATATCTCATACTTTGCATAGAAATATGCACATGCACGGTTACGTACAAATCTATGTGTACACATGGTTGATAAATGAGACCCCTGGATTCTGAATTGTTAGAAAGTGTTGATTAGTCTTCTATAACAGCAGCTCAGTACTGATCGTTGTTCAGCTACATCATAGTAACAGATCATTCACTGGATTATCCACATAAATGGATTAAAAACATGAATGACACATGAATGATGTTTCATGTGTGTAAGCAGACATTTATTTAACATTTATGTAAGGAGTCTTCAGTGTCAATAATTTGCAACAGTCAGAGGTACAACTGTAACTTTATGTCACTAAAGGTGAATGAGACCCTAAATGGCAACAGGGAGCCGTCCTGTGGGCTCACCAGCTGCAGGATGAAGGGTGGTGGTCAGGTGATATGCTTGTTGGGTGACAGGTATGCCATGGACAGTTTAGACAGACTAGACCCGTGCAGTGGAAACTGGCTTTGGGAACATGGAAGGTCACTTTGTTGGCAAGGAAAGAGCCTGAGCTATTGTGTGAGATGGAAGGATATGGACTAGATCTACTACATCCACACACAGTCAGGGCTTCTGTACCAAAGTTCCTGATTGGAGGATGGTCTCTCTCCTACTCCTACACACAGGAGATGGGTCTCAGGTAGTTACGCGGATACTCACTGCAATCCAAGAATTGTCAATAAACATTTTATTCAGTCACAAGTTTGTTCATAAGAGCACATGGTACCAGAGATTTGTGTCCTTAAAGAAGTTTTGAAAGTATTCTTCCAATCCCTACTCAGAAAGGCCCATAATCTCAGTGAGGTGTTGTGGACATTTAAGCTGTTTTCCTAATTTTTCTGTAGACATTGACCTTGTAGTGACCAGCAGGAAGGAATCTTTCAACATAACTCCCCTCAAAAGGGAGCTCGGGAACAAAGGAAACTCACCAGGGAAGTTAGGATCCATTATTCTTGCAAGAATAACAGGGTCAATGCAAATCCAAAAACAGTCAATAATAAGCTGGTCCAGGTCATACAAATAAAATCAGAGAGCAAACACAATCCATTCCACAAAACCAAAAGGTAGGTCAAGGCACAGGCAAGAGCAGGTACAACAACACAAGGGCAAATCCAAAGAGAGATAAAACAGGAAACAAGGCAAAGGTCAAACATGGTAATCAATAACAATACAAATGGCTCAGAATGAAAATGAATGACAAGCTGTAAGGCTTTCCAATGTGAGTGTGAGTCCTTGTGGTTTAAATGTGTACAAACAGGAAATGGAAATGACAACCAAAGGAGTGTTCAAAATTCATCTGTCAGCTCTGACAGGCAATACACAGGAAAAAAAAAACTTTTTCTTTATCCTTTAAGATCTTGAAGGTGAAAGACTCAAAGATCCCAGTGAAGAAAGCTCCCTGGGCCCAGTCCAGAATGATCTTCTTACCATGAAAGACCATTTCCAGAGCTTCCCTGGAGAGTGGTTTCAAAAGTTGAACACTGGTTGGCTAGTCTATGTTGCATCCACAGTGGGTAAGCCATTGGACTTCTGATCAGAAGGTTGTGAGTTCAAATCCCAGCACCAACAAGACCCTTAACCCTCAATTGCTCAGTTGTATTAAAAAAGGTAAATGAAACATCTGTCTTATCTCTGATAAAAAATAATACCACAGAGCATTAAATAAGTAGCATTTGTATTGTAAAGTACTAATATAAAAATACATATAAATACACCTGCCATGTGCTAATAAACTCCTTCTACTTCACTTTGCTGATAGATTTGGAGAACATCATCTCAAAGATTAAATTAATGTCCAAGGAAAGTTTATTGTAATGAGAGAGCTCCTTGTTTTCAACTTCTGTGTGTTACGCAATTCTTAATTCCCAACAATTTGTGCTACCTTTACATTAAGAGGCTTGCAAAAGTATATGAGAGATATTTGTTGAAAACAGGTTTCAAAGCACTATGTGTGGTGCAAACCTAAAGCAGGCCATACTTCAATGAGCTCCACCCCTACAGTGAAATGTGGTTGTGGCAGCATCATACTCGGGGGACGCTTCTCATCCTCATAGCCTGGGCTTCTTGTCAAAACTGAAGGGTGAATGGATGGGGCAAAATACAGAGGGATATTAGAAGAGAACCTGCTTTGGTCTGTTAAAAAAACTAAAGCTTGGGAGAATTTTCAACTTTCAGTAGGACAATGCAATGCAGGAGTGGTTAAATACAAAAAGTCCAAGTCCAAGTGCAGATCTGAATCCCACTGAGAATCTGAATGACTTTAAGAGCATATTGGTTTGCAATAAAAATACTGGCTGGAACAATCTTTGTAAGTGTCATTTATAATCCAGATGAATGTGATGACGTTTAAGAAGTTGAATACTTTTGTAAGGCACTGTATATTCATGATATTATGTCTCAGCTAAAATCTCACTATACACCCACCAATTTCCATTTATTTCACAACCTTAATATAAACCTAACCTACAAACATCAGACTTACCTCCAATATTTCCTGTGAAATTAATGTTGTCTACTACCTGTACATTCTGAAGGATTGGAGCATAAACATTGGAGCCACTCTGAGCTGTATTATTAACACCTAAATTCCCAGCTGATTGTGCAGGTCCTGCATCTACAGCACACTTCCACCCTGAAAGAAAAATATATACGGAAGACAATTTAGGTTTGGCTTTTTTCCCATTTTGTTTCATATATTAAATTCTATCTTTGTTTATAAATAGAGAACAGACATTTATATTCCCCTTTCTAATTAAAAAAGTCAGGAAGTTTTCTTTAACTATTTAACATTCCTCTTAAAACAGGGTGAACTATTCCTGGGTACGACATTATAAACACAGCTATGTTCAATATTCATATTACACAAAGGTTCATACCGATCTGTTATGGCTAAACTAATAACTAATTCACATAGATTAGACTTATTGTTATCATTCTGCTCCATTTGTGTAGTTTTCCTCAGTGATGTTCCTGCAGGTCTACTGAATTACACTGTTAAACAGGAGAATATCTTATGAAAGGAAAACTTTCACATGAATGAAGTGCGATGCTAATTCTTATTCATTTGCAGGTGTGAGACCATGTGGCAGGGATCGTACAATGAATGAAAGAATTTTCATATGATATTATACAGCTTCAGGATTACATGAACTAAAAATGTGACAAGAAATCCAGCATCAATAACAGAAAAAATATTCTGCTGTCAAATAAATATAGACAAATTACAGTCACATGCTACAGAGGCATTGTTCTTCAGAATGTAGCTTCTTACATGGCATTAAAAAGTAAATATGAAAACATTTAATGCTGCTAGGATATCAATGGGCTACTTGCACTCAGAGCTATAAAGTATTTCCATTTTGAATTAGTTTGAATCTTGTGTCTCTGGTGGCACTGTGTACATTTGGCACTACAGCGAGACAGTAATGTCTAACATTGTTTTGTTTTTTTCAGTCTTAGTCATAGTGTTGGGCTAGCATTAGCTTGGTGTTCGTTTCTATTAATATATATTTTACATCCTTCATAGTAGTTTATGTACGATGAAGCATACAGTATGACACGTTTCTACAGCTTACTAGAATGAGCTTTGCAAGTGTTCTTACATATATGATGAACGTTGTTGGTGTTCATTTTCTGTAGCTCCTGCAGACACTGGGTGGAGTGCTACTGCCATTATAGTGGAAGCAGGAGTGCTGTTTTGGTTATAATGCAGAAGTGTTTGTGCAAGTAGCCCATTACATTCTCACTCAAGCAGAATGATGATTTATATGCTGTGGATCTGATTATGTTTGTGTCTGGTTGTGTTCTTGCCATCCATCTTCTGCCTTCCTCTGTCACTTTACTGCTAAAAGACCTGCACATCTACAAATGAACTCGTTCTACATGTTTTACAGGGAGTCTACCATAATGAGAGCTACTTGTTCTTACTTGTTGGTACTTCTGTGTGTTTCACACTTCATACACAACCTGAATCACCTCTTAGGAGCTGTGCTGCTCAAAATAACCTTAAGATCTAATAAATCTTAAGCTGATATAAATAAAACTGTAACCCCCACCCCACCTCACTTGGGAAAAAAAGAAAAATTGTCAAGTAACATTATTTGCATGTAAAGTGATCAAGTACAAATATGTGACTCCTGAGCATTCGGTTCTGATCATTAAAAAACAAAACAAAACAAAAAAACAGACTTGGCTTGTACCTTGTCTCGTAAAACAGAAGCTTGATGAAACTTGTGTCCTCTCCACTCTCTGTGTGTTTCCCTTGAAGAAAATAGCTAAATGCTTTGTCAGCCTGTACTTGTACTACTAATGTGAAAGAGCTCACTATAGAACCACACCTCTACCTGTTACCTGCAATTCTTAAAGGAACATCAACACTTCTGAGTTCTGAGTTTCTGAAGTGACTTTGTTCTATTTAAAATCTAATGTGTGTGTGTGTGTGTGTGTGTGTGTGTGTGTGTGTGTGTGTGTGTGTGTGTGCGTGTGTGTAAAAACAGTATCTATTTAAACTTCATATATTGTGTTCATTCTGTATTCTGTTTGCCTGGAAGGTTTTGTCTTCAGCTTCATAAAATAAACAGAATAAATAAATAATCTTCACATTTTGTTATGTTGGATATTTAATTCTTAAATGTGTGTTTGAGCACTGATGTATATTTAAGGTAAAAGATCACATGACATCCAGAAGTTAAGAACAGCATAGCATGCATTATAGTAACACTTCCAAATAACAGGTTCAGGTGCAGCAATTCACTGAATTAGATATGAACAGGCAATAAATACTACTGAATGAAGCTGATTTCAAATCTTAACATAATTACAGCATTTGGTATTGGATAACTTCACTGTTTCAATAAATAGCATTATCGTTTAAAAACTGTACTTTGTGTTTACTCAGGTTGCCTTTGTTTTATCTTAGATTTTGTTTTAATTTAAAATCAGGATGGGGAAAATACTTTTTCACAGCACTGTACATGCCATATCTTATTTCTGAGTTTTGACTTTACCAACATCATCAAGGTTTACTTTGTGGAAAGAGTAGATTATCTGTGATCTGGATAAACATGAATGTCAATCATGGTACATTCTATGGTTTAGTGTTGTGAAAGAATATATGATTGGTGTAAGACAGGTATTTTTAATTGTGTTATTCAGCAGATGAACTGATGGCTGCTCCTAAGACAGACACATACACAGACATCAGAGCAGAGCAGAGTTAGTAATACACTGTCCTGAAGGTGACTGAGTGACAGCTGCAGCTGTTCTATGAACCGAGTTCACACTTGATGACAAGGTGAGATTAAAATGGGGCTGAAAATAAGGGCGGGGTTAAAGTGAGGGGTGGGGCTCATCAATATGTGTCTGGTAATCTGGAAAGGAAACATTATTACAGCATCAGATGTCAAGAGAGTAAATGCTGTTATTAGTGTATTTTATTTATGTAGCATTTTATTCACTCATGTGAGGGTTTTAATAAATATTAATTTATTTTGGGGTGAATTTCTGCCTTGTCTAAACTATTTTCTGACATTAAAAAAGATACATTTCTGAAAACCTCAAGGTGCCTCAAGGTATCTACATGTGACAGAAACATGTTTATATAATATTCTAAAGAAGCACAGCTTATCCTTCTGTCCAAACTGACTTAAAATCATTTTAATGATATTTGATCATTTGTGACATCATGTTTGATCATTTGGGACACATTTAGTTCTTCATTCTTTACTGTTATACTCAATTACTTTAAAATATTATTTATTTTTATAGCATACTTATGCACGGCATCAATAAATCACATTGCAGTAACAGGGTTTTAAAAAGCTTTACCCATCAAACATGCCCACCTCGGAGCAGTGAGGGCTCACTGTGGGCAGCTCATATCTAGCGAAACCAAAAGAACTGGCCTTGGATACTTTCACTTTACACACACACACACACACACACACACACACACACACACACACACACACACACACATACACACACATTAGATTTTAAATAGAACAAAGTCACTTCAGAAACATAAAACACAGAAATCACAACTAACACAAAAAAACAACAACATTAAAACAATCAAATACACTAAAGCTCCTTCCTGCTCTATAAATACACCACAATACACTAAATAGTGGACTGTCAGGCTCTTTTGAGACCATCTAATTACTTTGTGTGATGAAAAGATTGAAATTGAAGTAGTTATCCACTCTCAAGACAAACTATTGATAGAAAAACAACAGTGTTGTTTGTCCTTTGTGAGCTTGACAGCCCTAAGTCACTAATAACTTTAAGGCCATACAAGTTTGTAACAACATTATGGTGATTAAATAACAGAAATTTGCTATATATTACAAAAAACTTTGCTATGAAATAAATAGCAAAGGAGGCTGTGTTAAGGGCGTTGAACATAGCATAGAAACATTCATTCTAAGAAACTATATCCACTCACCACATACTCCTGCATAAGATCTTTAGGGTCCTCATTAAGATAGATCCAGAGTCATCTGATAGCAAGTTCTCTTGCTGCATCAATGTCATCCTTAAAGAATAAGTCAAAGCAGAAACGGAAAAGGTCAGCTATAGCAACTCCTCAAAACAAAATGAAACAAAGTAGCACAATGTTAGGGACTGACAGACCAACAACATCTACACCGGATAAGACCAGCATGTTGTGTTATAATCTTATCTTTCCCATTATAATTGATGCTGTCTACACTGGAACCATCTGCACCACTCCAGCCACTTGGTTATCCTGTCCATCTGAAATAAAATTATTTTACTTACCAATATCATGTGTGAATCTTTTTTACATGAATATTGTTACATATTTAAATAACTTCTGACTGATGCATTAAAGCCAGCTTGTGAAGTTTATGAGCTCTAGTCTACCAATTTACATATTTTGTTTCCATGGTAGCTTCTCCTGTGGCTTCTGTTTCCATTGATACTCTGTGCCAATTCCTAAGGAAGTGGTTTTGTTCTCTTGAACACATGGAATGGGAATGCTGCTTTATCCACAAATAGCTTTTGCGATATTCCATTTTTTTTTTGCATAAATTAAATTCACAACTTAAATGGAAACCCGGCTAGAGAAGCCACAAATATACTTTTACAAGGTACATGGTACTTGAGATCTTGCCACCACTTATGGAAACCAGAAGTGCAAGCAGTTGCCGTGGTAATAAACAATGACGCCCCCTTGTTCTAGCTAGTAAGAACATCCTGCATCTGAGGCCATTACTATATAAATATTGCATTATGTGTTACATACTGTATAAGTGAAAGCTAACAAAACTACCAAAATAAAATGACGTATTTATTAATTTAGGTGTAATTCAATTTTTTCTCAACACTCACTAAACCGGAAATCGAAAATGGCCATCATATGCAACTAGCCAATTGTTTGGTAAAAAATCGTAATCTATTCTTTGTCAATAATTACACCAACAGTATACACTTACATACACATCTTACTGACGAATTAATTTTCATCATCGGACAAAGCATGATGAAGGTGTTGATGTTGACCGGGGGAGGTTGGCCCTTTTGGCAAACTGCTCCATATGAATGTGCTGTTGATGTGATCAACATAGACAAACACAAGTTTACATATCTGTTGTTCTTACTTGGACTACAGCAGACATCATCTCTTTTAGCTTTCTGCCTTGCTGCTCTGGTCGCCTTTCAAAGACCTTCAGGAACTTTTCATGGTGCAGGTCAAGCTGTGATAGAAATTTAGATTGTAGAGGAATGGTTGTGATCCGTCTGAACTCTGCATTTACCTGAAAGCAGTAGGTTTACACAAAAAAAAATATTTTCACTAATAAACTATGCCTCACTGCAAGACATATTCACATAAATGTAATAAACACCTGGCCCTAACCTCAGTCACATCAAAAAGAGCTGGCCACCTCAATATGAAGTCGCTGATCATAGGAGCACAACGAAGAACTTGTTCTCTGCATTTTAGTTTTAATAGTCTCTCTGTTGTTCTTTTTCTTAACATCTGAAAGGAGGCTAGTTAATGACACATTTTAAAAATATGTAGCATCAATGTTCATGACAATAGTTTTCCATTTATGGAAACAAAATATATATTTAAAAATCTACTTTGTTCACCACTCTAGACTGCATAGCCATACTGGCAGAAAGTAACTGAGGTTTAATAACTATAATGTGTTTTAAAACAAATATTTTTTCTAATATATTTTCAAGTTTCTATTTCTTACCTTTCTACCTTTCTTACAACAGACAAATCTCTTTAACGTTACCATCTGCACACGTCCAACAAAATAGTCAGCCAAGGGGTATTCATCAGTTAATTCATTGACTTCTACAAGACTAAGTGCTTGTGTAGGGGACTGACTCAGCTCGTAAGCTCTATAGTGTTCTCTATACCACCCACAGAGCTCTTCCAAAATGAAAAACAACCTCTGATACAAAACACAAACTTGCTCAATTTGACCAAATTCAGGTAGTCCACCTTCAGATCCATGAACTACAATCATTCCTGTCCTGTAGCTGATACCCTGCTCCAAACATTTTTTGTGATATGGATTTCAGATAGATGAGGATATCACTGCCTTACAACTTGAGCTATTTCGTCCTTCAAAATATCCACTGGGACTGCAGATGCGTTTGACAAACCTAGCTCTGATTTATAAAGGCTTGATGATGTCAACTGGTACCCAATCATTAGTTGATATTTTGTAGCCAGGGAGAGTGGCACATTTTTAAAGCAACTGGCATGCCTAATGACTTGTTTTAAAAAAAGCTGTGCTTTTCTTCAAATCTGATTGTCCAAAATCCCACAAGAGGACCAAACAACCTGATTATTTGTGGTTAATGCTCCAAGTAGTGGTGTTAGCGCAGCAATTCCTCCTCAGGAAATAACTCCTGATATCTGTGTCTGTGCTCTGATATTTTACTTTCTAGGTATGCAGTGGACTCATCATTGTGAACTGGGACAACAAAAAGATCTACAATATCTTTTAGGTCCAAGAGAATCTGCCATGCAGAGTCATGTTCAGGAATCTGAAGATCAATTAGAAATGGAAGCAAACGTAACAAGCTCCAGTTCTTGTGAGCATTACCTCCTATGTTTTTCCTGCTTGATAGATGTTGAGGCAAAATATGAGGCTTATTAGTCTTATCGCTCCATATGCATGGGAAAGCCCAAATTGATTTGTTGATTTCTTCCATGGTTACATACTTCTTTGATATAATAAATGTGAGACACTGTGCAAGCTCAACAGGTACAATACCCTCAAAAATATCATGGGCAATGTCTGGAGGGTAGCCAGTGATGACATCAAAATGAGAAAGAGCTGCAGTTAGAGGACAAGCTTTTTCACTCCCAACAATTAGTGCCACTCTCTTCAGCTGACCTCACCTGAGCACTGTGGAGCTCTTTTGTTCTGAGACTGAAAGCACCTGTTCTTACCTCTTTTGATTGTATGTCTAATTTGCTTGCAGTACAAAACTGACAAATATAATGCCCTGAAAAACTTTCAGTAAAGCCTGCTAAACCATGAGATCCTAAATTGCCTGCAGCAACAGACAACTGTACCCTTTAGTGATTTCCCTAACTGTGGCATGAAAATTCCATTTTCCTCCAAGGATTTGAGGTCTTTTAGGAGTGGCTCTAAAACTCTGTTATAGCCATAAGTTTTGACATCATCTGTTTTACATAGTAGGGACAAGTATATGGAGGACAAAGATGAATTAGACCCAGGAGGCAGGTTACTCAGCACCCAATAGACTGCACAAAGCTTGTGTTTTGCGGGATGTCCCCAGGGGGTTGCAGAGCTCAAAATCATCACCCACAAATACACTTAACTCCTGCTATTTTTCTTTAAATGAAGGCCATCTCTAAAAGACTGATACAGACATTCTGCCTCAGTTTCTCTTTGCGTTTTTAGATTCTGAGATATCTTGTCTAAAATATCTTTCCTATTCAAAAGCACTTGCAGGGACTCAAGAATTGGAATATACTGAAATGTTTTGTTCTCTAAATTTAGCCTTATAATACTGCCTACGTTGATAAGCAGAACTAAGAGAGCCAGCCACATTTCTGTATAGCTTTGTGTATAGGGTTCACTGTGCACAGTGTAGTAGCTATTTCTTTCAAGACCGATCTGTCAACCTGAAGACTGTGCTTCTGGAAAGACATTCCATAAAACATCAGTATTAAGAGGAATAGACAAAGTGCTATTTAGGTTGTAAAGCTCATGTAGAAATTCATCAATTGCTGTACTTGGTACATGGTGCAAATGCTCAAGCTTTAACAGAGCAGCTGCAAAATTGTTTTTAATACATTTGGAAGGTCCTTTGTGGAATGGACATCAGAAACAGATTCTCTATCATGACATGCCTCCACCTCATCATCATCTGAAACATTTTCCGAATCCAGAGAAACTACTGTGGTAGTTGTTACTAGTTGGTTTAAAATCTTTCAGTGAAAAGAATGATGTTTTCAGTTTTTATGAGATGTAAATGTTCCACAGATATTTGTTTGAAAGTTACAATCTAAAAACAACAACAAAAAAAAGTTATCACTTCATTTTTCTTCAGATGTGCATTAATATGAGCCCAGTAATCTCTCTCAGAGTTAAGACATCCACAATCACATATATGGCAGCTAAATATGCACTTTTTTATGTGATTTGATTCACATGAAATCTGTTCAAATGAATCAGAAGAGCATTCCACGTTCTGAATGTGCAAGAGCAGCTAAAATATATGCATGGAAAACAACTATTATGTCCAAAATGTCTGTGTTTCACCCTGTAACGCTGCAATAGTTTCAACCTACTTGACACATAAACTGAACAGGCCTTGCAGTGCCACACTGTACAACAACTGTCACTGAAAAGAAAGAAAGAGCAGCAATTAGTCATAAATAACAACAACAATAAATAACTGTAGCTATTAGTAATAATTTGTATCGCTGTTACATTAACTTGTGTCAGTATTGACCAGGGGGTGTTAGCTGGCTGAGCCCAGATTCTTCTCCATCAAAAAACTTTTAAAAACATTTTAAAACACTTTAAAAAGTTTTTTTTTTTTAAAAAAACCTTCTAAATAGACTGTTTCCTTGCATGTGAGGGTTAATTGTTTTAAAATGTAAAAATTGGACAAAAATTTAGATTTATCAGAAAGCTTACCTCAGGTGTATCACTGTTTGGTTGTGATTTGGTGTCGCTAGCCAAGGAGAGGCATAACTAAGCCATCATTGGCAGAATTGAGAGCCGTCAGCCAATAAGACACAAGTATTTCCACGTATTTTCCTGTAAACCCTGTCTGGTCTTGCCTCCGTTCACTGAAGATACACAATTACAGACCGTCGTCTTTTACTGATGTGCAGTTACGTAGTGACGAACCGCTCTTTTCAGGGCTACAGCCCCTAATGCCCAGGCCAGGTTACACCTCTGGGATTGACAGTAAAGCAAGTAATCTAGCTATGGACAGGGTCAGCTTTAACTGTACTCAAGTTAAACCGCCAACTTTACTAAATGGAATCTCGATACACGTGCTCATTGCTGACAGAGATTATGTGAAAATGCGCGGCAATGATAAATGTGCTGTTTACCCATATCATTACCTACATATAATAAAACACATAAATCACTTGCTGGTTTGGTAGAACAAAAGTCAATTTTAAAAAACGTCTTATGACGACCAGTGGTCTTCATTCAATATCAAAGAACGTGTGACATTTCACCAGAATGATCTTAAAAGCTGTCTCATTAAAAGTTTAGATTCGCTTTGATTATTTGAGTAAACTAAGACTCTGTAATATTTATCTCAAGAATATTCCCGCATTCACAATAAAGTGTTACATAGCAAGCAAACATGTCAGACGACGACACTCGGCTAAACCAAATATAAGCTGAATTTGTTAACGGACATGATTTAAGAACGTGTGGGGTTAAAACTTCTTAAAACACTATTTCTTGTATTAATGTTATGTGACAGCTATTTTCAGAATATACTATCAGATTTTTATTGCAGTTCTTACCTTCTACAGAACTTTGCCAGTCAGTCCCCTCAGGTGTCCATCTCCAGACCAGTGATCGCACTTTGCAAATAAACGCATGCGTGCGCACTCACTTTGAAGTTGCTCCCGCACAAACGGAAAAAACCCTCACACGATGCAGACACAAACATTGATATTTCTTGAATACAAGCTAAATACATGGGCAGAGTTTTAACAGAAGTCCGTCTATATTTTTTCCACTATGGAAATGAAGCGGTGATAAACCTTAAGTGGAAACACATATTCACGAATAGTTCAGACTCAGAACATATGGAAGCCAACATGTACCCCCGTGTCATCTGCATAACATTATTAATTATATTTATTATTAAATGCACGTCATTCATACTTTGTTAACTGACAGAAAATGTTAAACTATATATTAAACTATAACTATAGGCCTATATATCACAATATACTATATAAATAAAAATAATAATAGAGCCTCCCTTTTCAGTGCAGTTTCAGCAGTACACTGAACCAACAAATATTAATCACATAATCCCAACACAACTAGATTAAGTAAATGTAGATGGATTGAACACAATGAAATTAAGTTGAGACAAAATGCCAAAAGAATTGTGTTGCAATATCTATTTTTAATTAAGTAAATTGGACATGCAGTAAAAATCATATTGAATGAATGTCATTTGTTAGAAGTCTGAATCAATTTGAACATTTTATTGCAGCGTGATCATATCACTTTTTGATAACTGTGTTGAATTTCACTTGGACTCTATGCCATATAATTATGTTCAAACATGAATCTATTAAGCTGATTGTAAGTGTACTGTTTTAGTATTTTCAGTAGAGCTACGTTCCCTTTTTTCAGTGCATACAACTGTCAAATTAATTTGATGAAATATACCAACCTCTTCCTGACGGTGGGTGTAGGAAGGTGTGTGTGTGTGTGTGTGTGTGTGTGTGTGTGTGTGTGTGTGTGTGTGTGTGTGTGTGTTTGTGTGTGTGTGTGTGAGTGGAAATGGTGCTTTCATTTAACCAATAACATACAGAGGGTGATTTCATGTGTAATCTATACTCTTAAACAATAACATACACATGTCAAAATTAGTTTGATGAAATATACCAACCTGGTGTGTGTGTGTGTGTGTGTGTGTGTGTGTGTGTGTGTGTGTGTGTGTGTGTGTGTGTGTGTGTGAGTGGAAATGGTGCTTTCATTTAACCAATAACATACAGAGGGTGATTTCATGTGTAATCTATACTCTTAAACAATAACATAAATGTCAAAATTAGTTTGATGAAATATACCAACCTGGTGTGTGTGTGTGTGTGTGAGAATGGTGGTTTAATTGAATTAGTAACATACAAATGTCAAATTAGTTTGATGAAATATACCAACCTGGTGTGTGTGTGTGTGTGTGTGTGTGTGTGTGTGTGTGTGAGAATGGTGGTTTAATTGAATTAGAAACATACAAATGTCAAATTATTTTGATGAAATACCAACCTGGGTTGTGAGAATGGTGGTTTCATTTAACTAATTACTTACACATGTCAAAATTAGTTTGATGAAATATACCAACCCTCTTTCTGAGTGTGAGTGTGTGTGTGTGTGCGTGCGTGCGTGTGTGTGTGTGTGAGAATGGTGGTTTCATGTAACTAAAAGACGTACACATGTCAAAATTAGTTTGATGAATTATCATGTGAAAACATACATTTGGTAGGGAACTTTGGATTATATAAATGTGTGTGTGCGTGTGCTTTCATGTGTAAGCTAAGATCTTAAACAATAACATACAACTGTCAAATTAATTTGATGAAATGTATCAACTCTTCATAGCTGGGAATAGCGCTTTTATTTAATATACATACACCTGTTGACCTGTCAGAATTAATTTGATTGATGATGACCTCTGACCTAGACCTGTCAAAATTAGTTTGATGAAATATACCAACCATATTCTCTCTCTAAAGCTCATAGTCTCCCCCAAAGGGATTTATTCTATCTAAGAGAGAGCACTGCTCCAGACCTGCCCAAAATGCCTAGTTCAAAGTCCAGATATTACTTCCACAAACATCTACATCACTACATGAAATATCAGCATAATCCTGCCCAAAGGCAGCTACGAAGAAAGAAGGCGAGGCTTCAGTGAATTGTGTTGGCAGCAGGTCGTAGAAACACTGTGTGTTTCAGTGCGAAAGCAAAACCCCTTTCTTTGGCCTTCCGAAAATGGAAGAAATTAGGAATCAGTGGTTACTGTTTATTTATAATGCTGTTCCTGAGCAGTACAACCCGAACGTTTGCTTGTGCTCAGCACATTTTATGGAGGACAGCTTCCTGAACCTGGGAGAGAACAAGGCAGGCTACACACAATCTTGTGCTTCTGAATCAGAACCTGTAAGTGTGTTTGATTATTTCATGAAGTATCTGCTACTGACTGTTCCAATGCAGAGTTTTGTGTTATGGCTCAGTAGTAGACACATCAAAACTGACCACACAGTGGTTGAAGGAGAAAAAGGTGAATGTCCTTGCATGGCCTAGTCAGAGCCCAGACATAAACCCCATTGAAAATCTGTGGAATGACTTGAAGACTGCAGTCCACAAATGGTCACCATCAGATTTAACTGAACTTGAGCAGTTCTGCAAAGAAGAGTGGGCAAATATTGCAAAGTCTAGATGTGCAAAGTTAGTAGAGACATATCCCCACAGACTAAAGGCTGTAATTAAAAAAATAAGGCAAATTAAAGCAGGGGGGTGATCCTTTTTCCAACTCAGCGATTCTGTTTTTATTTTTTTCTGACATGATGGTGTTATATCTTTCACTTGGATGTTATAAGTTGCACTGAGTAAATACAGCTGGATAAAACAAAAACTGTATCTGTCTTCATTTCAGGCTGAAAAGCAACAAAATGTGATTATTTTAAGAAAGTTTTGGGAACAAAAGAAGAAGTTAGTTACTTTTATAGTGGGGGTAATAAATGGTCGGTCCAAAACCGAAAGGATTCAGATTATAATCAAAGCAGCAGTGCATCGTTTGGATTTAATAGGGTTAAAGTGGGAAGAAGTCAGAGACGAGCTTAATGTGCAGTCAAGCATGGGTGGGATGATAATCTTAATAATGTTGTTCCTTCAGTGGAATGTGAGAAGTCTATTTTCAAATGGACTGAATACAAATATGTATTCAAGAATCATGGCTAAATCCAAATTTGGATTTAGTTTTAAGTGAGTATGTAGCAATAAGACAAGACAGGAAAGGAGGTGGAGGTGGAGGGTGTGTCACGTTTGTCAAACAGGGGATTCCTTACAAAATTTTAAGCATGGGAAGGGAACAGGAATATGTGGTAATAGAGGTGTAGGGAGAAAGGAAGAAATTTGCAGTCATAAATTATTATAATCCATGCAAAAAGCTTGAACTGAACAAACGAAGGAATAGAGGGACAAGATAGGAAAAACATTGTATGGTGTGGGGATTTTAATGTGGGGAAGTAAAAAAAAAAAGGATAATAATAAGTTTTAGAAGAGTAATTCTTCCATTTTATTGCAGTAATTCTTCCATTTTATTGCAGTAATTCTTCCATTTTATTGCAGTAATTCTGCAGTTTTATTGCAGTAATACTGCAGTTGTACCTCAGTACTATGTTTAAACATCTATTATTATATACTGCAGTATTGCAGTTTTTTTTGTGTCCAAAAAACTGCATTTTTGTACAAATAACAAAAACTGCAGTATTACTTGTAAAAAAAAAAAAAAACAACTGCAGTACTTTTTTTGTAAGGGCAGGGTCTCCAGAAGAATGATCAACTCATTTCCTTATAAAACTGCACACATTGTACCTGAGACAGCTGAGGTTTTTTTTTTTGAACAGCAAAGGATTTTCACACCTGATACTGACTTTGTTTAGTCATTGTTTATTACTGTTTACTGCTCTTTACAGAAGTATTTTTATGTAGAATTGTTTAATGTCATTATTTTTGAAGGCGTCTTGCTGCATTCCTTTACGTGAGTCTAAGCCTTTTGCACAGCACTATACACCATTAATACAGTGTTTTATTTTATTGATGTGTCTCTGTTAGTAAAAATGAGAGCTGAAGTATATCCAGAGATAATTTAATTCATAACCATGTGGTCTAGCGTTACAATCTGAAAAACTTTATTCTCTTAATCCATTTTAAAAATATGATAAACCTGAAAAGTACATATTTCTGGGTTACTAAGCGTGCTATTTTGGAACAACTTATGACAACATAAGTGTATTTGGTAACACTTTAGAATACGGATCCGTCATTAATGAATAATGACACAGGAAGAAATGAATAACACAATATTAACATTCTAGTAACCACTATTAATTAACTAGAAACTCTGATTAACGAATTAGTTAAGTTATAATTAATTATAAGTAATAGCACACCAGGAGCATAACTGTGATTTTCTAGGCTAAATATGTTGTTACGTCACTGGGGTTAAGAGTTAGACAGGATGCACTCGCAGGGGAAAGTGGTCAGTTTATTAGGAACAAACACAGGGCACATTCAAAAGTGACGGGACATCAACATAATAAATACAGAGGAAAGCATATCACTTTTCCAGAAAGGGGTTAGCACCTGAAGAAAACACTTACAGGACAAAACCCAGAAAATCAGGTAACAATAATCAAAAAGGCTTTCAGGGCAAAATCCAGGAAGTCATGAAACATTAATTCAAAGGCTTACGGGGCAAAAATCCCAAACATCATGAAACAGGAATCCCAAGGCTTACAGGGCAAAATTCCAGAACATCATGAAACATTATTCCAAAAGCTTACAGGGCAAAAAATACAGGAAGTAGCGAGACAAACATTCAGGAACCCGGGAGCGCCGGGTAAACAAAAACTTCAGAACTAGCGCAAGGACCAGGGGACACCTGGTAAACAAAAACCTAGGAAAAAACTACGAAGCTTTGGCTTCCTCGCTACCGATCATTATCATTAGGAACATCTCGTTACGTTAAACTATCACGAGTCCCTTTCAGTTATTCGACATCATCAATACTCCGCCCAGACGTGGACAAAAATAGGGGTTTTAGTAACGAAGGAAATTAAACGCAAACGAGAAGAAACACACGACACCTGGAAACAATAATCAGACACTAACAGTTGAACCAATGACAAAACATGGGAGGAAACATAACGTGACATAAACCCAATGGACCAATAAGGAAGCAGGGGAAGAGAAATGACGTAAACAAAAACACAGGAGCACATGGCAACGTAAACAAAACCAGAGTCTTAGTGAAAGGAATGTCCAGTGGAGAGTTCTTTTTAATAGCGCTAGAAAGAGCGCAGACATGCTGCTCCGTAGCGGGGTGGCGATTCATGCTGTTCCTTCCTGGAGCAGCGATTCATGCTGCTCCTTCCCGGAGCAGCGATTGGCGAGAGCTCTAACAGAGCCCCCCCCCAAGGCGCGGTTCCCGACGCGCCGCAAGTTTTGTCTGTTCTGGCGGACCCGGGCCCTTGGGCAGGATTGGCACATCTGCCCCCCTGGACCCGAGGCTGGTGCAATTCAATGTCCCGCAGCCAGAGCCGAACGTGTCGTGTTGAGGACTTGGACGAGGACTTGGACGAGGACGAGTGCCAGAACCGATGCTTGGCCTGGATCTCAGAGCTGCGCGTGACCTGGTGTTTGGCCTGGATCTCGGAGCTGAGCGTGACCTGATGCTTGGCCTGGATCTCCGACCTGCTCGTGACCTGGTGTTTGGCCTGGATCTCGGAGCTGCGTGTGACCTGGAGCTTGGCCTGGGTCGTGGAGCTGCGCGTGACCTGATGCTCTGTCTGGAATCCGGACTGGAACCAGGACTGGACTCCAATTCAGCTCCTGGATCAGGGACAGGCACAGAGACAGACTGGGAAATGGGATAGAATATAGGGCAGAGAACTGGGTATGGAACTGGGAGGAGACTTGGATTAGACCCAGAACCACAAACAAATTCCAAAACGTTGTTGGAAACCGGGCTGGAAATCAAATAGGAGACAGTGGAGGAGACAGTGGAGGAGACAGTGGAGGAGACAGTGGAGTGAGTTGGGTTGGAAACAGAGGAGGAGACAGGGTTGGAAACAGAGGAGGAGACAGGGCTGGAGACTGAGGAGGAGACAGGGCTGGAGACTGAGGAGGAGACAGGGCTGGAGACTGAGGAGTGAGCTGGGTTATAAGCGGAGCTGGGAGTGAAATCACCCTCTGAACTGAGAAGGAGGGCTAACACCCATCCCGAAATTAAACCTATGTAGCCATCATAAAGATCAGGAACTGACCTTGGAAATTGATTGGAAACTGGGCTTGGACTTGTAACTGGACTAGGAACTAAATGAGTAACTCGACTGGGACTGGGAGCAGGACTAGGAACAGGACTAGGAGCAGGACTGGGAACCGGACTGAGAACAGGACTGGGAACAGGACTGGGAGCTGGACTGGGAACCGGACTGAGAACAGGACTGGGAGCTGGACTGGGAACCGGACTGAGAACAGGACTAGGAACAGGACTGGGAACCGGATTGAGAGCAGGACTGGGAACAGGATTGAGAACAGGACTAGGAACAGGAGTGGGAGCAGGACTGGGAACCGGACTGAGAACAGGACTGGGAGCTGGACTAGGAGCAGGACTGGGAACCGGATTGGGAACTGGACTGAGCACCGGATTACGAGCAGGACTGGGAACAGGATTGAGAATCAGAGTGGGAGCAGGACTGGGAATAGGGCAGGAATCTGGACATGGACATGGACATGGACTAGGATTAGGATAGGAACCTGGATATGGACTTGGACATGAACTAGGATTAGGGCTTGGAATGGAGGTCATCCCATGGACCTCAAATAGGGACTGGGCATGAGGAGAAACCATCCAGTGGGCCTCTGACTTGAATTGGACAGGAGTGGAGGTTTCTTATAGAACCTCTGAGACGAGCAGGCCAGGAGAGGAGGTTTCCTCTTTATTCTCTGGCTGCTGCTTGGGGCTGGAGGTCGCCTTGTTAACCTCCCTGAGCAGCTCCGCTGTGGAGACCTTCTGCTGGGCCTCCGGCTGGAGCTCAGGGCTGGAGGTTTTCTCGTGAACCTCTGAGACGAGCAGGCCAGGAGAGGAGGTTTCCTCTTTATTCGCTGGCTGCTGCTTGGGGCTAGAGGTCGCCTTGTTAACCTCCCTGAGCAGCTCCGCTGTGGAGACCTTCTGCTGGGCCTCTGGCTGGAGCTCGGGGCTGGAGGTCGCCATGTTAACCTCCAGTTGTAGCTCCCTCGAGGAGACTTCCTGCTGGGTCTCCGGCTGGAGCTCGGAGCTGGAGGTCGCCATGTTAACCTCCAGTTGTAGCTCCCTCGAGGAGACTTCCTGCTGGGTCTCCGGCTGGAGCTCGGGGCTGGAGGTCGCCATGTTAACCTCCAGTTGTAGCTCCCTTGAGGAGACTTCCTGCTGGGTCTCTGGCTGGAGCTCGGGGCTGGAGGTCACCATGTTAACCTCCAGGTGTAGCTCGCTTGAGGAGACCTCCTGCTGGATCTCCTGCTGGAGCTCTGAGGGTGCCCGCCGGTGGAGCCGCTTATGCACCCACCAGCTGCCCTTGAAACAGCTTTGGGAGCAGAAGTAGCTGCTCCTTACTCCCTGGTTCCTGCAGGTGGGGCACTGCAGGATGGCTGGTCGGGTGCATCCCTCGGTGGAACACTTCTGGTTTTGGGGATGAGAGGTGCGGGCCACCACGTTAGCCCGCTTACTCCCATAATGTTCCAGGAAAGAGTGGCTAGGTCGGTCACCCAGACGGTCCTTCCCCAAAAAGGTCCTGAGGTCGGGTTGGAAGTCTGGGCTTCCGAACACCTGGACCAGTAGATCCACAAAGCCCGAAACTGTCTTGAACTTCGTGGATCCACTGGCAAGGTGAAGCTCCGCCCATTGGCGAGCAGAGCCGACCAAACGAGAGAGGAGGAACCCCACCCACTGTTCCTCATCGGGCTTGGGGTCCTCCAAACTCAGGAAATAAATTTGTGCCTGCAAACAGAAGCATTGTGGCCAGGTGGAAAAGCCGTCATACTCATCAGGGGGATAAACAAAGGTCCATTGGGGAAAAAAAATTGAATCATATGCAGGCATTTGAAATGTGGCGTGGCGTGGCATGGCGTGGCGTGGCATGCGCGGCGTGCCCTCACTTTCCCCGCTGCATCCATTTTTTGGGCGGAGTATTCTGTTACGTCACTGGGGTTAAGAGTTAGACAGGATGCACTCGCAGGGGAAAGTGGTCAGTTTATTAGGAACAAACACAGCGCACATTCAAAAGTGACGGGACATCAACATAATAAATACAGAGGAAAGCATATCATTTTTCCAGAAAGGGGTTAGCACCTGAAGAAAACACTTACAGGACAAAACCTAGAAAATCAGGCAACAATAATCAAAAAGGCTTTCAGGGCAAAATCCAGGAAGTCATGAAACATTAATTCAAAGGCTTACGGGGCAAAAATCATAAACATCGTGAAACAGGAATCCAAAAGCTTACAGGGCAAAAATCCAGGAAGTAGCGAGACAAACATTCAGGAACCCGGGAGCGCCGGGTAAACAAAAACTTCAGAACTAGCGCAAGGACCAGGGGACACCTGGTAAACAAAAACCTAGGAAAAAACTACGAAGCTTTGGCTTCCTCGCTACCGATCATTATCATTAGGAACATCTCGTTACGTTAAACTATCACGAGTCCCTTTCAGTTATTCGACATCATCAATACTCCGCCCAGACGTGGACAAAAATAGGGGTTTTAGTAACGAAGGAAATTAAACGCAAACGAGAAGAAACACACGACACCTGGAAACAATAATCAGACACTAACAGTTGAACCAATGACAAAACATGGGAGGAAACATAACGTGACATAAACCCAATGGACCAATAAGGAAGCGGGGGAAGAGAAATGACGTAAACAAAAACACAGGAGCACATGGCAACGTAAACAAAACCAGAGTCTTAGTGAAAGGAATGTCCAGCGGAGAGTTATTTTTAATAGCGCTAGAAAGCGCGCAGACATGCTACTCCGTAGCGGGGCGGCGATTCATGCTGTTCCTTCCTGGAGCAGCGATTCATGCTGTTCCTTCCTGGAGCAGCGATTCATGCTGCTCCTTCCCGGAGCAGCGATTGGCGAGAGCTCTAACATATGTGACCGTTCTCAAAATACCTGGACATATTGATCATGTTTCTCTTTTTTTCCCTTAGTGCATTTTTTTTTTAAAGAAATGCAGTTGTGTGATTTGGCCACGAGAGCTCCATTGTACACTTTAGTTCAGCTGTTTAGCATATCACTAAACTGATGGTTTTCTATTCCAACAAGTACACTTTCACTGCAATTTACTGAGAAAATGTCAAAAGAAATTGAAGATTAATAAAAAAAAAAAATTTAAAAAGCAGCATACAGCAAAGTTTTAGCTTTTATCTTTGTCTTAACACCACCTCCATCTTAGCAAATTTGTCCATCATAACAGGGGGAATGCATCCTGACAGCTGAGAATGTTACTGTCAGATACTTTCCCCCCTGCGCTCAATAAGAAAGAAAGCTCATACAGTTGCAATCAGAATTATTCAATCCCCATTGCAAATCAGGTTTATTGTCAAAATTTACAGACTTTCAGCTGTTTGCAATGAACAAATCACACAAAAGCAACTGAAATAGTTCAACACCTTTTGAGAACGGACACATATTTAGCCTAGAAAATCACAGTTCTGTGAGTGAGCACACATTTCTTCCAGAAGTCTACAGTATTCAAAATGAAAACTCCCTCACAAATATAACATTATTTATTGAAAGAAATAACAGTAAGTGTTTGTGTTAATAAAGTCAAAAACACCCCGCAACAAACAGTTCTGTTACCCCATTTTCAAAATATAACTAAACAATCATGAAATATGCCTTTTAATAATGGAATGCAACATTCCACACATAAAAGTCATTAAAAATGTTAGTTTTTAGCCATTGGGGCTTTCCATAGTACCTCAGTGCTCAGTGGTACAAGCACTGCATCCTAAATTACCAAAAACATGGAAAGGCTAAAATTCTAATTTATTAATTTAATGAAACCTTTTAAGTTGCTCCAACTAGATTTTCTTCAGTAGTGTTAGCCTTTCCATGTTTTTGGTAATTTAGGAGCTTTTAAGAAATGACTTCATTCAACAAAAATATTATTAATATTTGCAACCACGCGTTTAATTAAGTTGTGTTAATAGGTCCCCTGCATTACTTTTTAGAGTGTGCGGAAGCCTATTGAGGAGTGTAAACTTAAAATTTCTTGTGAAAGCTTGAAATTGTCTGTGCTTTAGAGGTAAAGTTTCAGTATGAAGTCTGGTCGGCCAAATGATTTATGGATTTGCCCGCCAAGTTGCCATAGCCTTGTGGATACACCACTTATGCGTAGGTAAGGTTTGGACAATGACGTTAGTTAGCACGCAAAAGCGTGAATTCAAATGTAAATGAGTTTAAGAGTTAAATAAGTTAATATCTTGTAACTTTTTTTAGTTTTTTTGTCACCTTGCATAATTACTATAGTTATGTGTAGATCTGCACGATTAATCAGAAAAAGATCACGATCTCGATTCGAACACCCACACCATCTCTTTCCTAAATGATAACGATTCGTCTGTGTATTTAACCTTTGACAAAAATCACACCAGAACATTCAGATCTGTGTTGGTGCTGCCGCTGAGCCACAGAGAGAGCAGTTATCATCTCTACATGGTTTTGTAACAATCTAAAAGCTCTTTATTCCACAGATACTCCGAGCTAGTCAGTGTATTCAACAGGTTGTTTCAGAGGCATAAGGTATTGTAAGTATTAAATACAATGATGCGACAATAATAAAACAAGGTGTTGACATGAAAAAGGAAATTTACTTCTGATACTCAAGTACTTTTAAAAGCAAGTACTTCTGTACTTTTACTGAAGTAAAAATCTGTCTTTACAACTTTCACTTGTAATGGAGTAATATGTGACCTGTAGTATCTGTACTTTGTCCACCTCTGGTTCTTTTCAATATATCTAACCACTCCTTGGACCTTCGGATGGATCGGGATCTGTACCTGAAGCGTTCTCCGTTTTCTAGTTCAGAAGTTTAGCGGTTTAGTTGGGGGCCTTGCTGTTTGGCCGTGTTGGCCTGTTCATGAAGTCTTGAAATATTGTGTCTTTGTGACTTTTGGTTTTATGATGAACATGTTGATCAACTTATGTTGTTAAAAAAGCTCATGCAGATTGTATTATTCCTGTATTGTTTGAAGGGCCCTGTTGGCAATATGTGAAGTTGTGAAGTGAATAAAATAATATTTCATGTACAAAATTAACTTTGCATTGTTTTTAGGACCATGTTCTCACATAGCGTCCATTAATGTAAATGTGTAAAAGTACGATAGTTGTCTTTCAAATGTAGTTAAGGTAAAGTCACAGGTTTCCAGAAAAAGTACAGATACTCAAAAAGTGTACTTAAGTACAGTACTCAAGTAAATGTACTTTGTTACTGTCCACCTCTGAAAAGAACAATGAGGTCAATATATTACATATATTATAAATATTTATTTATTTATTTAATGGTATGATAGGTACGGTTAGAGAGATGATAGATACAGATAGGTTAAAGTTTTTGAATACCATACTGCATTTGCATTCGACAAATTCCTTATGCCTGTGTGTGAAATTTCATATGTCTTACATATGCCAAAACAGTAATCAGATTTATGTGGGCAAACTGACATGGGTTCATCTTGAAAATTATGCTTATTGATGCTAATTATCATTAATTCCCACACCCAGAAAATAATGCTATAAAGGGTCAGACAGTAAATCTAAATAAAATAGCCTATAGCTGACAAGGCAGAAAGGGCGTGAAAAAAGAAAAAGAAAAAAAAACGCTCTGGTCTTTTTATGTATTTTAAACAGTTAACTGCTCTACACATGCACACCTCATTGTTTACATTTAAACAACACCCTGAAATACGTTTTTCATGAACTCCTTGAAAGAAACACTTGAATGAGCGATACTTCTACAGCATTAACTGATGTTGTATCTGTTAACGTTAGTTAAAGCAATATGAAAAACACACTAGTTAACATACTAGTTAGTTAAAAATTGTTCAAGATGAATAAATGCTGTAAAATACATTGCTCATTGCTGGTTGATGTTAGATAATGCATTAACTAAAGTGGATGCATTAAATAACATCAACAAATTTGTCAGTGTAAAGTGAGAGGACGCTGGTGTGTTCGTTAAAAAGCCGGAATAAAGACATAAACAGCAAACTGTTTCATTGGTTATGAAGCAATTAGTAATTAAAGGAGTGAAAAAGCTCAAGTATGTTGAAAAGTTATCAGCAGTTTATTCTCTGCAGTGGCCTGAGTCTAGTGGTAACATTCCTAAAATACCATACATTCACACGCTGAATCATAAACAACAGTCTGCCATTAATCTGCACACACTGGCAAAGACTGATGTACTGCAAACCAGCCCCATTATGTCAAGCTCTATGCAGACATATAGAAAGACTGATGTACTACAGATTGCCCTCTCTTGTGATTTATCTATTTTATACTCACATTTTACACCATTTTATACATGATCATGAAATCTGGATCTGTTCTATTAGGTCAAACCAAGCATTTACCCGCTTGTAATAACACCTTTGGCATAACTTTACTATAAGGTCCCATTCGTTAACACACTGACTAACATGACCTAACAAAGAACTATTTTTCTACAGAACTTATTCATCCTGGTTAATACTACTTAATAAAAATACAATTGTTCTTTCATATTAATTCATAACACCGCCCTGCATCAGATTTGCTGAATAGGATCTGATAGTTGTTTCTTACTAATACTGAGATGCTGAGTACAGATATGGTGTTAGTTTTGCTCTAGAACAACACAACGTTTCACAGACTATTTGTCTGCTGTTCATGTTGTAAACAAGTGTTATGTTTTGTGTACCTATTGTTGTAATTAATAAATAATACTAGTGAAATTTGACAGCTTCTACCAATTTAAATAAAACCCTGAAAGCAATATAAACATAGCAAAATTATAAAAAAAATTCATTCTTATTTTGTGGGAAAACAGTACGTGATAGGGAATTTTCAGTGGCATATTTGAACTCAGCGTGACCAAAATAGGTAAAAACAAGTGGGATTTGCAAAACAGCGTAAACTTTTTTTCTAGATGCGGGGCGGTGTAATGAACTCTACCTAATGTTAACAGATACAGTGTTTGAAAAGGTTTTGTTCATCGTTATTTCATGTTAACAAATAAAACCTTATTGCAAAGTGTTACCTCCATTTTTATTTTAAAAGCTGAATGTTAACATCAGTTAACACATTATGAACATCAACTAACATGAAAAATAGTCTATTTATATATTAACATGAAGCTGCATGATAAACAAGATTGTTTGCTGTAAGCTGACAAACAAAAATAAGAATAAAATAAATAAATAAAACAAATAGAACCTTGCTGTACAATCAAAGAGTCCGAAATAGTTACATTTTTTAACAACCACTAAAAAGGTTCTTTGGGGAACTAAAAATGCCAATTTGTTTCATAGAAACCTTTTATCCATTTAATTCGTTTCAGTCGTGTTTTTAAAAAGGTTTATATCAGTTCACCTAAAAACGGTCACCTAACTAAACTCTACAGTAACACTGTGAATAATGTTTTAAACAGTAAAATTGACTGAATTCCAAAACTGACCTGTTGATCCAGAACCTCGAGGCGTGGACACCTTTATCAGTCTCCACCGGCTACAGAAACACATCAGTGTTATGCAAGATTTGTAATTAGTCCTCTATGTACCATTTTCAAGCTCAGTATGAATGTAAACTTAAAACTTACACAAGTATTTCTGTGAAATATATGTGTAATAACAAAGGTTACCAGTGTTTGAATATACAGACAGCGTTCATCTGCCCAGCTTAAAAGCCACCACTGAAAAAAAAATGCGTGGAGTTATAGTAGCCTTTTACTTAATAATAAAAACAAATCCTCGTAACTCTCACTAAAAACCTTTATTGTCCTTGAAGAAATATGGAATAAAAACAACGTTTGCATAATTCAATTGCGTTCATAAAAATAAGAAGAGTGTGGAAAGTAAAAATACAAACGACCTGCTCTTTCTACTTGTATATGTTAGGTCGCGCAAAAAGCGCGACTTCAATTACCAGAACTCTCATTCACACACTCCACACTACATTTCCCAGCAAGCTCGGCGGCCTACAAACATGGCCGCCAGGGACTACAACACCCAAAGCACCCACATACTACCACGGTCACAATCACCTTCCTTCTAATCCCACACACCTGTCTTCAATCTCACTAGCACTGTATTTAAGGACTTTTGTGTTACAGGTTGGACACGAAGTATTGTTTGTTCTCCCGAATCTTACCTTACTGAGCAATTGAATTCTGGACTGATTCTCACGGCACTGACCTTAAAGCTAAGTACCTTGGATTCCGACTTCCTCTAAAGCCCTCTTTCTGTTTATACATCTCGGTGATAGTTTAACGTGCACTTGTGTCTGATTTCTGTTAGCGCTGTGTAGTTAGCACACTTTATGTATTGACCACAATTTATGTTAAGGGTTCTGGGTGCTTATTTTCCATTTTGCCTTTTTGTTGCTAATTGTGTGTTTTTACTGCTAGCGCTAACGATTTGAGAGAGTGTATAAACTTTGCCACGATAACCTGCGAAGTCTCGAAGCCTTCATAAAGCTTTTCTGTTATCCTGTGTCCTTTCTACATGTGTGCTGAATAAAGTGACGAAGTTTTTGACCGCAACTGTGTCCAGCCTTCTTCCGGTGACATAACAGAATACTTCGCCTCGACATGGACGCAGCGGAGGAAATTCGTCAAGCAATCGCAGCGCACGGTCAAATTATCAACGCGCAACAACAACGCTTGGGAGAAATGGATCAGAATCTTCAACTTCTCTCTCAAGTCGCGGCTACAGCAACGCAGCGCGCCGCGCCCACCTCCTTTTCCACACCTCGGCTGCCTATGCCCGTACCCGATAAGTACAACGGTGACACTGGATTATGTAAGGGTTTCATCTTACAATGCTCCTTATACTTTGACTGTTGTGGGGAAATGGGGGATCATGAGAAAGTGGCGCGATTCATCTCCTTATTAACAGGCAAGGCATTAAAGTGGGCGGCGGCAGTACGGGAACGAGGGGGAGAAACGGTTGCTTCCTATGACACCTTTGTCTCCATGTTCCGGCGGGTGTTTGACCACGCCCCCGACCACCAGGAGGTCGGGGAACGGCTCCTAACACTGAGGCAAGGCTCACTTCGAGTGGCGGATTACGCCTTAGAATTCCGGACTATCGCTGCGGGGAGCGGCTGGAATGACGTGGCGTTAAAAGCTGTCTTCCGTCAGGGCCTCAATCCCGCCATCGTCACTGAGATGGCCTGCCGCGATGAGCCTCTTAACCTAGATTCGTTGATTGATCTCGCCATTCGCCTCGATCAACTTCTTTACAGCCGTAAGCATTCATCTCAGCACCCCGAATCAATCCGACTCCCCGCTAGCGACGAACCCATACAGATCGGTCATGTAAAACTGGACCCCGACGAGAAAGAAAGGAGACGCCGAGAGAATCTATGTCTCTACTGTGGCCAAGCTGATCACCTCCTTCATTCCTGCCCTGTCCGCCCCACAAGAATTAACTTCGACGAGGGGTGGACAACGCACCCGTTCAACCCCGGTGAGTCAGATTCCTGATGTTGCTTCATGTTCTTTTACTCTACCTGTCTACCTTGAACATTCAGGTGTCTGCACTCTTGTTACAGCCATGCTTGACTCCGGGGCAGTGGGCAACTTCATCGATGAGGAGATAGTGTGTCAGCTTAACCTAGACACTCGTCCCCTACCACAACCGTTTAAAATTCAGGCCATCGACGGTACACCCATCGGAAACATCACCCGCTACACACACACCCTGGGGCTTCGTGTCAGCGCGCTCCACCACGAAGAAATATCCTTCTGGATTACCAAGTCTACCCGATACCCCGTGGTCTTGGGCTTACTGTGGATGAGAAAGCATAACCCTCACATCTCTTGGACAAACCAGCAAATACTCAGCTGGTCGCCCTTCTGTCATCAACAATGCCTAAACACCCTATCACTCACTGTGGCAACCACATCCGTTGAAAGCCCTGAAAATGCACCCACCGTCTGTATACCTGACGAATATAGCGACCTAAAAGAGGTATTTAGTAAACTCAGGGCTAGCGGTCTTCCACCCCATCGTTCATATGACTGTTCCATAGACCTCCTGCCGGGTATGACTCCGCCACGTGGACATATATATCCCTTGTCCCAAGCAGAACATAAAGCCATGTCCGAATACATTCAGGAGGCTCTCCAACAGGGATATATTCGTCACTCCACTTCCCCGGCAGCAGCCAGCTTCTTTTTCGTGGCCAAGAAGGGAGGGGGCCTTCGTCCATGCATTGATTACCGAGGGCTCAACCGCGCCTCGGTGAAGTATCCCTACCCCCTTCCACTCGTCCCTTCCGCCTTAGAACAACTGCGTGAAGCCCGATATTTCACCAAGTTGGACCTACGTAGCGCGTACAACTTGGTGCGTATCCGGGAAGGGGATGAGTGGAAAACCGCTTTCAGTACAACAACAGGTCACTACGAATACCTTGTAATGCCGTATGGGCTGACTAACGCACCCTCAGTATTCCAATGCCTAATTAATGACGTGCTGAGGGACATGTTAGGAAAATTCGTGGTGGCCTATATTGACGGCATTTTGATTTACTCCCCCAACTACAAAACCCACGTGTCTCAGGTACGCCAGGTTCTCACACGCCTACTGGAAAATGGACTCTATGTAAAGGCAGAAAAGTGTGAGTTCCACACGAACACTACGACCTTCCTGGGTTACGTCATTAGCCCCGAAGGAGTGGCCATGGACAAGAGTAAGGTCACGGCGGTAACACAATGGCCCACTCCTACTACCATCAAGGAGCTTCAAAGTTTCTTGGGTTTTGCCAACTTTTACAGACGCTTTATCCGGGGTTTTAGTTCTATTGCCCTACCCCTTACTGCTCTGTTGCGGGGCGGTCCTCGCTGTCTGGTTTGGAACCACGAGGCCGAGCGGGCATTTTCCAGACTCAAAACGGCTTTCACCACGGCTCCAATCCTCAAGCATCCAGATCCTTCTCATCCCTTCGTAGTAGAAGTAGATGCCTCTGAGGCAGGGGTGGGGGCCGTATTATCCCAACGTCTAGGGGAAAAACCAAAACTTCACCCCGTCGCCTTCTTTTCTAAAAAATTATCGTCGGCAGAGCAGAATTATGACGTGGGAGATCGTGAACTGCTAGCGATAAAATTAGCTTTGGAGGAGTGGCGACACTGGCTAGAGGGGGCAGAACACCCGTTTACCGTTTTCACAGATCACAAGAATTTAGAATATCTGCACACCGCCAAACGACTAAACCCTCGCCAAGCACGTTGGTCTCTATTCTTTGCACGGTTTCAGTTTACCTTTTCTTACCGCCCCGGGTCAAAAAACCACAAGGCGGACGCCCTTTCCCGTCTCCACACTAGGGATTCACAACCTTCAAAACCAGACCACATCCTACCTTCCTCCTGTTTTGTCGGTAATGTGCACTGGGAATTTGACAACTTACTTCACAAATTCCCACGTAAGTACGTACCTTCGGCTTGTCCTCCCACAAAATTGTTTGTCCCTCCTACCTATAGGACCCGGTTAATAAAATGGGCTCACACGGTTCCCGGTACTGCTCACCCCGGTTCCCTACGCACCTACCACCTTTTGTCCCACAAGTACTGGTGGCCCAATATGGCCCGAGAAATACAACAGGCGGTCAAGTCTTGTGACATCTGCGCCCAAACTAAGGTACCCAGAACCTTCCCTGCCGGCCAACTCATGCCACTACCCACTCCTCAACGACCCTGGTCACATCTCGCGGTAGATTTCATCACTGACCTCCCCAATTCTCTGGGTCACACCACCATTTTTGTTATTTTAGATCGGTTCTCCAAATCCCTCCGTCTAGTTTCCCTGCCCAATCTACCATCAGCTTTCCACACAGCAGAACTGATATTCACACACGTCTTTCGTTATTTTGGGATCCCCGAAGACATAGTTAGCGATCGGGGACCGCAGTTTATATCTCGCGTATGGTCTGGTTTTATGGGTAAATTGGGAGTAAATGTGAGTCTTACATCGGGATACCACCCTGAATCCAACGGGCAAGTGGAACGGGTAAACCAAGAAGTCGGGAGGATGCTTCGTTCGTTTTGTCACAAAAATCCCTCTGATTGGGCCCGCTTCCTGCCATGGGTGGAATACGCCCAGAACTCACTCCGCCATTCTGCCACTAACCTGACCCCATTCCAATGTGTGCTAGGATATCAGCCCCCTTTGTTTCCGTGGGACGCCACAGCCACGGACGCACCAGCCGTAAACGAATGGTTTGACCACAGTGAACAGGTCTGGGCAAGCACCCATAGAAGACTAAGACAAGCAGCCTCCAAATCAAAAGCCCAGGCGGATCGCCACCGACAGGTACCACCACGTTACCAACCCGGTGAACGGGTATGGCTCTCCACCCAAAACTTGCACCTCAGACATCCCTGCCAGAAGCTCTGTCCTCGTTATCTCGGCCCTTTCAAAATCATCAGGCCCATCAATGAGGTAACCTACAAACTAGCCATCCCCAAACATTGGCGCATCGCCCCATCGTTTCACGTTTCTCTTCTGAAACCCTTCCACACAGGCATCCTCACCTCTCAAAACCCTTCTAATCCACCTCCCCCACAGGAAGTTGACGGACAACCGGCCTATCAGATTCGTCAGATTCTAAAATCCCGGCGACATCAAGGAAAACTTCAGTACCTCATTGACTGGGAGGGGTACGGGCCCGAGGAACAGAGCTGGGTGGCGGCTAAGGACATGCTGGACCCTGAAATGGTGGACGAATTTCACCGCATCCATCCAGAATACCCAAAACCTAGACCCAGATGTCGACCCAGGCAAGGAGAGGCTCCCGGAGTGAGCCCTTTGGGGGGGGGCTCTGTTAGGTCGCGCAAAAAGCGCGACTTCAATTACCAGAACTCTCATTCACACACTCCACACTACATTTCCCAGCAAGCTCGGCGGCCTACAAACATGGCCACCAGGGACTACAACACCCAAAGCACCCACACACTACCACGGTCACAATCACCTTCCTTCTAATCCCGCACACCTGTCTTCAATCTCACTAGCACTGTATTTAAGGACTTTTGTGTTACAGGTTGGACGCGAAGTATTGTTTGTTCTCCCGAATCTTACCTTACTGAGCAATTGAATTCTGGACTGATTCTCACGGCACTGACCTTAAAGCTAAGTACCTTGGATTCCGACTTCCTCTAAAGCCCTCTTTCTGTTTATACATCTCGGTGATAGTTTAACGTGCACTTGTGTCTGATTTCTGTTAGCGCTGTGTAGTTAGCACACTTTATGTATTGACCACAATTTATGTTAAGGGTTCTGGGTGCTTATTTTCCGTTTTGCCTTTTTGTTGCTAATTGTGTGTTTTTACTGCTAGCGCTAACGATTTGAGAGAGTGTATAAACTTTGCCACGATAACCTGCGAAGTCTCGAAGCCTTCATAAAGCTTTTCTGTTATCCTGTGTCCTTTCTACATGTGTGCTGAATAAAGTGACGAAGTTTTTGACCGCAACTGTGTCCAGCCTTCTTCCGGTGACATAACAGTATATACACGGGTCAGAGTGCTGCTCGTCAAAGATTAGTGCAGCGTGAACATTCACTTTTTACAAGGTCCTTTATGAACATCTGCAAGTACAATACTCGAAAAGTAAATGTGAATCGATGCTTACCCCAATTGTTTTATCTAAATGGTCCCATATCTCTTGTTTTGTTTGTGTCCTACCCACACAAACATGGCTGCCATCTCCCACTACTAGAGGTACAAGACCCCTCCCACTGCTGTGTGAGTGGAGATGAAATCACCTGAGAGCGCAACAACGTGCGTTTATAATAAATAAAAGTATATAAAAGAATATGTTGCATTATATCTAACTATATTTGCTACTGTTATAAATATTAAGGCATCTGATTGAACCAAGCCGAGTCATCGCCAGAAGTGGCCCAGACTCTAAAGCCAGATCCGGGTTAGTTATGGTGAACAAGAATCGTCCCCAGTACTTTACCGCCGTAACAAAAACACACGTGTCAGAGCGAGCCGTGGGCCACACTCGGCCCCGGATAATACATGCCGATGCCGTGTCTGAGCCGCAGGCACCGCGGGGCTGCCGAGCTCGGGCCCATTACCACATGCTATCTGACGCTCGTCTAAGAAGAGTAAAAACAGAAAACGCCCTCGAGTTCACCATCAACACATTCATTTTACCCAGATGACCATGTATTCAATTCACCCCTCATGACCGGAGTCAGTGGCTCAGTTTAAAAAATGTTGATCTTTTTTTGCATGTTGTCGTATTTTGATCATGTTGTTATCTGTATTATTGAGTGTGATGTGTGTATAATAAAGTATTATTGGATAAAGTTAGTTAAGAATGACATAGGATATTCAGATTCAATTCCACAAAAGAAAAACTCAGATGGTTTTTAAATGTTTGGGATTTCAGTTCAGTAAAAGAGAACAAGTGTTTTTCTCAACAACGTAATCAACAAATGTTTCAGCAGTTTCACAAACATCAGTCTGTTCATTTATTGAAACACTCTTACAAATCAATTTAACAAAAAACATTGATCCGTCCACGTTTTCATAAAAACAGCGGTTTTCTCAGACCACAACACACATAGCAGGGGTGTAAAACTCATCTCATTATCATATAATGCGTCGTGAAACACACACACACACACACACACACACACACACACACACACACACACACACACACACACACACACACACACACACACACACACACACACACACACACAGACAGACAGACAGGATACAGGCAAGGTCAGGGATTATTTAATCAGTGTTTAAACATCAGTTCTCAGGATGCGCAGATATAGCAGGGGTGTAAAACTCCATTAACATATAATGCTTTCGTGAAACACACACACACACACACGCACACACACACGCACACACACACACACACACACACACACACACACACACACACACACACACACCTGGGAAAGAACAAACTTCCAGGATACAGGGAAAAAGTTATAAATTACAGCGTTTGCCAAACTGTCAGTTCAAGGGGATCATAATTCACACACATTCGCGAGTGACACTAGAGTCATAATTTATACACATTTCATGACAGTGACATGAGCTTTTTGTGATTTATGTACCTTACAGAAATGTTCGTGGGGAGGGTTTAAGGGATGGTCTTCGGTTTTTGATAACACCCCTGTTTTCCCCCACTGACGCAAAAGCCGACACCACTCATTTCAACACGTATTCTTGGTGAAATACACATCGTCCTTCTAAGGGTTTGGGAAACTCGTGGATCAGACGCCGTGTGGGTGTTACGGAGCCTCTTCTATGTTTTATCCACAGCTATTTATTTAATCAATAGCTTTTTCAACACGCACATAGCGGGGGTGTAAAAACCATTAACACACACACACACACACACACACACACACACGCACACACACACACACACACACACACACACACACACACACACACACACACGTATGTACGCACGCACGCACGCACACACACGCTCGCATGCGCATACATACACACAGACAGAAGACTGGTGGGGTCGTAAATTACAGGTTGTGCTGAACTGTCAATCAGACTGACATGAGGGGTCATAAATCATATGACGGGGGGTCATAAATCATTTTGCGACATAAATGATATAACATGTGCATGATATAACTACTACCCTCTTATTTTATTTTCATTTCAATTGAATTGAACAGAAACTGCTAAATGCTCAGACTCTACGAGATATTCCGTTTTATAATATAAAACTCTGATTGTTTTCCACACATATTCTGTCTATTCTCGTTCTAGATTTGTTGTCAAAACGGGTAAAACCATAATCATCAGGATATTTTTCCCTAAATGTATCTGTGAGTTCACATGTTTGACAGTCGTTATTTAACAGTTTCCCTTCTCGAGAAATCATTGCATTTATATTTGGAGTTTTATCTTTTACATGAGTTGTCGTATTAAAATCTCCACATAATACAGTACAAAAGCCCACACACAATAGCTCATATAACTTATGAAATGTTTTATCTGGTGGGGTATACACATTAACTATTCTTAGTTTTTGATGTTTATAATGACAGTCTACCATCAGTACACGTCCAGGCATTATTTCTCTTGTCATAATAATTTCAACAGAATTAAAAAAAATATCGTCTCCAATAGAGATCACAGCATGTCCACTCGTCCATAGTTTCTTTACACCGTCCAAATCAGCTTTGGTCATCAGTTTTAATTATTGTGCACATATAATATCACATTTTTTTCTATTAATACAGATATTTTCTTATTTCTGTTGTTTTCTGACTGAATTCCTCGAACGTTTATAGTTGTGATGTTAAGGGACATTTTAATGTTTAGGAGACATAAAAGGAGAATGATTAAACGTTCATTCCTTAGTGTTTTTTGCATTATCTGCAGTAGTAGTAATTATCTTTTGTGTTCTTTTGTTTGTAATATTTTTCATTTGAACATCTTTAATGTCGGAGAGAACGAGAGTGGTTTGACCTGCACCATTAGCGTCTCTCCGATTCGCCCTGCTTGTTCCAGCCGAGAGTGTAGACTCCTCCGTGGCTTGCTGACTCCCTGCAGTAGCCGAGCCGCTCCGCTTTTTTCCCTTCCGGAATTGTCGACTCTTTAGGTGCTTGTTCATTCTCTTCAGGAGACGAATAATCCTCCTCACTCGTAGAATCGTCGGTATCATCACTGTATGTATGTGATGATCTAGAGTTTTCCTCACTTGTGTTTTGGTGATTTTCCTCCCATTCAGCGTTCTCTCTGTTTTCCCAGTTTAAAGTTTCTTTATCACTTGTGACTATTTCGACACTGTTTAGGTTTGTATTTGGTGACTTTATTGGTTTAAATCGTCGTTATGTTGTCTTGTTATTTTAACTTTATTATGTAAGACTTTGGACACTGGAAATAAAGGTGTCCTTGTTCCTGGCAGATATTACATACACCCCGGTATTACTGCATTATTTCCCATTATGGCCGAAATCACCACATTTCCAGCATTTTGTCTTGTCACAGACCACCAAGATAAAGACTGAGTTATTGCAAATAAAACAACGGTGTACCTGCCCGGGATATGAAATTGTCCCATTGTATGGTCCCATTGTTATTGAGTTTGGGCTCTGAATCAGAGATCCATCAGGGTTCTTCCTAAGCTTTATTTTGTAACGTCTGACTCCATACCAGAAGCCAAACTGGTCCACTGGTTTATATACAGGTTGTAGAATCTCACAAAAATGCAGAAGGTACTGCTCTACGTCTGTGTCTGCTATTCATCCTGTCCAAAACTTCACCACAATGTATTTTATATCTTGTGGAGCTGATGTAGTGATCTCCCATTTTCTCCAAAGCATACTTCCTGTATTACCAACACATTCCCACTCCTAATTCGGTACATATGGGTGCTTGGTCAGGACCCCTTGACGTCACTTTTTAACACATTGCGTACCCCTTTGGCATCGTTTTTCACCGTGCAGGGTAGTCCGATAGACTTCTAATGATCGCTGACTGCACCGTCTAGAAGAAAAAGTGAGCGGATCGATCCGGTTTGTTTAGCTGGAAGTGATGTTTTCCAGACCCAGAATATATCAAACTCTTGTATTATAGACTACAGGAGAGTTTGCTGTGTTTTGGTCACTGCTGTTTTTTTTAAATAGACATTTAAGCAAAGTACAGTGTTCATAAAGCTGAGTAAACTCATCACTGAGAAGGTGGTTATAATCTATAAGATCAGGAATAAGATGAATTTTGCTGCATGTTGTTAGCATCTCCCTCTCACTTCCGCATTCCACTGAGCGCATTCCAGCGCTATTCATAAAAACCCTCTGGACTCGTTCACGTACTATGGTTTTGTTTACTTTGTCATGTGCTCTTTTGTTTTTGTTTTATGTCATGTCTCTGCCCCTGCTTCCTTATTGGTCCGTTGGGTTTGTGTTCTGTCATTGGTTCACCCGTTATTGTCTGATTATAATTTCCAGGTGTGGTGTGTCTGATCTTGTTTGCTTTGAATTACCTCTGTTATTTAAGCCCCTGTCTGTGTCCGCTTCGTGGTGGAGTATTAACCGTATGTAACGAAATGTAACTAAAAGTAGCGGCGAAGCAAAGATCAAGAATTGTAGGTCTTTCTATGTTTTTTGTTTGCCAGGTGTTCCCTGGTTCCTGGATTATAGCCTCGTGACTTCTTGGAAGATTCCTCCGTGTCTTTGTTTTCCTCGCGCTGACCTAGCCTTTGGATTATTGTCTCGTGACTTCCTGGATTTTGGCCCTGTGGGTGTTTGGATTATTGCCTAGCCTTTTGGAATTACTGCCCTGTCTTTCTTTGGAATTTTGCCTTGTTTATTTGTGGTTTTTTGTTAGACTGTCCCGTTATTTTTGAATGTTCTGTTTCCTTTTTATGTTCCTAATAAACTGACAACTTTCCCCTGCGAGTGCGTTCGGCTTCCCTCCTTCCAGTGTTGTAACACGTGTGTAAATGTTCATGAAATCTGACAGATTGATCAATAAGGGAATCCAACCCTAACTTCAGTCTGCTGGCAAAAACAAGAGAAACCAATTTGGCATCACAGTTAAATAAAGTTATGGGTCTCCACCCGTCTAGAGATAAAGTGTCCTTGTTTGGGTTGGGTATTAAGGTAATTACCCCCTGTCTGAGAGAGGGAGGTAATACCCCTTTCCTTATGGATTCATTAAACATAGATCAAATAAATGGGCAGAGGGCATCTCTGAAAGTCTTATAAAATTCATTCATAAGCCCATCATTACCAAGAGATTTGTTGTCCTTGAGTTTCTTAATATTATCAATCATTTATTTAATACTAAGCTCTTTCTCACACGTTACTAAACTCATCACTAACATTTATTTATTATCCAGATTTTTAAAAAGGTTTCCATTAATGAGTTCTGTACTCCAGAGCTAGAATACAAAGACTGATAAAAATCTGATAAATGTTTTGAGATGGTCAGTAAATCATCTGTGACGGTGTTATGTGTAATTTATTAATCGATTATCGCTGCCTTTCCCCTAAAGAATAGAAATACCTTGTGTTTTTTTCACCGTGTTCAGGCCAGTTTCTTCTGGAGTGGATGAAAGCACCTCTTACCTTTTCCTTACTGTGTTTATTTAATCCCCTTGTAATTTTAATAAAGATGATGGTTTGCTCTTTGACGGTGAGAGTAGTGTACAACATGTTAATTCCAGAAAAATCCTCTTACCGTGCTAACATTGGCTAGTTAGCCTTAGACTAGACTTAGCACAAGCTAGCTATATAGCTAAGAACAATCACCAAATCAGCACATAGTTTTCAACAGAACTTCAGAAACACTAAAACACTCCTCACACTTGAATGTTGGTGAGTGATATGTTTTTATTAAACACACACCTCATATCATTTAGTTAGTGATTAGTACAGACAGATAATTCCTGTCTTTTCAGCTCAAGTGTAACAAAACCTAATCTAGCCTACTTAAACCCGGCCAGATCGCTAATTTAGCCAGTTAGCTCCCATTCTTGCTAAGGTAACAGGAAAATGTTTTTAGTAAACTCTGATAATCAGATGATCTCTTATGGAATTATAAATGTTTTTTAGAAATAGCTAGTCAACATGTTCGACCGCTAGTCTTTTGAGTCTGCTAATCTTTACACCTTAATGTTCTGTTATTTCTGGCATCCATTTTCTGTTCTTCAGCATTTTTCTGGTTTAAATGTGTAATTCTGTTTTACGTTTATTACAACAAATATTATTTATATAATTATGAATTTTTACACAGAACCAAAAAAAAAAAAATCTTTTTAACAAATTGTTGTTAAAGATGTTCTTCAGTCGTGTGTCTCTATATAAACAATATTCTAAACATTGCCATGTGACTGTTGTTGGGTAAAGAAATTGTACTGAAATTTAGCTACATTTTAAATAAAAAAATATTCAAAGTGGGCCACTTTGCTCTTGGCATGAACATTACTTAAGTATTTGATTACAGGCCTTTAGACTTTGGACAATATAATTATATTCATCAACTGAAGAAGCGGTTTAAAGTGAGCTCAATTATATCTACATCTGATCAGTGTATATTTCTTATCTATGCTAATGAGAGGTCTGAGGTAGTTTCTGCTGAACAAGTTCACATTAGTTTGGCCAGTTTTACTTCATTAGTCAACACAACAGAGCAGCTTGTTCAGCAAAGTAAGATTTAGTCACTAGCAGAATGGAGCAGTAAAAAGTCGAGTGCTGTTGTAATCAGATATTTAAGTTTGAATTAAGAAGACGATGTGTTTTTTACAGTGTAATGAACTCCAGCACTTAATGCATTTCGAGTACAGAAGTTCTCCATAATTAACCAGAAGAAATAGGAATACTGTTGCTCAGGTTCAGCCACGTGTAGCAAACACTTCACATATTTATTGACAAGACACGTATTTATCACACTGCAGGATGTCGGACTCCCCTGGAGTCAAACCGAGGAAGAACAGAGGAACAAATGTTGTTCATCATGACTGTAACTAGCTAAAAGTACAGTGAGGTCTGGAGCTCAGGAGTTTCAGTGTGTTCTGCCTGTCCAGCATGAATGATGATCAACTCCGTCTTCAGGATGAGGTATAAACACCTCAGTGCAGTTTCTCATCATGAGCACCACCATCATCTTCACTAAGCTTCTGGAAGTCTCCAGAACAGCAGCAGTTTATACGGTTCTGCTTATTTATATGCTTAAAGTTATTTTAAATGAATCAAAAGACATTTTTTTATATTCACTATTCATTTTTATAAAGGTGAGAATTTCTCAGCTGTTTCCCCTCTCTCCTGTCTCTATAATAAAAACATGTGAATAACTGACCTAAAAAACTGCACTGCAAAATTGTCCAATTGTAAAAGTGTATTGTGGTCCTGAACACACAGCACAGCTACAGTAACGGTCTAACACTGCACTTCTACTGAGTCAGAAATAAAACACTCAGCAATCTCACTTCATTCACATTCTCTTTTAGTTTAGTTTTACTCTTTATTTATTTGTGTTTCCAGCACCCAAGCTCACTTTATTTCAACTTATGTGTATTACATTTCAGAAATTCTGTAATAATGTCTTTAGTAAATATTAAACTTTACCTGATAACGATAATAATTTACCTCCTAACTACAGAAACAGTAAATAAACTTATCAGTGTTAATAAACAGAAATGAGGCTCGATGTCCCACAGTAAACACTATGGAGTCTCATCAGGATAAATACATTAAAAACACCTTTCTTTTCTGTTTATTTGTTTATATATTCTATATTTGATGTTATAAATTGCTTCGTCACCATCTTTTCTACGAGTGTATTTTTGTTCAGACATTTTGAGGGTGTGTGAGACTGAATATAAAAAACAGGATTGAACAATATTGTGTTGAAAGGTTTTTACAGTGCAGTCCTCAAACACCTGAACTGTTGTGTTTCACTCACAGTCACTGTTTATTTTCTACTACACACAGTGTAAATGACATTTATACAACATTTATACACAACTGTATTAAAGGACAGGAATACATACAGTGCATGGACTTAAAGCCTTTCACTTACTGTTTAAAAAATCTTAGAGTATATATATATATATATATATATATATATATATATATATATATATATATATATATATATATATATATATATATATATATATATATAAAAACAAGATGAAATCAATATTACAATCAATCATCTGTGGAGAAACGAATGTTTCACTGCCGTGTTCCAACAAACTGAAAGAAACCATGTTGATCAGAAACACAGTCTGAATAAAGAGATAAAAATGTGGAGGTAATAATAATGTGTAAACAGCTCCAACACATGGATGTGTATTTGTGTAATCAGTGTGATGATGTGATGATATCTCTGTGTTGTGTGTAGATGCTGAAGGATTTGACTTTGGATTGTAAAAGATGTTATTAAAGCCTGAAGTAACTTGTAGCTGAGTGGATAAAAGGATGTGATCAGTCACGGTTATTGTTATGGAACTTCTACATCTGAATATGAATGATTCAGCTCCCAAACTGCTGGAAATGTGGGACGGGTTCTAACACTTCACCTAAACTGCTTTATCCTGGAGAAGAGGTTTGAGGTGAGACTCCTGTCATACACCAGTCCTGCTGAGTTTATTATTCTTAATGCTGTAAGACAGAGAAGAGCATCAGTGTAAACACACACACACACACACACACACACACACACACACACACACACACACACACAGTATTCAGTATGATACAGTAGAGTAGAGTAAAGAGACAGTAAGTCAGTAACTCACTGTAGTGTCTCCAGTTTACAGTGTGGATCCTTCAGTAGATCAGAGAGCAGCTTCACTCCTGATTCTCCTGGATTATTAAAGTTCAGATCCAGTTCTCTCAGGTGTGATGAGGAGTTTGACCTCAGAGCTGAAGCCAGAGCAGCACAACCTTCATCTGTAATACTGCAGTCACTCATCCTGCAAGAAAGAAAACCTTCTCACACTTAACACACTCAGTTTTAGCTCTGAAAACATCAACTACACAAAATCTTTATATACAGAACATTTACTCTCCATCTCACACACACAACAATGACAATACATCACATCACTACATTTACAATCACCACAGTGTGTGTGTGTGTGTACCTCAGTATCTCCAGTGTACAGTGTGGATTCTCCAGTCCAGCAGAGAGCAGCTTCACTCCTGAATCCTGCAGGTTATTGTTCCTCAGGTCCAGTTCTCTCAGTCTGGAGGAGTTTGAGCTGAGAACTGAGGACAGAACTCTACAGCTTTCCTCTGTCAAATCACACTCACACAGCCTGGAAGAGAAATGATGAAATATCAGAAGTCTGATCTCAAACACACAAACACAGCCATAATCCAGCTAAAGTTGATGATGTAACAGAAATGTGAGTGTGTTTCTCTCACACACAGAAATCAGAGGACAGGACGCCACATCAGCACATTTACAGGAGCAGCCACGTCTTTCTGCACTCCACAATCTCTCAGCTACAGTTTATTATAACACCATTAGCTCATCTACATAACACACACATGTGAGAGCGAGCAGCTACACACACTACACTCTGATCTGTCTTCAAGTTTCTACAACCAACACTGCAGATATAGTGCATTTTATTACAGAAAATAAAGAATTATACAACTCTACACTACCAGTTAATAACATGCAGGGCGGCTCGTATCAGTGCACTAGCAGGGCTAATAATAATAATAATAATAAAAATATATATAATAAATATTTGCAGTTAATAAATGTTTTAAAGAGGATTGTTTTGGATTTTTTTGTGATGAAAAATCACAGGGGAATACGGGGCAGTGTACAAGAATGACAGAAATGTGACCACAGTGAGACAGGAAACATCAACTACATGTAGAAACACACACACACACACACACACACACACACACACACACACACACACACACACACACACACACACACACACACACACACACACAGACTCTGATTCTCCTGTTTGGAAAATAAAGAAAGAGAGAGAGAGAGAGAGAGAGAGAGAGAGAGAGAGAGAGAGAGAGAGAGAGAGAGATTTTTTTTGAGATTTCAATACCTCTTTATTTATTCAAATTATGTAAAACACAAAATCTCTGTACTCAAACCAGAGATAGATTTAAAAAAGAGAAATAAAGATTTAAATCAGCACAGTCCCAAAAAAAAGAACATTCTCTACAACCGAACATAAAACGTTTTTAAAACACCATATACTTGTGAACTCCTCTACATTATTTGTAGTACTATATAAATCAAAATCAACTTTTAGTCTGGCTTTCATCATTCTAACAAAAACAGTGTTTACATCAAAATCTAAGGAGTTTTCTATTTTATTTCTTCTGCTGAGGTATATAGCCATTTTTGCTTGACCTAATACAAAATTAAATAGCTGACATTTCACTCTGCATTTCTGACTGTATCTAAAACCAAGAATAAACACCTGCTGAGAAAATTTTTCTCCAAACATCATAAACATTTGTTGTAACAGCTGAAAAAAAGACCGTAGTCTGTCACAATCCAAAAAGCAGTGATACACTGTTTCTCTCTGCAAACAAAAAGGACAATTATCACTTACATTGGGATTAATAACAGAAATGAAAGCATGAACAGCCACAATACCATGTAGGATTCTCCATTGCAAATCTCCAACCCTTTTTGTCAACGATGGTTTGTATAATGCTCTCCACTCAGGTCTGACCTCAGTATTAAGCCCTAGATGAGCTCTCCAAGGAGTGTCAGCCTTACCATTTAATTTACCTTTGTTTAGAATTTTAACAAACAGTTTATACATGATTTTTCCTCCCATGACATCCAACCTGTTTGTGAGAGTCTCTCTGGACTCTAACAGTTGACCAGTGCATTCTCTAAAATCAGGAAAGATAGTCAATTTAGGAAAAGAATCATCAATACTTGGTCGACGGCGTCCATTACAGTAATCATTTAACAAAGAGAGTTCAGTCTTTGTGAGTTCACTCTTCCAAGTGTTGAGCAGTCGACTTATGACCCTGGTAGATCTAACTCCCACCTGAGAGGCTAGACTTGCAGTGTCGATCAATTTAGGTCCACATCGATCCACCACCTGTCCCAGTGTGACGATCCCAGCCGAACAGAATGACTGCATCACAGAGGGTCCTGCTATATGCTCTACATTGAAGCGGGTCCCATGCACTACTGGCTCTTTCAACAGCCCTGATAGGGATTCACAGCTTGTTGCTCTTTGTTTATGGAACATCCCCCACACATTGAACAGTCCTTGGTAGAACTTTGGGAGATTGTACAGTTTATGAGCACTCAAGTCCATCAGAAACAAAGGCTCAGCAAGACCCAAATTTCGTCCTCTGGTCAGTATGGTTCGGGCTAAGGGTCTCCAGACAAGGTCTATGGGCCCAACCAGGAGCCTCTGAATGAATTGGAGTCGGAAAGTAGCACCCCTGCTGGCGAGATGAATGAGACCCTGCCCTCCTTCCTCTTTTGGTAAGAACAGTACGCTCTGTGGGATCCAATGCAGATGGTCCCAGAAAAAGTCCACCAACACCGCCTGTATCCTGCCCAGCAGTTGTGCAAGTGGGTCTACACATGGTAAACGGTGCCACAGCATAGATGACACCAAGTTGTTGATCACTAGTGTACGACCCCTAAAAGACATGTGTGGTAAGATCCATTTCCATTTCCTAAGACGTCCTTCAACTTTTTCTAAAACATTGTCCCAGTATTTACACACAAAAGTATCATTACCAAGATACACACCAAGATATTTAAAACCACCCTTGTTCCAAATTAACCTGGCAGGTAAAACGAGTTTCTTGCTTAACTCATCACTGATTGTTACTGCTTCACTTTTTCCCCAGTTAGTCTTAGCAGAGGACAATAAACCAAAGTCATTAATATTTTCTACAAGGGTGTCAATATCTTCCTGTTTCTTGACAATGACAACATCATCGTCAGCATAAGCAGATAGTTTAAAAACTGTCTCACATCCAGGAAGGTGTACACCCGAAAGAGACTGTCTTAATTTATGTAGGAGAGGCTCTATGGCCAGGGAGTACAACATGCCAGATAATGAGCAGCCTTGTCTGTCTCCCCTCTGAACCTTAAAGGGAGCACTTAAACCACCGTTGATCTTTAAAATACTCTCAATGTCACTGTACAGGACTCGGATCATTTTTATAAAACCAGAGCTGAACCCAAAAGCTTCTAGTGTTTGCCACAAATACTGATGTTCAACTCTGTCAAAAGCCTTTTCTTGATCTATAGAAATCAGACAAATTTCACAGCCTAATGAGTTGGAGAGGCCCAAAACATCACGAATTAAGATAATGTTGTCAGATATCAACCTATTGGGTATACAGTAAGTCTGGTCAACATGAATGGTATGCTCCATCACTTTTCTCAGCCTCATGGCCAACACCTTTGACAAAAGTTTGTAATCAGTGCAGAGCAGAGCCACTGGCCGCCAGATTTTGAGCTCTTGTGAATCTCCCTTTTTAGGGAGAAGAGTTAGGATTGCTCACTCAATGCCTGGAGCTTTGCCACTCTCTAGGCTCTGTAACGTAGATTGTAGCTCATCAGCAGAGATTTGTGTTTCCATCTCTGCATTAGCCTCTTCGGAAACCTTGGGTAAGTCCTCATAGAAGGACTGTGCCACTTCTGGTCTCTCTTGGAACTCCTTCTTGAAGAGCTTCTCGTAGAAAGCGACTGCACATTTGCGGATCTCCACAGACTCCTGCAGGGGTTGCGTGGTGCTGGACCGCAGAGAGTGCATAAGTCTCCTTTGTCCATTTCTTCATTCAAGGCCGAAAAAAAAGTGAGAGGGTGCATCCATTTTTGCGATATTTTTATAATGAGAGCGGACCAGAGCTCCTTGAGCAGAAAAACCCAACAGGTTAGATAGAGCTGACTTTTTTCTTTTGAGAACTTTAAAATGTTCTCTGTCTCTTGTGGAGTCTGCTAAATCTTGCAGCTTCATTATTTCACTCTCCAAAGCTTTCATAGATCTAGTCATGTCTCTTGTGACATTGAGAGTATACTGTAGGCACAGCTGTTTAATCTTGCTCTTCCCTATATCCCACCACTGTTGTAAAGAAGTATATTCAGATTTTGTCTTTGTATAACCATCCCAGAAATATCTGAAAGCTTCTTTAAAAACATTATCAGAAAGCAGGGTTGTATTAAAATGCCAGTAGGCACTATTGCATTTCACATCTTTAACAAAGATAGAGACTTGTACAAGGGAATGATCTGAAACACCAACTGGGTGTATTAGGCAACTTTTAAGTACGTTACTCTGATGTTTGAAGCAGTAGAATCTGTCAAGCCTAGCCAAAGATAAAGAATTGTCTTTTACATGAGTCCAGGTATATTGACGTTGAGTAGAGTGAAAAAGCCTCCAAACATCACATAGATCATTCACCTCAATTAGTTTCACAAGACATTTCTTGCTGGCTCCATGAGGTTCTGGGTGATTTCTATCTAAAGTTGCATTAGCAGTGCAATTAAAATCACCACCCAGAAACATGTGTCCATCATCACTGCAGTTACTGATTACAGTGTTTAGAGTGTTTAAAAAGACCACCCTTTCTGTGCCTACAGTTGGAGCGTATACATTAATGAAAGTCAGTTTCACATTTTCATATATATTTTATATTTATAACAAGCGACCCTCAATAATTTCCTCAGGAACACAAGAAATAGGTAAAAAATCTCTAGAAAACAAAATACTAACTCCACCACTGTTACTGCTCTGATGACTGAGATAAACTTCCCCATCCCACTCCTTCTTCCATGCAGTTTCATTATCAGCTATGCTGTGTGTTTCTTGTAAAAATATAACATTTAATTTCTTAGTTTTAAACAAACTGAAAAGGGAAGCTCTCTTCCCATCCTCTCTGGCACCGTTAATGTTTAATGAACCCAGCTTTATGTCACACATATTAAATGTAAAGCTGTAATTAAACAAAACAGAGATGTTAACACCAAAAAAGAATAAGAAAAGGGGGAGACACTTAACCATCATTTGCTATTTGCTCTCTAACTTTTGGCACCAATTTTCTAAGACGAAAGATTTCTTTTTCAGTAAAGGTCGGTTGGCCGGTATGTTCTGTGTTTTTCATAAACATTCTAACTGAGTCAATGAACAGCTTTAAATCTGGAAAGAAATCATCAACTCTAACTGATCTGGTGCCTTTTGTCTTTTGTAAAAAAGATTGGATTTTGGTGAAAGGGTAAGCACTCTCCACATCCATCTGTGTGTCTTCACCTTCATCACTTTCACTCTCCTGTGTGTTTATCAAACTGTCCTCTGACTGAGATGGACAGATCATTGGATTTGTTCTTGACACTTTTGTAACTTGTTCAGTATTTGATTTGTTTTCTGTTTTTTTCCTCTTGGTTGACAATGTGGACAGATCAGCGTCCATTAAAACCTCTTCCTCGTTAACCAACACTGACTCCGCTACTCTTGTCGCAGTGTAACCAACATTTAAGTCCATTTTTAAGTCATCTTGTGCTTTTTGATCACTCGCTAAGTTTTTTTTTTACCTCATTCTCCTGATCGCTATCATCTGGGTTTTCCTCCTGTGAAACCTGCAGGCTTCCCTGTGGTTCGTCCGGTAAAGCGGCTCCGCCTTCAGCTCCACCGGGCGCCGGTTCCACTGCGTTAGCAGCCGGCCGGTTCTCACCTACTCTCTCCGGGCACGAGCATCTGTAGGTGCCCTACAGTTCCACACCCAAAACACTTCATCGTTTCCGATGTTGCGTGCACAGTATAATCAAAATCATCAACTTTAAATTTTAACACCAAGTTCAATTCTTTGTCACTCTTTTTCAGAATCATTTGAATTTGTCTCCTAAAAGACATAACGTGTTTAAGGTGAGGAGACTTACAGCTGATGGGAATCATCTTTATTGGAGACACTAATTTTCGTGTCTCGCCAGTTCTTTTTCCAGGAGCTAATTTTTTAGAAACGGGGGTATATTCGAAATAATGACGTTTTTATCAGGGCTTACTAAGGACAACACTGATGTGTAGGTACCTTGGATCACTACTCCATTCACAAGTAGCTGATTTACTTTGTCCAGACTGTCTAGAAACATCACGACGGCACTATTCATTCTAGAAGCCGATTTAATACTCTCATATCCAACAACCTCACCTACCGCTAGACTACAATCTTCAACCGAACACCCGCCAGGTGCAGACAGTTTAATTGCGTGTCGGCGTGTTAGTTTGTTCATGTTAAACTGTTCCCCCGCAGCCATGCTGACCAGCCACACTGGCAGCCGCCGCCTTCACACAACAAACAAACAAATCCCACCAAACACTGTTTCTGTAAACACCTCCACACACAGTAACACAGAAACAAGAATTTTAGAAAAAAGAATCAGAAAACTCGCAAGCTTCACCACGCTATCAGCAGCACTCACCACACCCACTCCCAGCATGCACCCACCACACCCACTCCCAGCATGCACCGAGAGAGAGGGATAGGGAGAGAGAGAGAGAGGGATAGGGAGAGAGAGAGAGAAAGAGAGAGAGACAGTGAGAGAGAGAGAGAGAGAGAGAGAGAGAGAGAGAGAGAGAGAGAGAGAGAGAGAGAGAGGTTTAACAATACTTTTATTTATTTGCCAGACTCATACATGTGTGCTTCACAATTTTTTATCATGTGTCTGTCCTAGTATATAGATAAAAAAGATAAATGAATAAAAAATAAATTAAAACAATGAATAAATAGGCAATGGATAAAAAAAACCGCTGAAAGATTAAAGAGAATCAGAAGTTAAAAACAAGTTGGTTCTCATGAACTGTGCATAAAACCTCATTCACACACCATGTTTCATAAAAACCCATTGCATTGCTGGTCAGCTTGTAGTAAGCAAATTCAATCTTTAGCCTAGCTGCTACTAGCCGTTTGCAGAGAACCTCTGGATCTACAGTAGCTCGTTGTAACCCTTTGTTTTTTCTAGTTATCCACACTGCTAGTTTAGCTGTGCCCATCAGATAGTTCAATCAAACCAGTTTTCTCCTTTTCGAGAAGCTGTATTTTACTCCTCCTATAAAAACCTTCTCTGAGACCTCTTCATCTGATTTTTGAAACCAGCTCTTGAGTAGCTTAAAAAGACCTTTTAATCTCGGGCATCTTAAAAACAGGTGTCTTCCTTTACCCCACAGAACCTACACTCCCCCTTCACCGCTGGAGTGAGGTGTGCCACATGTCCGTCTGTAGCTATCGCCCCGTGAATAATCCTCCACTGCAGGTCAGCAGTACGCTTCTCTACAGGGGGTTTATACAGGGTCCTCCACCTGTCTCGCACAAGAATGTCTGGGTTCAACATCCCTGGCCACCTTCAGACTTTTTGTCTCCTCAAGCAATCTTTGTGCAGCACTTTTACCGTTATTTGGTACATGGCTTTCTTAGACATGTCCTTGAAGAGGTTCGACTGTGGAGTCTTGAAAGACAAAATGGAGTCTGTGACTTCATCCTCTTCCTCCGCTCTAACCGCAGGGAGAAGTCGAAGTCCTGGAAACTCCATGTCATTCCTCCTGTCATGAGTAGTCCCATGTCTCTGTCCAATGTACATTTTGTAGCTGCTTGGTAGTGCATTGTACACTTCTTCCTGCAGTTTCGCTGTTAGACACGAAGATCTCAGCCCCGTCACTGCTTTCAGCTCTTCCGTTGGTATCCAGCCTCCTTCGTCTAGTAGGTGGCCCAGCTTTGTGATGGTGTTGTCCAGTAGGCACCTGTGTATGCTCACCGAGGACAGCAGTCTCGATTTTATGAAAGGGTTGAAGAAGGGTGGTTCTTCCAGAGTCCATTGCTCTAGATTGTCCATGACTCTTTCTGTTCTTGTTACTGTTTTCCATGTGTGCAGCATGGATCTGTAGTAAGGGGTCAGCTCGGACAAGCTCAACTCTTCCAGCTTCATTAAGAACAGATGTTTGTCGAGCTTGAGGCCACCTACTCTCCTCAGGAGGGCACTTGCAGTTTTCTCCCACACCACATCTTTGTGGTATAGGAGTCTCTGCTTAGCTTGTATCCGGAAGGCATGGATTCTGCTTCTCACGTCTACCAGCCCTTGCCCACCTTCCTGTACCGGCAGGTAGAGTACTGCAGCACGCAGCCAGTGTTGTCCACTCCAAAAGAAGTCCACTATTCTTCTTTGTATGTTAGAAACCAGCTCTTCAGGCGGTTCCATAGCAATAGTCCTGTGCCACAGAGTTGAGGCAGCCAGGTTGTTTACTACCAGAACTCTTCCACTGTAAGACAAATGTGGTAATAGCCATTTCCACTTGGACAATCGGGCAGACACCTTTTCCAGCAGCCCCTCCCAATTTTTTTTCTGGAATTGTTCATTTCCTAAAAATACCCGCAGGATTTTTAGTCCATCTCTTCTCCACTGTAGCCCTCCTGGAAGTTGTGGAACTGCTCTGTGCTCCCAGTTGCCCAACATAAAACCTTCACTTTTTGACCAGTTTACCCATGCAGAAGAAGCTTTTTCATATGTCCCAGTGATCTTTTTTAAAAGTGTGATAAAGTGTGAAAGACTGTATAACTGTCCGGAGAGTGGACAGCCCTGCCTAATACCTCTAGTCACCAGTACTGGGGCACTTAAACCTCCCCCTGCTTTAACCATCACACATACCTCAGAGTACAGAAGTTCTACATAGGATATAAAACCTTCTCCAAAGCCAAAGTGCTTCAACACATTAAAAAGGTACCCATGGTCTACACGATCAAAAGCTTTTTCCTGGTCTAGTGACAGGATTCCCAGTTTATTCTTATTTAGCTGATTAAAATCGATTATGTCCCTTAATAAAAAAAGGTTATCTATTATAGACCTTTCTGGGATGCAATAAGTTTGATCATTTTTTATACCTGAATCTAGAACAAGTTTCAGTCTATTGGCTAGGCACTTGGAGAAGATTTTATAATCAGAACACAAAAGAGAGACTGGCCTCCAGTTCTTTAAAAGTCCCAAGTCTCCTTTTTTTGGGAGCAGTGAGAGGACTGCTCTCCGACAACTTACAGGGAGTGATTGAGCCTGTGTGCATTCTGATAAAACCTCATGTAAGTCTTGTCCCATTAACCTCCAGAAATGTTGATAAAAGTCCACGGGTAATCCATCTATTCCAGGAGATCATCCCTTGGATAGCTGAGACATTGCCTCTGTAAGTTCCTGAAGAGTGATGGTCTGGTCTAATTCCTGTTTTTGTGTTTGCTGTATTTGTGGCAGCTCTTTGAGTAAGTCCTCAGCAGATTCAGCATCACGGCTCTCAGCACTGTATAACTGTCTGTAGAAGTTACTTGCTAGTCTCCTCATTTCTGCCGGGTCGGATGTGATGGATCCATCCGGACGACAAAGATGGCACATCGTCTTCTGTTGAACACTTTTTTTCTCAAGATTAAAAAAGAAAGTACTGGGAGCATCCATGTCTTTAATGGAGCAGTATCTTGCTCTTATCAGTGCCCCTTTAGCTTGTTCCTGTAACAGGGAGCTGAGTTCTTGTCTCTTTTTCTTTAGTCCATCTCCCTGTGTGGTGTCATTGCTGTCCATGATGCGTTTTTCAATGAGTTCAATGTCTCTTTGTAGAGACTGCACTGTTTCCTTCAGCATAGTGGTTGAGAAGGATGTATAATTCTGACACAGCATTTTAATGTTGACCTTCCCCACATCCCACCACTGGCTAAGGCTTTCAAAAGAACCCTTCTTCATTTTCCAGCTATCCCAGAAAGTTTTAAAAATCTCACAAAAAGAAACATCTTGTAATAATTTAACATTAAAAACCCAATAATACAGGTGCATCTCAATAAATTAGAATGTCGTGGAAAAGTTCATTTATTTCAGTAATTCAACTCAAATTGTGAAACTCATGTATTAAATAAATTCAGTGCGCACAGACTGAAGTAGTTTAAGTCTTTGGTTCTTTTAATTGTGATGATTTTGGCTCACATTTAACAAAAACCCACCAATTCACTATCTCAACAAATTAGAATACTTCATAGGACCAATAAAAAAAAAAAAAACATTTTTAGTGAATTGTTGGCCTTCTGGAAAGTATGTTCATTTACTGTACATGTACTCAATACTTGGTAGGGGCTCCTTTTGCTTTAATTACTGCCTCAATTCCACGTGGCATGGAGGTGATCAGTTTGTGGCACTGCTGAGGTGGTATGGAAGCCCAGGTTTCTTTGACAGTGGCCTTCAGCTCATCTGCATTTTTTGGTCTCTTGTTTCTCATTTTCCTCTTGACAATACCCCATAGATTCTCTATGGGGTTCAGGTGTGGTGAGTTTGCTGGCCAGTCAAGCACACTAACACCATGGTCATTTAACCAACTTTTGGTGCTTTTGGCAGTGTGGGCAGGTGCCAAATCCTGCTGGAAAATGAAATCAGCATCTTCAAAAAGCTGGTCAGCAGAAGGAAGCATGAAGTGCTCCAAAATTTCTTGGTAAACGGGTGCAGTGACTTTGGTTTTCAAAAAACACAATGGACCAACACCAGCAGATGACATTGCACCCCAAATCATCACAGACTGTGGAAACTTAACACTGGACTTCAAGCAACTTGGGCTATGAGCTTCTCCACCCTTCCTCCAGACTCTAGGACCTTGGTTTCCAAATGAAATACAAAACTTGCTCTCATCTGAAAAGAGGACTTTGGACCACTGGGCAACAGTCCAGTTCTTATTCTCCTTAGCCCAGGTAAGACGCCTCTGACATTGTCTGTGGTTCAGGAGTGGCTTAACAAGAGGAATACGACAACTGTAGCCAAATTCCTTGACACGTCTGTGTGTGGTGGCTCTTGATGCCTTGACCCCAGCCTCAGTCCATTCCTTGTGAAGTTCACTCAAATTCTTGAATCGATTTTGCTTGACAATCCTCATAAGGCTGCGGTTCTCTCGGTTGGTTGTGCATCTTTTTCTTCCACACTTTTTCCTTCCACTCAACTTTCTGTTAACATGCTTGGATACAGCACTCTGTGAACAGCCAGGTTCTTTGGCAATGAATGTTTGTGGCTTACCTAGTGAACCACTGAGAGACCATTTTGAAGGCTCAGGAAACCTTTGCAGGTGTTTTGAGTTGATTAGCTGATTGGCATGTCACCATATTCTAATTTGTTGAGATAGTGAATTGGTGGGTTTTTGTTAAATGTGAGCCAAAATCATCACAATTAAAAGAACCAAAGACTTAAACTACTTCAGTCTGTGTGTATTGAATTTATTTAATACATGAGTTTCACAATTTGAGTTGAATTACTGAAATAAATTAACTTTTCCACAACATTCTAATTTATTGAGATGCACCTGTAGTTTGCTTTTAATGTTTTCTTTATATTTATATTTAATAAGACCATGTGATGATCTGAAAACCCATTGGGTGCAATAGAAACATTCATCACTCTGTTATTCCAGGTCTTTTTTAAATAAAACCTGTCTAACCTTGCCCCACTGACCCTGTTATCATTTACTTTGAGCCATGTATACTGTCGTACCCCTTCATGTCTATTTCTCCAAGTATCAGTCATTTGAGATTCTTTGATAACTTTGGATAAAAAGATACCTGACTGGCTGTGAGGTTCTTCCCCATTTCTGTCAAGAGTAAAATCAGTGGTCCAGTTCCAGTCACACCCCAATATAACACACACACTATCATCATATTTCTGAACCAACTTTTTAAGTTCTAAAAAGAAAACCATTCGCTCTGGGCCGCTGTTAGGAGCATAAACATTTATAAAAACAAAAACAGTACCTTTATATTCTACTTTTGCTAGTAACAATCTTCCTTTAACTATTTCCTTTACCTCTAAAATGTTGTTTACATGTTCAGAAAATAAAATTGCAACCCCGGCACTGTTTCTTGTCCCATGACTCATGGAAATATTCCCTTTCCACCACATTCCCCATTCTACTTCATTATCAGTATCAGTGTGTGTTTCTTGCAAAAAAATAACATTGAGTTTTTTACTACTTATAAACTTTACCATTGTTGTTAATTTATTCCTGTCTCTACCCCCATTAATGTTTAATGTTCCAATTTTAAACATCTCCATGGGAATAAGGAAAAAAAGGATAGAGACAGAAAGGAGACAGTAAAGTAAAAAAGACACCAGATGTGATTTATCCATTTAACTATTTTATTTTCTTTTGTTTTTCCTTAGTTTTGTGATCATCTTTTTCAGTCTAAACTTTTTCTTTTTGTTCAGAGCTTCAAGGCTCACTGTCTTTTGTAACAGCGCTACTGATGCTATGAATTTCTCTGTATCTGGAAAAAAGTCTTTCACCTCAACCACTTTGCCGAATGTTACATCCAGAAAATCATTAATGTCTTGGAGAGAGTACGTGTCTTCTATTTCCTGTGACCCAGCATCAGAAATCTGAGACATTGTGTCTTCGTCCCTCATTTCTTCATCAACAGTGTCCTCACCTTCTTCTCTGGCACCAGTTATACCACCACTACCACTGACTTCAACTTCTTCACTCACAACACAGTTTTCCTCTGATTCCACCATTTCAGTGTTCAGGCTCACAGTGATCTCCTCCCTGTTATCACATGGTTTCTTTCTATTCTCAGTAACCTGAGCTTCACTCTTAACTGTATCTGCGGTCTGCACACCTTCAGCTTCCTTTACTGCAGCACCTATAACGATGGACTCCTCACTGCTATGTCTAGCTTCCTCCTCAGTGATCTGTTCAACCTCACCACCCTGCCCCGCTGCCTCCTCAAACCCCTGCCCAGCTGCCCCCTTGTTACCCTGCCCAGCTGCCCCCTCAATCCCCTGCCCAGCTGCCCCCTCGTTACTCTGCCCAGCTGCCCCCTCGTTACCCTGCCCCACTGCCCCCTCATTACCCTGCCCAGCTGCCCCCAGGTTACCCTGCCCAGCTGCCTCCACGTTACCCTGCCCAGCTGCCCCCTCAGAGGCCTGAGCCTTGTGTGGACACGCTACCCTCCTATGTCCAACATCCCCGCACTCAAAACACTTCATGTGTCCTGTGCTAGCGTACACCATGTACGATCTGCCCTCATACACCACTCTAAAAGACACGTCCAGTTCCTGTTGGTTTAAGAACATGAACACGTGTCTCCTGAAAGACAAGATGTGCTTTAATCCTCCGTCCTTACAGCCTAGGAGAACTGTTTTAATCGCGCTTGCTACCTTTCCTCGTCAGGAATGAACGGAGGCACGTTAGCTACAGTTACCCGGACAGTCGGGGCAATCAGCGGTGAAACTAAAACAAAATCACCACTTACCACAATGCCGGTGTTGGTCAGGTGTCTCACCTGAGCCTCCTCCTTCACGAAGACCACCACCGCTTTGTTCATGCGGGAAGCAGACGATATGTTCTCATTACCGATCTCCTTCCCTATTCCCCGTAACACTTCCTCCACACTCACACCGTTAGCCGGCACACACCTGACGCCATGGCGGAGGGAGACAGGTGACGCCACCCTCTGTGTGAGGGACGCCATCCCGCTCCCGCCCTGCTACTACTCACCTGACTAACTTACCTAACTAATAAACCTCACTTTCAATACAAAAACTTACAAATAACTCTCTGTTCTCTTTACTTAACCGAAAGAGACTAGCTCTATCAAGAAAAGTGAAAGGAAAACAAAAAAAGCGCACGATAGCTCTCACCTCCTGTGAACACTCACACACCCAAACACTCCCAGCATGCACCGAGAGAGAGAGAGAGAGAGAGAGAGAGAGAGAGAGAGAGAGAGAGAGGGAGAGAGAGGGAGAGAGAGAGAGAGAGACAGACAGAGAGAGAGAGAGAAGGAGAGAGAGAGAGAGAAGGAGAGAGAGAGAGACAGAAAGAGAGAGAGAGAAGGAGAGAGAGAGAGACAGAAAGAGAGAGAAAGAGAAAGGGAGGGAGAGAGAGAGAGAGAGACAGACAGACAGAGAGAGAGAGAGAGAGAGAGAGACAGACAGACAGAGAGAGAGAGAGAGAAAGAGAGGGAGAGACAGACAGAGAGAGAGAGGGAGAGAGAGAGAGACTTGACTTTTACAATCCTTTATTTACACCAGTCATATTATACAATACAGTGCAAATGACTTTGAAAATAAATTAATGGGTAGATGAATAAATATATAAATAATATTAATACCTATATGATTTAAAAACTGGCTTTGAGCCGGTTGAGCAGCACTTTGAAATGTTTTCAGTGTAAAAGAGTATTAAAAACCAGTTATCCTTCATCAGTAAAACAGATAATACTCTCATAGCACCATTTCAGTGTAAAAGTGTTCAGGTCATTCATTGATTTAAAGAAGTTAAAATCTACCTTAACCCGAGCTTTCACTAAAGCTCTGAATACAGAAGTGGGACTGATCACTCGTCTCTTCTCCACTTGGTTTTTACGAGTTATGTAGATTGCTATTTTTGCTTCTCCTACAATAAAATTGATCAGTTCCCATTTTTGTTTTTTTGCTTGTTGGTATCCTGCACCAAAAATAAAACGTATCTGTGACCATTTTTCACCAAACAAATTAAAAATAGTTTTCAGCAGCTCAAACAGAGGGTTAAGTCTTTTACATTCTGTGTAACAATGAAAAACAGTTTCTGTTTCATTACAGAAGGGACATGTGTTTAAAACATCAGGATTTAGTTTAGAGATTAAAACATTGACTCCCACAGCACCATGTCAAATTCTCCACTGTAGGTCACCGGCTCTTTTCCTAACTGGCATTTTATAAAACACCCTCCATACCGGCTTAATGTCCTCTGAAATCCTCAGTTTCTTTCTCCACACTGTGTCCACCCATCCGTTAAGTTTCCTTTTATTTATCACTTTCACACAGCATTTATAAATTTCTTTCCCTTTTGCTTGGTAAATTGGTAAAACATGTCCTTTTTCTGTGTCGAGATAAATGCCCTCATATCCACTTAGTTTGGGTAAAAGTTCAAGTTCTGGAAAGGGGTCACCTTTGTCTGGTGTTTCTGTTCCTTGCTGATATTCCTTAATCAGGTTCAGCTCCTCCACTGACAGTCTGTTGATCCATATTTCTATGATGTCCTCTGTATGCCGTAGTGACCTCAGGCCGAGTTCCTCTGCCACCGCTTTTACATCCTTAAACTCCGGTCCTGCGGTATCCACTAGTCTCCTGAGTGTTGTGAACTTATTTGATTGTGTGATTCGATCAATACCTGGAGAACTGTCCTTAATGTCCATTCGTCCTCCTCCCACTAAAGGCTCTTCTAGGAGCCAGTACAGTGAGACAGCAGGGCCTTGAGATCCACATTCAAACAGAGACCATGTTTTAAAAACACTGCGATAAAAGTTGGACATGTTGGAAACATTTAAAACAGTACGGTTCATTACAAATAAGGTGCGATCGCAATCAAAATCATTAACTTTCTTCAATATAAAACTTGTAACATCTCCCCAAACCAGGGAATCAGAACTGATCAGGTACTTTTGTATGGTTTGAAACCAGAAGGCTGTGGTTCTGCTTTTGATGTCTACCAGTCCCTGACCTCCTTCTTCTTTGGGGAGAAAGAGAACGCTCTGCGGAACCCAGTGTAGTTTGTCCCACACAAAACTAACTAGTAGAGCTTGTACCTTCTCAATTAACCCAGTAGGGGGCTCCAGGCAAGCTAAGCGATGCCATAGCATTGAGGCTACTAAGTTATTAGCCACTAGTACCCTCCCCTTGAGTGACATATTTGGTTTGAGCCATTCCCATTTTTTTAGTTTGCCTTCTATTTTTTCCTTAACTCCTTCCCAGTTTTTCTTTTCTTCATTTAAGTAAATTCCCAGGTATTTAAATTCTCCTTTTTTCCATTCTAGCGCACCCGGTAATTTTGGCAAACCTTGTGACCAACTTCCTATTGCGATTGCTTCACTTTTTTTCCAGTTGGTTTTGGAGGAAGAAACAAAGCCAAAATCAAAGACCACCTTTTCTAAAATCTTGATCTCGGTTTGGTTTTGTACTAACATCATGACATCATCAGCATAAGCAGATAAAACATGTGGAACATTAAAAGCAGGTACAATAAAACCATTTAAAGAGTCTCGTAGTCGATGTAAAAAAGGTTCAATCGCTAGAGTGTATAACATACCTGATAATGAACATCCTTGTCCTATTCCCCTCTGTACTTTAAAAGGTGCACTTAACCCTCTGTTGATCTTGAGTACACTTTCAACATCCTGGTACATCACCTTCATCATCGCTATAAGACTGGGGCTGAGACCAAACGCCTCCAGAGTTTTCCAGAGGTACTGATGCTCAACCCTGTCAAAAGCTTTTTCTTGGTCCAGTGAAATCAGACCAAGATCGACTGCCAATGACCTAGAGATGTCCAAAATGTCCCGAATTAATGAGATATTGTCAATGATGGACCTATTGGGCACACAATATGTTTGGTCTTTTTGGATTATGGAGTCCATGATGTCTCTGAGACGGTTAGTCAGCGCTTTTGACATGATTTTATAGTCTGTGCATAGCAGTGACACTGGACGCCAGTTCCTAATGTCCTGGAGATCTCCTTTTTTGGGGAGAAGTGTAATCACTGCTCTCCGGCTGCTCAGGGGTAGACACATTTTTCTGCAGCTTTCCTGAAGGACCTCCAGCAGATCTTCTCCCAGTTCTTTCCAGAAGAACCTGTAGAATTCCACTGGCAGGCCATCGATTCCAGATGCTTTTCTTCCTGGCATGGTGTTCAGTGCAGCCTGCAGCTCCTCCAGAACCAGCGGGCCTTCTAGTGCTGCGTTGTCCTCTGAGGAGACTTTTGGAAGTCCCTGGTAGAAGGTGTCTAACAGCTCCTTGTTGTCCCTGTGTTCACTCCTGTACAGGTCTTGGTAAAAGTTCATGGCATACCGTCGGATCTCATTAGTGTGTGTTATGTCTTGTCCTTTTTCGGTGTGAAGTGTATGTATGAATCTGCTCTGTCCACTCTTTTTTTCCAGTCCAAAGAAGAACTTTGATGGGGCATCCATTTCGTTAGCTCCTTTGAATCTGGACCGGATGAGAGCACCCTGCGCTTTTGTACCCAATAAATCCGCCATTAATGCTTTTTTCACTTTGAGGTTCTCAACATGCCTTCTATCTCCTGTGGACTCAACCAAAGCCTGGAGTTCCACTATTCTTATCTCCAGGTCACTTAATGACTTGGTAATGTCCCGTGTGATGTTGACCGTGTACTCACGACAGAGCTGCTGGATTAAAACCTTACCATGGTCCCACCATCGTCTACAGGAGGAGAATAAACCCTTCTCATTTTTAAAACAGGTCCAAAAAGATCTAAAAGCCTCAGTAAAATTTGCATCTGGGCTTCAGATTTGCAATAAAAACTCTGCATGTGACTAGAGAATGATCAGAGAAGCAAACTGGTGTTATTAAGCTAGATTTAAAAACATTAAAATGATGTTTTAAACAGTAGAATCTGTCTAATCTAGCTAGAGAAATAAGAACATCTCTAAAATGTGCCCATGTGTACTGCCGTTCAGTTACATGTAGTCTTCTCCATTGTAGCGAAATTTACAAAAGGGGCATTATTATGCATTATTCTTTTCCACCAGAATAATGTAATGGATCAACTTTAAACGTGAAATGAAACAGAAGCGCACACTTGGATTCAACGCACCTTTTTAAAGGAGACGAGTTTTAAAGCGTGCCCGCGTTATCTACAGGAATGTGTAGTAACTCGGATGAATCTGCAACGTTTAAAATAATATTCTCCACCAGTTACGATTTGCGTAACAAATTGAAAGATGTTTAACACGTTTAAATGTATTCTCCAATTTATGTAAGGAATTAGCTTGACTGGCGTGAAATATATCTATATATCTAATCAACGCGTGTTGTGACCAGTTATAAATATACATCAGCCATGAAAGGGAATTCATGTATGTGCACATATACATATAGATAATTAACTACAACGGATTATAATTAATTATGACTATGTATGTGGCCTAGATCAGCTTTATGAACTCTAAAGAGTGAGTTTATCCTTCTGGCCAGGAAGAATTAACTCACGAAGTTTGTCATTAAAGATAGAGCGGGTAATCGATCTTATGCAGTATTTAATTGACTCATCCCGTCAACAAAACAGAGAAAATCAAGCGTGGGATAATAGATTTTTAATAGCTATATGTGACTATGGATACACACGACTAACTCTAAGCAAAACATACATATATACACATCTATATACAGGGAGAGAAAAGGGATAGAGAGAAAGTAATGAAAGAAAGGGAAGCAGACAAAAACACAACTAATTAGCCTTTTTCAGAACCAGCACGAACTTAATTCTCCTGTAACACAGGGGTCCAATCTTAAACGCAGATATAGGTCATTAACTATACTTGCATGGCCTCAAGGTTGAGAGTTTGCCCGAGGTCGTGTAGAGTTCGCTGGTTCGTTGTTGTTTGGAAAGGCGTGATGAGCCCGGAGGTAGTTGCATCTTGTGTCCGGAGAGAGAGAGATCCTGGCTTCCTCTTCCCGGGGCACGTGGCCCCAGGGGAGAGAAACCGGAAGAAGTGAAGTTGAGAAGTGAAGTCAAACTCTGAAGTCTAACTCTCAAATCCGCCTGAAGTGAGCGTGATGTTGTTTTAAAAACAACACCAACACACACGCCTCTTTGGGCTATGGGCCAATCAGGAAGTTGGGTTTGCATGTCCGGATGACTGTCTTTGTCTGGTCTCGGACCCTAATTTAAATGTCCAGGGAGGAGCCGGTCTATACTGTGTTATAAATGAAATTAAAGGAAAAACATGAAATGATGTATCCCATTGCAATGTGATATGCATAATCAATCCGGGTATCTTGAGACGATTAACTACATACCAAGAGATTAGATTAGAGATTTAAGGGCCCCTTGGTCGGGAGTTTTGGTGGACCCCTGCTGACGAACTAATCATGAAGTTTCCCAGACGTTCAGTCATCAAAGGCTTCTTTTATTGCAGGGGTAAGTCCTGTGTGGGTTCCAAAGAGACTTTTTGCATCCTAAAGGGCATCTGGTCAAATGAGGCCTCTCGGGGTTACTCTATGTTTAGTTTGGGTTAATTTAGAAGTCAGTTTGAGCATAGATCATACGCTACACCATACATCTACCAGATCATGAGTTTTTATGAGGTGTGTTAATGTATTCTTCGATGCTGCATGAGGTTCTGTGTGGTTCCTGTCTATGGAGTCATTTTGTGTGCAGTTAAAATCTCCTCCAATAAACACATAATCGTTGGGGTCACAGCTGGTTAAAAGTTCACTTAGTTTGTTTAAAAATAAAACTCTTTCGGGACCTCTGGTTGAGGCATAAACATTGATTAGCGTTAGTTTGAAGCATTCATATTTTGCATTGATTAAAAGTAGTCTGCCAGCGATCACTTCCTGTTTGGTATAAGATTCAGGTAAGAAGTGTTTTGCAAACAGAACCCCCACTCCTGCGCTCACTGAGCTCTCGGAGCTCAACACTACTTCCCCTTCCCATTCTAAATTCCATTTACACTCATTGCCTTTGTCACTATGGCTTTCCTGCATGAACATTACATCTATTTGCTTTAATTTAACTAGATCATAAAGTTCTGCTCATTTTCTTGCATCTCTTCCTCCCCTTATATTTAAGGAAGAATGTTGAAATGAGTCATGAGAAAAAAGAAAAGAAAGAAAAATAAAGAGAGAGTAATCATCATCATTGCACAGGCTTTAGTTTATACACTCTCCTCATCTTCCTGTATCAGATCTCGCCTTGCTTTCGTTAATAACTTTTTTAGTCTGCTTTTTTCCGGATTTGTGAAGTTCTTGTTCTTTTTCTTTATTGCGGTGGTAACAGATTTCACGAAGTTGTGTTTGTTTGGGAAGTATTGCTCTATTTTGACTCCTTTCATATTTTTGGTTTTTTGAAGAAACTGTTTAATTTCTTTTTCTTCGTATGTTCCTGTTTGTTCGTTACCGCTCTGTCCGTCCCCATCACTGTCTGTTTCTACACTGGTGTCCTGGTCACTGCTCAGTTCTGTCTCCGTTTCATTACCGGTTCTGATCTGCTTTTCTTTTTTTGTTTCAGCTAAACCTTTTTTTCTGGATTGTGAGCCACTCCTTCCTTCTTTTAATTTTCTTTTTGACCTGACCAGAGTAAAGCCACTATCATCTATGGCCACGTCTATGTCTGTACACTCATCAGTGTTTTGGCTGTCAGCTGGCTGTGTGTTAATTTCAGTGTTTTTATTCACATTACCTTGTGATTTTTCATTTTCTGTCTCCATATGATTTATTTCTGGTTCAGTATTTTTTCTCCCTTCCTGAGTTTCTGTGTTTGTTTCCTGCTGTTTATTTTCTTCCTGATCCTCTGTGTATGTGTTATCCTCTACACTGTTCTGTTTATCTTCACCCTGTTCCCTTTCCTGATTATTCTCTTTTACGATTCCTGTCCCCTGTTCACTTGTTGCCTGTCCCTTGGGACAGTTCCTAACTAGGTGTCCCTCCTGGCCGCACCCAAAACACTTTAAACCTCCAGAAGTTGCAAAAATAGTGAACTCCTCTCCATCCAGCTTTAATTTGAATGTTACGTTTAGATCTTCTTCTCTGTTGTTGAGAACCATGAGAGCCTGTCTCCTATAGGAGTAGATATGCTTCAGCTCTGGGTCTTTACAGCCTGTAGGTATCATTTTGATGGGTGATATTACTTTACCGAATCTGGACAATTGTTTACAGAGATCTTCATCATCAATAAAGGGGGGCACATTAGATAAGATCACTCGTTTAGTGGGGGCGCTAAGGGGGAAAACTTTCACCAACGTGTCTTTGATGACGACGCCATTAGAAACTACAGCCTCGGCTTTGTGAACTTCATCCACAAACATGACCACCGCCTTATTCATCCGAGCGGTGGTTATAATGCTCTTCACCCCGATTACTTTAGCCACCGCTGCAGCGCATTCCTCAACCGAGCACGCGGCCGTCACTAACACTTTAAACCCGTGCCTCCGGGTTAAGTTTTTAAATGCCATGACGCCGGCAGCAAGCCGCCGGCGTCTTACACACACTCAAACACACACACACACACACACACACACACACACACACACACACACACACAGAAAAACGCACTACCCACCCCGTACCCACTTTGCACACTATACAACACAAAACAACACAAAAAGATAGCAACTCACACACTCACACACTCACTCACGCATGCGCAGAGAGAGAGAGAGAGACAGAGAGAGGGAGAGAGAGAGAGCTTCTCAATACTTAAATTGATGCTTCCTAGTTTCCTCACCCCTCCATCCTCCAGCCCGTGACACGGAAAATGATTGAAGTCAGCCATCTTAAAGGACATATCAATTCTCTAACTGCACCACAAATAAGAAATGAGAAGCACCCAATGAGTGGAAGTGGGCGTGACCTTGCATCTAAGCAGTCCCCAACAGGTGCCTGCAATGGAAGGGTAATTACAGGTGCTTCAGGTGACTGCAAAAAAGGGTAAACAGAAAACAGGCCAGGAAATGTACAACAGGAAATGTACAACAGGAAGTGTACAAAGGAAGTGTACAACATGAAATGTACAGATGTAACAAAAGCTAAAGTGAAACAAATCTATATTTTAGCTGTTTTTAAAATAATAAAAAATCAGTGATAGATGGAAGCTGGTGAACATTTGACAGTGTGGTCCAGAACATTGGTGCATAAAAAAGGGTTCTTTCACCTCTTAATAAGTTTCATTCAGCTTCCTGTGAGGAGCCCAGAGTAGAAGAATGAGCTGAGATGGTTCAGGTGCTGGACGTGTACGAGGAGAACCAGAGTCCTGTGGAGGAAATAGACCTCAAATAGAGAAGTTTGAGATTGTGCACTCTTCCTGTTCATCTCAATCCTGAATAGGAATGAATGGTTTTTGTGGATGATGATGGACAGAATAAGACAAGAACCAGAACCTGGTGTTTGTTTTGCTGAACCTGATTCCACACTTTCCACATGTTCACCTCCGATATTCACAGGAATGTGGCTGGATTTCATCATATGAGGTAAAATCCACTCCACTCACATCTCTGTTCACAAAACACCACATCTGTCTTCTTATTCTGTTTGCATTAATTCATTAATATTGATTAAATTAATCGATTAACACAGGAACTATATCACAAGTGTACAATATTAAGCTAACATTTCTCAACAAGCACATAACCTTTAACAGCAGGTTTACGATTGCACTTGAATAAAAGAAATCCTGTCCATTTAGCTCATGTTTGCTAGTTGGAAATATTTGAATGCTAATGTTTATTGTACATTATTGTTATTGAATACATTTTGTGTGTGGGCAAATAATCTACACAGTTGTGTGTTAGCCTGAGGCTCGCAGTGTTTTACAAAGGAGTGTGTTCACTGAGGTGAACTCTCTCAATGCTGATCTTTTATACACGCCATACAGTGTTATAAAATAATCCCCTACTGCCACCTGGTGGTTAAACATAATGAGTAAGACTAGAATTACAGAATTAAATCGTATTAATGAACAATCCTTGCGTTTTAAGAGCATTTCTCAGGGCACATTGTGGATTATTTATTTATTTATTTATTTAAATTATTATTATTATTTTTTTTTTTTAATGATACAGAAGGTAAAATAGTTTGAGTAAACAGGCCAGAGCTATCAGCAGTATGAGGATGTTTTTCATCTCTGCTGATGTTTTTGTGTTATGTTCATTGAAGGTTGATGAATTAAAAGTTCTCAGTGTCACAAATCTCACATGCTTTATATAAACTATGCTTTATATATCAGGAGTTTCACCTGTGGGAGGAAAATAAATAATAGACCAGAAAGGAAAAATAGGAAGAAAATCATATTTACTAAATTTAAAATAAAATAATTAATATTGGTAGCATTATAGAAAATTATTGAAAAACAATAAGCGTGCCTTACAGAGCAGGCATTTATTGACAAAAAAGGCACACAACATTAATTTTAAACCTGAATTTTTCTTTATGAAATGTACTGTATGCTGTTTAACATACAAAAAAAGTATGTTGTTTAAAAGCATTGTGTGCAGCAGTGTTATTTCGAACGACCACTAGGGGGCGCATCACAGGTTTCGATACAAATAGAACGAGTTTTTAAAGATGAGTGCATTAAAACATGAGGATCAAATTTGATGAGGGTTCTCAGTGTTTGAGTCTATCAGGTGTGTTGTAGTGACTACACATATAGACACAGGTAGATGTTTTAGTTTGAACTCTTATTTGTATTATTTTATTGGTGTAAATAAATAAGATTTTAATCAAGATTAACGCAACAATATGTACGAACTTCACATACCTCATCACGAAATGTAAAATTGACACATTTTATATAATCATAATAACATTGTCAAAACATTATCATTTTGTGTTTCATCCATAACAAATAACAACAATTAGAAAGGAAAATTGGCCTCAGTTCTGTATTATTGTTCTCTATCACTTTGGAGTGTGCTATTATAGACAACTAATCAACATCACTTACCAACTCTGCGTATGACTTGTCTCCTGTTTATACTGGGCTGAGCAGATTCCGCGTCAACGCATACGTCTGCACTCCAACACAACTCAACAGTATTTAGACACAACTCTTTCTCTGGCTTATTGCTCCAGATTTTCACAGTACTCGAACCACATGTGCAGTTTGTTGTCAAAAGGCACCACTGATTAATGAATATGAATTAGTGTATGATATAGAGAGAATTATCAGTAGCTAAAGAAGTCGGAAGGTTGTGAGTTCAAACCCCAGCACCTCCACTATTGGGCCCTTGAGCAAGGCCCTTAACCCTCAACTGCTCAGATGTGTAAATGAAATTAAAAAAATGTCAAAAAAGTCGCTCTGGATAAGGGTGTCTGCTAAATGCCATAAATGTAAATGTAAGTCATTATGTATATGTGATTACCTTATGCAACAATTATTTTATAATAACATTATTTTATTTTTTGTGTGTATCTACTATACTATTTTATTTATTTATTTATTTATTTACATAATGTGGGATCCATGTAAATATCCTCAACTTGCTTTGTCATTAGATACTTGAGTACAAATTGGCCTAATGTGAATTAAAGCAGACATGTGATGAACTCCTCCTCATACTGTTCACCTTAATCCAGTCCTGAAAGACTTGACATGTTCAGTCAACAAAACCTGAGGAATTGTATTAAGCATAATGGCTTTCTAAAACCATAAGTGTGTTGATGTATCACTGTATGTGATGACTGGAATTGCTCTTTTGATGCTATAAACAGGTAGGAATGCCATGTGATAGAACAGGTGAGCTCTGTTACATTTTATTGTTCATAGTCATCAGTCAGATTTAATCTCTCTGCTGATGGACAAGTCATTTGTTTTGATTAAATAAACAGCAGAAGGCAAAGATCCAGCTGAAATGCAGAAAATAAGTGCATTTAATTGGGGTCACTCTAAATGCTACTAAATGTAAAAAATAATTATTTACTGTAAATGTCTGCTGTGTTTTTAAGATGCATCAGCATTAATCCTTCCACTAATATACCACTAACACACCAATAATACACCACTGACACTAACACTAATACACTTAACACTGTGAGTCAGTGCTCCTTGATGACCTGCCAGTTAACAGAGCCGTTGACCAATTTGTTAAAGAAAGGGTACATTTGTATAAATGGACAGACAGTTGTCAAATGACTTTTAATAAGACAAGACTTTGTCAATTAAGTAATGGCTCTGTGGCTCTGTGAATTTGGGTGTCTTTCCAGTCATATAGTTGGATATTTTATGTATAATAAAGGTGAATAAAAATTTTATTTATAGTGCCAAAAAGGTCAGCAGAGAGTACAGTTTAACTCCCTATCCCTAAACACCCTGACACCTTCAAAACTATTTTGTTTATTTGTTGTTTTGACCCCTGATATGGTGCGAGTGTGAAGCTGAACTGTGGAGTCTGGTGTGTCGTGGTGAGGGCTTTTAACTCGTTCACTTTTTTCTTTCTTCTTTTTTTTTTTTCGGTGAGAAAGCAGTGATCACTTGAGAAGCGAACAAAAACATCTGCCATGTTCACACCACTGACACTAAAAACCCTTTAATACCTCATTCACTAATTAAAACTGCTGCTATATCGTTAATACATTAATATTAATAAATACATTGAGCAATGTGAAAAACAATTAGCAGGGGTATGGTGGACTCAAGGTCTTTTTCTGTCTGTCATGAATTTTATTATTATGTTAATAAATTATTTTATATGTAATCTATTAATATATTATCTTTGTATAAATATTATCTTTATCTTGTAATCATTAAAATAGATTTTTAAAAATCTATATTTTTAATCTTTTAAATATATTTATTATTTTCATTAATGACCATAATGCAAGTTTTGTGTCAATTTGTGTTTGTGTGTGTGTGTGTGTGTGTGTGTGAGTGTGGGGGGGGGGGGGTGGGGCGGGATCCTGGTTATTTTTATGTCTGTGACGTTACAGAATGGACAAATCCAGGGTGGTGCAGTTTTTCTTTTGTTCTCATTCTGTTACTCAGGTGTGTCTGCATTGTGTGTATGTGTGAGAAATGGATGTCAGAATCAGAACTTATTGTTCCAGCTGGGAATTTTGTCTTGCAGCATGGCTCCAATAAAACGATAATTAAGAACAAATAATACATTAGACAGACTACAAGCAGACTAGATAAAAGACAAAATAAAACACAAGTAATTAGTTTAACAAAAAAAAGAAAAATAACATCTGAATTAAGAAATGCTCAGCTAACATAAACAAATAAACAAACAAACCAAACAAATATAAATTGCACATTCTATAAAGGAGATTTTAAGCCTGTTGTACCTGGCCGTGGGAAGTCTGTACCTTCTACCTAATTAGCAGTTAAAATACCTGTCTCTCAAAGATGTCAGAAAGTGATGTTACTGGAATTTTTTTTTTAACGTTGTTCAGCTGGTTTCTTTTTTTTAGCTTCAGGCTGAAAGGAAAAACTTTGTACAGGTACTCAGCAAACTTTAGTGGTAACTGTTGATCAGTCCTGCACATCGGATAGGAGTTTTAGCCCGTTCCTCAGTACAGAACAGCTTCAACTCTGGGATGTTGGTGGGTTTCCTCACATGAACTGCTTGCTTACTGGTTGAGGTTGAAGGGGTGGGGGGTCAGCCTGTCAGTGCTCAGACCATACGCCGCACACTGCATCAAATTGGTCTGGATGGCTGTCGTCCCAGAAGGAAGCCTCTTCTAAAGATGATGCACAAGAAAGACCACAAACAGTTTGCTGAAGACAAGCAGACTAAGGACATGGATTACTGGAACCATGTCCTGTGGTCTGATGAGACCAAGATAAACTTATTTGGTTCAGATGGTGTCAAGCGTGTGTGGCGGCAACCGGGTGAGGAGTACAATGACAAGTGTGTCTTGCCTACAGTCAAGCATGGTGGTGGGAGTGTCATGGTCTGGGGCTGCATGAGTGCTGCCGGCACTGGGGAGCTAATGCCAACATGTACTGTGACATACTGAAGCAGAGCATGATACCCTCCCTTCGGAAACTGGGCCGCAGGGCAGTATTCTAACATGATCACGACCCCAAACACACCTCCAAGACGACCACTGTCTTGCTAAAGAAGCTGAGGGTAAAGGTGATGGACTGGCCAAGCATGTCTCCAGACCTAAACCCTGTTGAGCATCTGTGGGGCATCCTCAAATGGAAGGTGGAGGAGCACAAGGTCTCTAACATCCACCAGCTCTGTGATGTCGTCATGGAGGAGTGGAAGAGGACTCCAGTGGCAACCTGTGAAGCTCTGGTGAACTCCATGCCCAGCAGGGTTAAGGCAGTGCTGGAAAATAATGGTGGCCACACAAAATATTGACACTTTGGGCCCAATTTGGACATTTTCACTTAGGGGTGTACTCACTTTTGTTGCCAGCAGTTTAGACATTAATGGCTGTGTGCTGAGTTATTTTGAGGGGACAGCAAATTTACACTGTTATACAAGCTGTACACTCACTACTTTACATTGTAGTAAAGTGTCATTTCTTCAGTGTTGTCCCATGAAAAGATATAATAAAATATTTACAAAAATGTGAGGGGTGTACTCACTTTTGTGAGATACTGTAGGTCTCTGTCCACTTCCAAATGAACACTAGCATGGTTTGATTGGAGTAAGAAAGCGATTCAACTCTGGATCTAAAGGAAGTGAATCAAACGTGCCATGTATTTTGGGTGGCAGGCCACATATATTGTATTTTTGCTAAACTGAGCCTACCTGTATGTGAACCTGGAGCACTGCAGAAATGTATTGGATACAATATGCAAAACTAGTTATTCATATAATTAACTAGTAATTTATATAATAATATAATTTATTTAGTGTCAGCTCCATGTTCTCTGTGCTCGAGTGATTTTTGTGATTCCTGGGCAAAGGCTTATTCATGTTTTTCCATTGCCACATTTCTGAACAATGAATGAAAGCACTTTACAAGTTCACTATTAGCCTTACACACTTCTTGGCCATATTTTTTTTTGCTTCTTTTTGTTTTGTTGAATTATGTGCAGTATTAACCAAACCACCCCAATAGCAAACAAACCAAAAGTACTGATTTTGATCAGAATCAGACTCGGCTAAAGGACTAATAGGTATGAAAGTGGCCTTAGGCCAGATGTTCACTGCAAATTAATTCATCACCCAAAATTTCACCCCATTCATTTCCAACAGAGTAGAGAAAAAATGTGCAAGGGATTGTGGGATAGAGAGCAGCAAGAACTTCAGTCGTAGTGCTATGAAAAAAGCTGAGCTGAGTTCAACACATAGTGGTGACCACTCTGACAAAAGAAATATTGCTAGTGTCTTTATGGAATCGCATCCATTCGTATTGTACTGCCAACATATACACTATATGGCCAAAAGTTTGTGGACACCTGAACATCACACCCATATGTGGGCCAACTGTTGCCACCAACTTTCAAGCACACAACTGTATAGACTGTCTTTGTATGCTGAAGGATTACAATTTCTCTTCATTGGAACTAAGAGGCCTAAACAAGATCCAGCATGACAATGCTCCTGTGTACAAAGCGAGGCCCATGAAGATATGGTTTGCCAAGGTAGATGTAGAAGAACTTGAGAACCTCAACCCCACTGAACACCTTTGAGATGAATCAATAATAATAATAATAATAACAATAACAATAATAATAATACATTTTATTTGTTGGTACCTTTCATAACACTCAAAGACACCTTACAGTACCACAAGATAAAACCATATACAACAAGAGCAGCATAGAAAAATTTAAATAGATTACGGCAATAATATAGATGATTTGATTATAATGAATAAGCTAATTTAAACAGATGTGTTTAAATCTCTCATATTTTCAACATGCCACAGTGCTATGTCGCTTGTCATTTGAATACACCTGAGTCCAAAAAACTATAAAGCTTAGGATCATGATTTTTCAGTAGTACTATAGCACACCATGAGTGTATTTTAGCAGAGTTTGGTAAATACGAATCATTTTCACATAGTACAATGGCTTTAAACCACATAACGTTAAGCAAATCATTCAAACCATGCAACAATATCAACTGAAAATGTGTCATCTCAGACACTCTTTGGCTGCAATTTCTTCCATTTTCGGTGTCTTCGTGATCTTCCACACGCACTCCACATTGGTGCTGGACACATTTTTTCTCCACCAAAATCAATTAAGCTGCCATATGATATGATGGCATATGATGGCACTTGTCTCTGCTGATTGGGCACTCGCAGGTGCTGTACCTTACTGACTGACCCTCAACGTGCACCTGTGTTGAAACCAATTTAACTCACACCCTAATATTTCTAAAAGACATTGTCAGTGCTGTGTTTATATTAGCCCAACGATACGTCTGTAGCTAGCCAGGGGGTGGCAGATCATTATGTGTCAACTAGCCTAACTTCACTATCCCTCCAAAACCTGGCTGGTACATATTCAGTTTTTCATCTTCGTTTATGTCCAAAGTTATAGCAGTCCTGTACGTTGTTGTTTTTTTATTTTAAATACTTCAGCCAGATCATGGCATATCATCTTTAAATATCAACTTTTGCTGTTCGCTTTTGGGATCTGAAGGAGTGTTTGGACCCGGAAATGGCTTTATGTCATGCATGACGTCAGACTTAACAAGTGAATAAGGAAGGAGAAGATCTGAAAAGTAGGAGGGAGCCAGATTATGAATGGCTTTGAACGTGAGCAGTAGCATTTTATAGTGAACTCATTGTTAGACAGGAAGCCAGTGGAGCTGAATAAGGGAGGGTGTGATATGATCAGTGGACTTTGTGCAAGTAATAATTCTTGCAGCAGAGCTTTGAATGATTTGGAGCCGATGCAGAAGTTTATCATCAGGCACACCAAAAATGATGGCATTACAGTGGTCAATACGGGATGAGTGCTATGATAAGAGGGACGGCAGAGTCTAGAAATATTGTGTAGGGGTAAGAAGGCAGTATGTGAGATGTTATTGATGTGAGGACCGAAAGAGAGTAAACTGTCAAATATGACACCAAGGCTCTTTGTTTGGGAGGAAATGTGAACCGTGCTGTCGTCACTGGTAATAGTGAGCCAATGAGTTTTAAGAAGTTATTAGCCATCCAGGTTTTAATGTCCTGAAGACAGGTAGTGAGGATGGTGGGGGAGGGATGTGTTTGGTGTTTGGAGATATAAAGCTGAGTGTCACCGGCGTAACAGTGAAAATGCACATGACGGTGGAGAATATGTCCAAGGGGAGAAAGGTAGATGATAAAAAAGAGTGGTCCCAACACCAATCCCTGCAGGACACCCTGACTAACCAAGGCCAGTTCTCACCGGACATTCTTGATCTTGACAAATTGTTTTCTGTTGTTGAGGTAGGATGAGAACCAGAAAAGAGCAATGTTGTTTACCCCAATGCCAGCCAGGTGTTTCAATTATAGTGAATGGGAAAGGCAGCAGTGAAGTCTAGGAGGATGAAGATGGTCAGAAGGCCAGAGGTACCAGCATGAAGGTCAGTAGTAATTTTAACATGGCTGTTTCAGTGCTGTGTTTGGGACGGAAACCAGATTGAAATGGCTCATAAAGAATATTTGCTTTGCAGGTGAGCCTGGAGCTAAGAGTCTACTGTCCGTTCAAGAATTTTCACTATAAAAGAATATTGGAAATGGGCCGTTAATTATTTAAATCATGAGGATCTGTACCAGTTTTTTTCAGGATTGGTGTGATGGAAGCCATTTTTAAAGAGGAGGGAACAGTGGTAGTGGACAAAGAAGAGTTAATTATAGGCATTATAATAGGGGAAATTGAAGGAAGGCAGGCTTAAATCATGCTAGTAGGAAGGGGATCCAGTGAGCAAGTAGATGACTTGGACTTGGTAATGAGTTCCATGATACCCTAGACTAATGAAGGATTGAAGGCTGGAAGAGTGGTGGAGGGTGACAGTTCCAGGGGATCAGACCCACCAGACCGAAGCACGCCAATTAGTCTGGTAGACACCAAACTCCACTTTGGCACCTCCGGTCAGCACCAGATGAAGTCTGCCAGGTTTCAAACACAGACCCCGGACAGCCGGTCCAGGAACGGCAACAACACCTGGCAGAAGATGATGAGGTACCAAAGAGTCACAGCAGACAATGGAAGAGAGGTACCTGGGGCGTCAAAACCAATAATATTGTAAAACAGGCTAACTTTTTTGCAGCCGCAAAAAAAAGATGGATGGATAAGAGACCAGTGAATAGTACCGACCAAGTGTGCCAGCAGCAGGAAACAGGCAACAACACCAGGTAAAAGTTGATGATGTACCAAACAACTACAACAGACTACAGTAGATGGGTATCCAGGGCACCAAATAAAAAAAATGTTGCAATAAGCGACGAGAATAGACACAGCAGTGTTCACTCAAACCGGAAGTCACACTAACCCTAACCCTGACCTTCAAACAAACTTGAATAAGCAACACTTGGACCACTGACTGTGCACCAGGACTCCTCTCTGACATCAGTGCCTGACCTTACTAATTCTCTTGTGGCTGAATGGGAACAAATCCCCACAGTCACACTCCAAAATCTAGTGAAAGTTTATTATAACAGCAATTATAACTGCCACAACCCTCTACTTTTTCCAATGTATGTTGCACCTAATCACATTTGAATGTGAATGTGTGTCACTGGCTGCCATTGTGAACAGACAAAATTAAATATGGAACAGTTTGAATCCATAAGTCTACCATACTTTACAAAAATAATTAACACAGAATGAATGAATTTTGTTGAATAAGAAAATAACTGATCTGAAATCCACGATTTGATGATTGTCTGGTTCCTTCATATGTTGTATACTGTAATCATACACTGTAGACAGCCATGCTCCTCAAACGGTGAGGAACTGGAGAAGGGATCGGAGAAAGATATTTAAGCAGCATGCAGTAGACATCTAGCCTTAGAACGTTGTTGAGTCCTGAGTAGTTTGGAGAACATTACAAATTTTGTAACGATATAAATTCAGAACCTTCAAAACTTTCAAAAGTCTATAACAGTCTAACATATTGAAGGAACTGCTTTGTGCTTGAAAGTGATCGAAAATGAACATGTTTTTTGCCCTGGGATTTTTCTGCAGTGATGCCTCCCACACACACACACACACACACACACACACACACACACACATACACACACACACACACACACACACATACACTACACACACAGTCACACAATCATGTTCAAACATCCTTAAAGGATCCATTCCTCCTTTTTTTTGCTGCCCATTCACTTGGGAGAAGCAAATCTTCTCAGACAGTGCAAATTCGATCTGGGAAGTGCACCTGATTGAATCAGCTTGGATTGGCTTCTACATTCATGTGCGCAATAGCAGCCCGGAGCTGGAGCTAGTTTTCTGTCTCAGTGAAGCGCAACAGCCCCATCTGCAGGAGACTACCCTCGCCTGGACACGAGAAAGGAAGGCATTTTCCAGTATGACATTTTCATTATTCCAAGTGTATGGGATCACAGCTGGAAGATGCAGGACTGGTGGGTTGTGAAATGTCTTTGCTAATATTTGATGAGAAGTTTAACATATTTGGTATTACGCCAATATACAACCCAAATGCCAAAAAAGTTGGGACACTGTGCAAAATGTAAATAAAAACAGAATGCAATGATTTGCAAATCTCATAAACCCATATTTTATTCACAATAGAACATAGAAAACATATCATTTAAACTGAGGAAATGTACCATTTTAAGGAAAAAATAAGATAATTTTGAATTTGATGGCAGCAACACATGTCAAAAAAGGCTGGAAAAGTAGGTGTTATATATGATATGTTTAATGGCTGTAATTCCTAAATGGTTAATGCAATATTTTTGTTAAACCCCTTTGAATTAAAGCTGTGGTGTACAGTAAAAATGTCCAAATACTTATGGACCTGGCTGTATGTCAGATAGTCTAACTGAATATGCTGAATAGTTTCTGTTCCAAGAACAACACGCAAAAGAAAGTTGATTTTCATGTATATGCACCCAAATTAAGAATGTTTTATTTTAATTAATCAAATAATTTTTATTATAATAAAAAATATCATTTAGCACATTACATTTTTAAGTATCAAAAAAGAATTCTTTTTTTAATTTATTATGATTTTATCTTAATTATTAAGATACTCATAATTACTTAATTTTTTAAATTTATTTTATGGTTACTTTATTATTTTCAGAATTATTTATTCTTAGAATTTGTTACATTTTATTTTTATCTCATTTCTGCTTTGTACTGGTTTTTACTTATTCTTCCCTTTTTTTCTTTGTAAAGCATTTTAATGTATGAAAGCTGCTATATAGGAAATGTGTATTATTATTATTATTATTATTATTATTATTATTATTATTATTATTATTAGGGAAGAAAAGTGTCAAAGGAAGAAAACGCAGGTTGACTGAAGGCAATAATTCAATAAAAGGAGAAGAGTTTGGTTTGAAAGAAATCGAAACGTATCCAGAATTAATCTGCACCAGCCAGACGAGAGGCTGTTACGAGTCGGTAACAAGATTATACCACAGTGCCTCTGCAGAGTCGTAACTCTAAATTTCACGGGTGCAGGTTAATAACATTTTCCAGAAGCATAAAACTTACTCGAAAGTATGTAATAAGTACAAACTGACACTACTAACATACTATCAGTGGGTAAAAATATTTTTCAGGCCATTACTTTCCCTCACAGGAAAACACCACAGCTCCAGGCTAATGTCAGCTGCTCAGTGTGATAGCAGCCACAACAAAACACCAAGATACAGTACATACACACTAACACACACCGAAGCCACAACAAGGTCAGCCAAAGCTTGATTCTGTGTCTTTATTTTTCACTCTCTATCTGCAAGCAGAAAGTGTATTGCTAAATCTCTCCAGGACGTGTGAAGCACAAATATCAGTCATATCATCTGCTAATCGTGGAGCTAAAACAGCATTTTACCTCCACTGATGTTGAACTGTAGCTCTGATGTGTAGCTCTTACTACACACAGTTTAACTGAAGAAAGTCCAAGCATGCAGACATAGCCAAGTGGATCTCAGACTGTACAGAGATACGATGGTGGGTTTGAAGGCAGCTACACTTAGCTGGGTGGGATCAAGAAACCAGCCAAAAACTTTCATTTCTCTTTAGGCAACAATTTGTCAGCTTTATTGTTATTTCATATTAAAGATCTGGACATATTTTTAATAGCTTTTTACATTTATGACATTTAGCTCTTATCCAAAGAGCCAGTCATGGTGGCTCTGAAGTCAATCCTGAGAACACTGGATGCCAGTCCATCACTGAGCAGCATGTATACCTAGGGGCAATTGAAGGTCACATATCCACCTACTGGAATGTTGTTGGGAGGTCGGAGGACACGGGAGAAACTCCACATGGACAGTAACCCGAGCTCAGGATCAAACCAGGGACCATAGAGCTGTGATACGGCAGTTGAGGAGGTTTAGGAGACACCCTTGTTACATTGCGGCCAACCTAGCAACATAACTCTTCAAAACAATTAAAAGTGTTTGCCAAACACATTAAGTAACATTGAATATTACTGGGTACTGGTTGAAAAAACAAAAAAATAAAATAAAATAAAATAAAAACAGACATGCATCAGCCTAGAAGTGTCCACACTTCTCAGACCTCCCTGACCTGCATGGGTTATTCAATTACTATTGCATTAACTTTTTCCACCTGCTTCAGCATGTTCAATTCAGCATCACCAAAACTCTCAAGAAATGAGACTGACCCATGCCTGCAGATACATGGCACAGCTAACGATTTCACTGTAAATAAAAAACAAGACCAATGGCATGTCATACCTAAGTGAAAATGTCGTCTATCAGGTGTGTAGGAGCAGAACAGCAGCAGTCATCTGTGTAATCCAAGACATCAGAAGGACAATTCTTTCTAAAGGCTAGCTATATGGATTATGGGTACTCAGGTTGAGAAAGTAATATTAAATAACAACCATGGTCTATGAGAAATACCATCAGGACCAGAGATTTGCTGAAACAGAAGCCAGAATGAAATACTTTGTCTACAGGAACTGAATTCACAAGAGTTGGATTTTATTTCACAATAATGAACTCAAAACATTCTCCACTCTCTGGGACAATCAAGTTGAGATGAGAGCTCTGGCCAACTAATGTGAGATGGGGGAAGAGGTTGGGGCTTCCAGAGTATGCCAGTTAATATAGGAGATTTCAGAACCTCTACACAACTGTCAATCATTGCAAACCCATCAATTGGCTCATCTGTCTCTTTTATTAATGGAGACTGCAAAAAAGGAGACTGCACTTTTGCCATATTTTTGAGTGATGACTCAAGCATACCAGCATACCCTAATGTTAAAATGCTGAGCTACACAAAATGGGTAAAGGTTGACAGGTCTGTAATTCAAAAGTGACTATTTTCTGAAAAATTTGAAGGTCAAGGTTTAAACAAGCACCACTAAGATTGCAGTAACCTGCGTTCTTCTCAAAGAGGGGACTCACATGCGAACAACACATCATTAGTCCTCATCACCTGGTCCTTCTTGTGGTTTGTAACAAAGGTTACAGCAAAGGTTACTTGCCTCGCTAAATATTTTCTCACTAAATATTTGACATAGCTATAATATGTTTAAGTGAGTAAAGTAAACAAACTTGGCCAAACTCAGTTAACTGTCTTTTTGTTTTATACATCACTCTGAGAACGGTAACAAAGCTATTTCAAAGGCTCTGTGACTCCAAAGGACCACAGTGAGAGCCATTATCTCCAAATGGAAAAACTAGGCACAGTAATGAACCTTCCCAGAAGTGGCCGACATTCCAAAATTCCATCATCCAGGAGGTCACACAAGAGCCAAGGACAATATCAATGGAACTACAGGCCTCTGTTGCATCAATAAAGGTCACTGTTCATGACTCCACTATCAGGAAGACACTGCAAAAATGGCATCCATGGAAGAGTGGCGAAGTGAAAACCACTGCTAACCCAGAAGAACATTAAGGCTCCTCTGAATTTTGCCAAAACACACCATGATGATCCTCAAACCTTTTGGGAGAATGTTCTGTGGACTGATGAGTTGAAAGTTGAACTGTTTGGAAGACAGGGCTCCCATTACATCTGGCATAAACCAAACACAGAATTCCACAAAAAGAACATCATGTCTACGGTCAAGCATGGTGGTGGCCGTGTGATGGTGTGGGGATGCTTTGCTGATTCAGGGCCTGGGCAACTTGCAATAATTGAGGGAAACATGAATTCTGCTCTCTACCAGAAAATCCTAAAGGACAATGTCTGGTCTTCAGTCCATAAGTTGAAACTCAAGCGCAACTGGATTATGCAGCAAGACAATGATCCAAAGCATAGGAGTAAGTCCACCCCTGAATGGTTAAAAACAAAACAAAATTTAAGTTTTGGAGTGGCCTAGTCAAAGTCCTGACTTGAATCAATTGAGATACTGTGGCAGGATCTTATACAGGCAGCTCATGCTCGAAAACCCTCTAATGTGGCTGAACTAAAGCAGTTCTGCAAAGAAGAGTGGGCCAAAATTCCACCGCATCGCTGTGAAAGACTGACCTCCAGTTATCAGAAGCATTTGGTTGCAGTTATTGCTGCTAAAGGTGACTCAACCAGATTTTAAGTTTAAGGGGGCAGTTCATTTTTCACACGGGTGATAGGTGTTGGATAACTTTTTTTGCTTCAATAAAAAAAAATAATAAAAAGTAAAAATTGTATTGTGTGTTAATCGGGTTGCCTTTATTCTATGCTGTATTTCATTTGAAGATCTAAAACTATTTAATATGAGACACAAAAACAGAAGAAATCAGGATGGGGGCAAATACATTTTAACAGCACTGTAGCCATTGCCTTTACCTAAGAACCCTTGAAGAATCTTCTTGATCTAAGAGTGTACATTAAGGATAAAGTCAAGTCATGCCTCCATCACTGAGAACTCTCTCATGAATGACAGCCTACAAATACTTAACAGCATTTTAAAGACCAAATATCTGCCCGTCTCCACTTTCACGCTACGTGAAACAAGAGATTGAAGAACCACTTACCAGGAGATGAATCTGAAGCTCTGTAGCGCCCAATAATCACTGGACTTCTCCTCAGGGTAATACACTTGTTATCGATTGCTATACAAATGCTGATGGACTGTCCTGTGGTGATGTGTAGGCTACCAATTTATAATTAAGAAACATATTCCTAAGCTGCAGGAGATACTGTAAATGAAGTCCCAGTGCCCATATTACTGGAAGGAATCTAAATGTTCCATGCATTCAAAATGAATCATTCATTCTGTATAGATGATGCCTTAAACCTGTTGCACTTCAAGCTGAACTTCACATTCCCATCGTTGGCAGTTATCTGCCCCGAGGTGAGAATTTTCACTGAGGCTCAGAGAATTCCTTGTTATTTGAAATGTCAGCATATCCCATTTGTGCTGTTTACCCACTGCAAACTCCAATCAGATATGAAACCTCTTTCTTTGTACTTGCCCTGAGGGAGGCTTTTAGAAACTGAGGATGACAGATTTGCCAAAAAATCCAAACAACAAACAACTATTTTACTCAAGATAGGGCAGCTTAAAACTTATTTTCCCTTTGCAAAAAGCAACTTTTTGTATTTATTTTGGCAGGGAAATGATGCACAAAAAAATCTCACTCAGAATCCATTTAAAAGCAGCCATGAATTCTAATTCATACAATTTAATGGTACAGTTGAGCACCATGTGTTCTATATTTCACACTATTTCTTTGTCCTAGAATAGAAAGTAGTTTTTCTATTCCTCAGGGCCTGTGAGATCTTTGGATTAAGTGATTTATGTTTCATTGCCAGCAGCTTTGAGTTTGATGAAGATTTCTGGCTCCACTAAAGACATTAGAGCCTACACTGGTGCAATCAGTTTTTTTTTTAGATGAAGTTAGATAAAGATTAGCTAAAGTAAAAGATTTGGCACTCGTGAATCCAGGTATACAATAATGTTATTATTACAGAGCACACTTAACATCACTGTTTTATATTTGGCTAACACTTTCATCCAAAGTGACTTACAAGCAGAAAAAAACATCCATACAACTGAGAATCTGAGGTTTAAAGGATTTACTCAAGGACCTAAAATTAAATATTTGGCAGTTTAAACTCAACCATGATGTTCATCTAAAGACAAATAAGTGTTGGCTAACCTGGTGTTTATAACCTGAATTTTGTTAGCAATGTGCTAATTCCATACCCCTAAATAAATAGGGTGCCTTGCATAAGTATTCACCCCCCTTAAACTTTTCCAAATTTTGTTGCTACAACTTGAGGTTAGTGTCCTGTCCCGGTTTCAGGTGTCTAGCAGAAAGTTTTCTTCTTTAACTGCTCTGTATGTGGCACTATCCATCTTGCCCAGTTTCCGACTCCCACATGATGAAACACATCCCCAAAACATGATGCTACCATCACCATGTTTCACTGTGGGGATGATTTTCTAAGGCTGATTAGATTTGTGACACTGCCAAAAAGTTCCATTTTGGTCCCATCATACAATAAGCTCTTTCCACATGTTTGTTGAGTTTCCAATTCAGAATTTCATATGGCTTTTTTTTTTTAAATAATGACCTTTGTGGAGTGTCTGGGTTATAGTTATTATGTGAACAGCTTTTGCCATCTGAGCTGTGGATCTCCATCCCCTCAGTGCTACCGTTGGCCTCTTAGTTGCTTCTCTGACTAATGCTTACCCAAACTTTTCATGAACGGCCTCCTCTAGGCAACGCTGTGGTTGTGCCATTTTCTTTCCATTGCCTAAATAATGGATTTAATGGCGCACTCTGGGATGTTACTATATAATCAGAAAACTTACTTCTAGCTGCATGTGGTCCTAGTATAAGTACTTCTGTCTTGTCAGAATTTAGTAAGAGGAAGTTAATAAGCATCCACTGTCTAATGTCCTTTACACATTCCTCAACTTTATTAAACTGGTGTCTGTCATCTGGCTTTGCTGAAACATACAACTGTGTGTCATCAGCATAACAGTGGAAGCTAATTCCATGTTTATGAATAATTTCATGCAGAGGTAGCATATATAAAGACAAGTGCAGTGGGCCTAAAACAGAACCTACCTTTCCATTAACTCCAACAGCATTTTCTAGTCTATGTTCTGCAGAGATGTGTTGTTATGATGTTATGATGTATTATAAAATGTCTACTTTAATTAATCATGTAATTCTTTAATCCATGGCAAGCAGCTGGTTTACTTTTAGTAAGGAGATTTTTAGATATAATGGCTCAAATCAAATGCATCCCACAAGTAAAACCTGAGCTCGCCTGTTAGAATGTGGGCCGTGATCCAGCAATTTGTTATAAAATCTGTTCCACAAACAGTCAGGATATTTACTGCAATACTGCAAAGTAAAGCTGTCTGTTATTTTTTTAGCAGGAGACGTGTCAGGGGTTAAAAATTGTGAAAATCAGTAAAACAGTAAATCTTGTCAACCTCATGTTTATATAAAGTTCAAATAAAGATAATGACCAAATGGACAAACTGTAAAACGGAGAGATGTAGAACATAAGAGTATATATATATTTATCCACACCTTAAAAAACTAAAAATTACCTCATCAGAAAGATTTATTGTTCTCAGTGCGTTATGGGTAAAAAGTTCAAAGCCAGTGAATGGATATAACAGTTATGTAATCCTGCGTGTGTGTGTGCGTGTGTGTGTGTGTGTGTGTGTGTGTGTGTGTGTGTGTGTGTGTGTGTGTGTGTGCCTTACAGGTGAAAGGACAATGTACTTATAAATGTAGAAGAAACATGCCACCCAGGTAGAAAATAAACCTGTTAAACCTGAATAAAGGCCAGTTACCAGACATGTGAAAATAAAAATCTATTCTAAAACTTTTAAACACTTTTCTGACACTGTTCTAATAGGAGAACATGGTGTTTTAATCAGGTGTTTTAATACAGTATTAAAAATGGGTGTTGTAATACAGTGCTATATAAAATGTTGTGATTTTTCCCCGTGTTCTGAAGACTAGAGAGACTCGACACAGTAAAATACTGAATGTAATTAAATAAACACCAACTTATCTCTCTCATCTCATCTCATCTCATCTTATCTTATCTTATCTTATCTTATCTTATCTTATCTTATCTCATCTCTGCTACATACAAGACATAACCTGTGAGTCTACCTGTTAAATAATAACATAAACCTGCTGTATGATTTATTCACAAACCTCAGTGCTGCCCATTTCATCAGTGTAACAGAATAATCTGAAATTATTTTAAATAATGTTGTGGCTGGGGAAAATATCTGGGAAAATACATTCCCCTCCAAAAGTATTTGAACATCCAGACCAATTCTTTTGTTTTTACTTTACACTGAAGACATTTGGGTTTGAGATCAAACGATGAAAATGAGACGATCGATCAGAATTCCCAGCGTTCATTATATTTACATCTACAGTATACAACGGAAGTGAGTACACCCCTGTGCAAGATCAAATAAATGTCAAATTAATCAAAATTGTTTCACCTTACAGTAATTGCATTACCTCTCAGTTGAACAGTGGGGAATTTGCTCTTATTTAAAATTAAAAACAGTTTAGATTTACTATATTAAAAATACTGTTAGGTCGCGCCATAAGCGCGACTCCATTTCCCAGAACTCTCTGCGGCCTACGAACATGGCCGCCGCCAATTCACACGCACACACCCCGCACTACACATCCCAGCAGGCTCGGCGGCCTACAGATATGGCCGCCAGGGACTACAACATCCAGAACACTCCTTCACTCCCACGCTCACAGTCACCCACCTTCTGATTACACACCTGTCCTTAATTTTCTAAGTTGCTTACGAACTCACTATTTAAGTTCTTTAGTTGGTCACGCACGTCGCGAAGTATTGGTTTGTCTATCTTATATTCAACAGTACTGAGCACTCTTCCCTGGACTGATATTCTGGTTACTGAACTAAATTAAGTATTTTTTGGATTACGATTTTTGCCTAAGCCCTAGAAAGACTATTTTTTGGTATTTTTGAACACAACTGCTGGTTTCCTGGTTTTTGCATTTTGCCTAAGTCTCTGAAAGAACTGACTGCCGGTATTTTTGAAACCTGCCTGTTTTTGGATCTGCCCAAGTTTGCTGTTGTCTTCAGCATGGAGGAAACCAGTGTAACATGTCTGGAGAGATGTTCTGCTATTCAGAGACAATTGTTTTGAGCTGCTCTTTGCTGGAGGGGTTATACTGCTCTACCTTTCTCTTTTCTGTTGGATTCAAGTCAGGTGACATACTTTGCCAGGTCATAGTTTAAATTTTTCATTCTTTAGAAACTCTTGCATGACCTTGGCAGTGTGCTTTTGAATGTTATCATGCTGGAATATTATTTGAAATATTTGCCGAAGCTGGACCCCATCTGAGCCGAACAAATGTATCCTGGTCTCATCTGACCAAAGAATGTGCTCCCAATATTCACCAGGCTTCTTTTAGCAAAGTTTAATCTTGCAATTTTGTGCCAAAGAGCAAGCAAGGTTTTTTTTCTCTTTGACATCATCCATAGAGGTTGATGTAATGCAATGTCCTTTGTACTCTCTGAGCTGTCACTGAAACCCTGATTTCCAGTGATAACCCCTGTACCAAGCCTGAAGCACGTGCCCATCTGTGTTCAGAGCTAGATTGTGCAAGTAGCTCACTGTCCATGGCATCATTTTAGGAGGATGGCCACTGTGGCTCTGATTAGTGGTACTAGGGCTTGTTCTATACTGGTTGCATTGACTTTCTACTTTGGAGTCTGTATTTCTTAAGTATTTGTTTTTGATTGCAATTACTGTAAGGTGATATAATTTTGAATCATTTGACATTTAAGTGATCTTGCACAGGGGTGTACTCACTTCTGTTATATGCTGTAAATGGGTTAAACAGCTTAGATCATGGCACCTTTTGTTGGAACCCACCCTTTTTTTTCTTAAAATGATCAAAAATATTGGAACATGTGATGGACAGGTATTTCTTGTTGCCCAGGTGTGCCCTGATAGATTGATTGTTTAAACAATTAATGTCTACTCTGGGTTTGGGCCCTGTGAAGACAGTGTTGTTAAAAAGGGTAAACCAGCATGAAGACCAGAAAGCTGTCTGTGGGAGAAAAGCAAGCCATTTTGAAGCTGAGAAAAGAGGGAAAATCATTGCACAAATATTGGGCATAACCAATACAACAACTTAGAATGTCCAGAAAAATAAATAAACCACTGGTGTACTAACAAACAGACATGGAACAGGTTGGCTACAGAAAACAACAGCAGCTGATGACAGAAACATTGTTAAAGCTGTGATGGAAAAACCCAAAAACAACAGTCATTGACCTCACCAACAACCTCGACAGGACAGCGGTGAAGGTATCAGAACCCACTATTCAGAGAAGGCTTAGAGAGCAGAAATACAGAGGCCATGTTTAGCACATCTAGATGTAACTATCAGGAAATGAAAGCTGAAAGGCTTTGTTAACTAATTTAGGGATTAAAAAAAAAAAACACTTGCTCAACGAGAGCATCTCTCACTATAAATATACTATAAACATCAGCATGAACAGTCTGATCATGAATCTTTAGAAAGGGGTGGAGTCAGGAGTGTTAGTGTAGTGTGTAAGTGTTCATTAGCACTCAATTTTTATCATGTTGAGTTTAATTTATTTTCCAATAATTTGATTTGTGTAGTGCTCACACGAATCAGATTTAGCCTGGAATATGATCATGTGCAGTTCAGAGTTATGTGTGAACAGAGAAAGAGGACATTACCTGTCAGCTTTGAGGATATAGGAATTGGGTGTTAGCTGTTAGATTGGGTGTGGTTGTGTTTCTGTGGCTCATGTAGCACAAATGTCAAACATTTTGCAACATATTTATGATCCTTCAAATAATCTTTTATTTAGATTTAGAAACACAAAGTTTGCAGAGAGAGAGCTCAGTAGAGGCAAAATGTAATAAAATGTCATATCTGTAAACAACTCAACAATTAAACTATTAGGGCTGACCAATCCATTGATTTCATTGATAATAATAATAATAATAATAATAATAATAACAATAATAATAATAATAATAATATGTAAGTCACTCTGGATAAGGGCATTTTGTTAAATGATGTAAATGATAAATGTAAACAACATTTGGGCAAATTAACACACATGACAGTTTTGTCATCTGCCCTTTCATGTAATTTGTATTTTGATTAGACAATGAATTCAATTTTATTTGTATAGCGCTTTTAGCAATGGACATTGTCACAAAGCAGCTTTAGAAAAATATATAAATTCTGGATATAGAGATTAAATGCATGAATTTATCCCTAATGAGCAGCCAGAGGATGGTTGATGGAGACTTGAATGCAAATAAGATAATGTGGATGGACCCACATCATGATCTTCCCAAACAAATCTAGAACCTGTAAGAGTTCCTCAGTTTTCAGTCTGAGGTTCCCTCTTAGGGGTTTTATGTCAGAAAGTGCTCTAAATTAGAAAGCTAATAACCTTTATATGATCAAAGAACCCAAAATCTGTAGGTATAGACGTGAGAATCTCACACTTGTGGTTAATTCATATCAATTTTATTGATATTCATTTTATTTTAACAGTGTCCTAAAGAAAGCTTTACAGAAATCCAGATATAGATTTAAATGTATCCTTAATGAGCAGCCATTACTAATAATAATAATAATAATAATAATAATAATAATTTGTACCACACATAATAATATACCCCAAAATGCTTTACAAAATATTACACAGAAATTACTAATAAATATAAATGTGTATTCTATTATAAAATATTTTATTAGTAATAAAAATATTAATAAATAATCCAATGTATACAACAAATAAAATACATAAAAATAAGTGCAATCGGCATTTAATATAATACAATACACAGAATACTAAAGAAATTAAAATATATGATTCTCAATATCAAAGCAAACTCTACAGGGTGTCACAAAAGTCTCCATACAGAGGGGGAAATGAACACTTTTTAAAAAAATGTCTTCCAAAATATTTCATACTTAGTTTATATTATATATTATTATCAGATAGCCTTTAAGAATGCCTTTGACAAAAGAAGAACATATTGAAATGATTCTCATGGCTGGATCAGGAAACTGTTTTAAGATTGTGATGGACTTTAACAGGAAACACAGCGAGCACATCACACACCTCGGGTGTGTTTACAAAGAAATGGCAATCATACATTTTGCAAAAAAAAAATAATTTTTCCTATGTATGGAGACTTTTGGGACACCCTGTAAAATGAAAATAAATAATAAATCATTGGAATTTATGTGAGTCTTGTATATATACAGTACTGTGGAAAAGTTTTAGGCACATGCAAAGAAATGCTGTAGAGCAAAGATGCCTTCAAAATAATGAAATTAAATGTTTCTAGATAAAAACAACAACAACAACAACAACAACAACAAAAACGGTAAAGAGCAGTAAACAGTAGTAAATGAAACAAAGTCAATATTTGGTGTAAAAATAAATAAAAAATAAAAAATAGTAGTCTCCGGTACAATGTGTGCAGTTTTATAAGGAAATGAGCTGGTAAGTTTTATTGAGCATCTTGCAGAACCAGACACAGTTCTTCTGGACACTTTGACTTTCACACTTGCTTACTTAGACAGCACTGTTTACTGTCTGAAAAGTGTCTCTTACGTAATATGCTGCTTTCTTTAATGACAGACAAACATTTTTTCTGTAACATTTCATTCTGTGCTAGAAAACTAATGTTTAGGAATCTAAAATGTTTTTTGTACTGACCTGATCATGTAGACGTCATAAAATAAAACATCTATAACAAAGTTTGTACTAAAATAAAATAGAGTGCTAAAACTTTTGCACAGTACTGTATAATGTACAGGTGCATCTCAATAAATTAGAATGTCGTGGAAAAGTTAATTTATTTCAGTAATTCAACTCAAATTGTGAAACTCGTGTATTAAATAAATTCAATGCACACAGACTGAAGTAGTTTAAGTCTTTGGTTCTTTTAATTGTGATGATTTTGGCTCACATTTAACAAAAACCCACCAATTCACTATCTCAACAAATTAGAATATTTCATAAGACCAATAAAAAAACATTTTTAGTGAATTGTTGGCCTTCTGGAAAGTATGTTCATTTACTGTACATGTACTCAATACTTGGTAGGGGCTCCTTTTGCTTTAATTACTGCCTCAATTCAACGCGGCATGGAGGTGATCAGTTTGTGGCACTGCTGAGGTGGTATGGAAGCCCAGGTTTCTTTGACAGTGGCCTTCAGCTCATCTGCATTTTTTGGTCTCCTGTTTCTCATTTTCCTCTTGACAATACCCCATAGATTCTCTATGGGGTTCAGGTCTGGTGTGTTTGCTGGCCAGTCAAGCACACCAACACCATGGTCATTTAACCAACTTTTGGTGCTTTTGGCAGTGCGGGCAGGTGCCAAATCCTGCTGGAAAATGAAATCAGCATCTTCAAAAAGCTGGTCAGCAGAAGGGAGCATGAAGTGCTCCAAAATTTCTTGGTAAATGGATGCAATGACTTTGCTTTTCAAAAAACACAATGGACCAACACCAGCAGATGACATTGCACCCCAAATCATCACAGACTGTGGAAACTGAACACTGGACTTCAAGCAACTTGGGCTATGAGCTTCTCCACCCTTCCTCCAGACTCTAGGACCTTGGTTTCCAAATGAAATACAAAACTTGCTCTCATCTGAAAAGAGGACTTTGGACCACTGGGCAACAGTCCAGTTCTTCTTCTCCTTAGCCCAGGTAAGATGCCTCTGACGTTGTCTGTGGTTCAGGAGTGGCTTAAAAAGAGGAATACGACAACTGTAGCCAAATTCCGTGACACGTCTGTGTGTGGTGGCTCTTGATGCCTTGACCCCAGCCTCAGTCCATTCCTTGTGAAGTTCACTCAAATTCTTGATTCGATTTTGCTTGACAATCCTCATAAGGCTGCGGTTCTCTCAGTTGGTTGTGCATCTTTTTCTTCCACACTTTTTCCTTCCACTCAACTTTCTGTTAACATGCTTGGATACAGCACTCTGTGAACAGCCAGCTTCTTTGGCAATGAATGTTTGTGGCTTACCTAGTGAACCAAACTGAGAGACCATTTTGAAGGCTCAGGAAACCTTTGCAGGTGTTTTGAGTTGATTAGCTGATTGGCATGTCACCATATTCTAATTTGTTGAGATAGTGAATTGGTGGGTTTTTGTTAAATGTGAGACAAAATCATCACAATTAAAAGAACCAAAGACTTAAACTACTTCAGTCTGTGTACATTGAATTTATTTAATACACGAGTTTCACAATTTGAGTTGAATTACTGAAATAAATGAACTTTTTCACGACATTCTAATTTATTGAGATGCACCTGTATGTATATGTATATATAAGATTGTGCCAAAGGTGTTTTTTTTTGTTTGTTTTTTTCTTAAATTTGATTTATTAAATTCTGAAATTTTCAAAATTTGATCACGATATATATTTCTTTTGTGCTCAGGATGCTGTCCAGCTCAGAGCACTGCTACACAGGTAAGAAAACTTTATGGAAATGGGAAAGAAAAAAAACACACATCATTAATAGGCTGGTCTAATGAGTCAAAAAGTATTACACAGTAATACTTAGATGAAAATGGTTTCTAGAACATTGTGACAATTCTGTGTACTTATAAAGTTAGCTTTAGGGTTACGCAGAATTTAGTAATGATAAAGTTTAATTTAATGATAGTGTTCATGTTGTGGATTGGTGCACAGCTATAGGTGACAGAGTAGTGGGTTCAGCACACAGCTTTGTGGAACACAGGTATTGAGAGGGTTAGAGGTGTCTGACATTCTGGGGTCTGTTAGTCAGAAATTCCATAGTCCAGTTACAAAATGAAGTGTTGAGGCCTGGGCTGTGGAGTTTGGAGAACAATTGGTAGAGATTACTGTGTGAAATGCTGAGCTGTAGTCGACAAAGAGCATACTGTATGTGTTTGCAAGTTAAATATTTTATTGATTCCTGAACATTGAGTCATTTATCTATTTCCTTTTGGTATTACAACATTTTCTCATCACCACTTGTATGAAAATGAAGGGGTGTGCAAGCTACTCTACATCACCAGCTACTCAAAAAATTATTTCCTGAAAGAAGTCTTTTGCCAAAGCATCATATAATGATCCATTACCCACAGTGTATAAGAAAAATTGGACCAATTCTGCACATGTGGTGTATGCGTTATGAAGCTAAACATACATTTTTTAAAACACAATTGAAAAGTTTCAAAAACATCACCAAAACACTAGCCAAAAAGCACCAGTTTTGTACTGCGATGCACTGGGAGTCTTTTAGCCAGTACAGATCGTCTCTTGGCCCAGGGAAGATGGTAGAACTCAGTGAACTTAAAGGTGGCCAAGAAATTGCTTCCAAACTAGGAGTGGTAATGTCAGATGTTGTCTATTCTGTAAAGTGGATCAAACACCATGGCACAGAGTATCGCCCTGACTTTATTATCTGTACAGAAGTAGCATGTGAGATGCCAGAGTTTTTTAAGATCAAGACTATTGCTGTGAAAGGTGAAAATGTGCTGTTGTGTGGAACACTGATGGAAACTGTATGTTTTGATGACCATTACTATGCTTTTACAGTCAGACTGCATCCAGACAGAGTTTTTAAGGTAGTGAATGTTAATGAGCTGTGTTATTTCAAACCATTTGATCTTCAGATGAAATATGGTACAACAGATTCTGCACTGCATGTAGTGCCATATTGCCATTTAATGCAGACGTGATGTATTTTTGTGTATTTGAATGTTTCCTGAGCCTGACTCTTGTTTTAATAAATGTTTTAAATGTGACATTGTTGAAGTTGTTTTCTTTGTTTTGAAAACATGTTTTAAGAGTTCATTTGACATTGTAGAAGAGTAATTGTTTTACTGTACTTGGACCACAAAGAGAAATACTGACACTTATTAACCTGTTGCAACACCAAATGGGTTTTAAGAATTTTACTCTGAGAGAATTTTTCAATATTAAAGTTGTAAATAAACTCTACGTTAGTGAAATATTAACACCTAATAAGAGTTAATTTCCCCTTAGTGTTAAACTGAGGTAACACTGTTCAGTGTGGACCAGTGTTAAATTTTTACTCAAAATAGAGTTAATTTTACTCTGAAAATTTAACACTATGACAAGAGTAAATTAATCACCGATTCTGAGTGGGACCAAATACACTCGGACCCAGAGTTAAATTTAACTCTTAAAGAGTTCATTTAACACTGCAAAATTTACTGTGTATAGTGACTTCTCCAGTCTCAAAATTATTCAACCCCCTGAATAGAATCCCTCACAACAGCAAAAATATACAAAACAGGTGTTGTCTCAAGCACCCCTGATGAGACTAATCAAGGGCTTCATTAGTAGCACCAGGTGTGCTTGAGCTAGAACACATGAATTACCTGAACTGGGTAGGGGCAGAAAATACATGAAATACCTGAACTGGGTAGGGGCAGAAAATACATGAAATACCTGAACTGGGAAGACAAAGGGTAGTCTACAGTACCTATAGAAAATCATCATACCCTGTCAAAATCCTTACACACACACACACACACACACACACACACACACACACACACACACACACCCTTGTGTATATGTGTGTGTGTATGTATGTGTGTGTGTGTGTATATATATATATATATATATATATATATATATATATATATATATATATATATATATATATATATATATATATATATATATATATATATATATATATATATTGTGTGTGTGTAACACTGGATGGGTGTTAGGCTGTTCATGATGATGATGGTGTGTGTTTAGGGAGGTGTGTGAGTTTCTCTGTGTTTGCTAATAGTGGAATGTGAAATAGAGAATGACTTATGAGTCTAATGAGAATCTTAGACTGTTTAGCAGGAGAGAGAGAGAGAGAGAGAAGGCAAAACCTGCATTAGTGAGATTTCATCATGAAACCCTCCACTGTAGATCAGCTGTATACTTATCTACAGGAACCTCCACTATAACACTGCTTGATACACAAAAATCAGATGACGTCATCGCTTCTGGCGCTGCGACCGAGCGGCGTTCCTTTCTTCTCCTCAGGCTGCAGAAGCAGGTTCAGTCAGTGCTGAGATTCACATTACCGAAGTTCTGGAGCTGCTTTTGTGAGCCACACCTGGCAGCTCCTGTCCACAGGTGAGTTCTACACACCTAAACGGAGCGCTGCATAAAGCCAGGCGCAGGTATTCCTCTCTAACTGACCGCCTCATAACGCAGTGACTTATTTCGGGTTTCTCCTGTAGTTTGTGAAAACTGGGAAAAGAAGAATTCCAGCTTTTTCCCGCTTATCTGACCGAGAGTAACTTTCTGTACGATAGAAAATAATTCCTACAGTTAAAAAGAGTTAAAAAGTAAAAGGTCGTTCTTGTCTTTTTTGTGGTAAGTTTAATGTTCTGCTTTAAAACCTGAGGTAAATTAGACTGAAGCTGTAGCTCAGCTGCTCGCTAAATAACAGTTAGTGGCTGAGATCCAAAATATGGCTTTACTTTAGTTTAATCCAAACTGTACATTAATGTTAATTATAGTTAATTTATTTTAATCTGTTCAGTTTATGTAGTTAATAGCTAAGGGAGCATTTCCATGATCACAGTAGTGTGTGTGTGTGTGTGTGTATCATATGTATGTATGTATGTATGTGTATGTATAAAGGGCGTAAAGGTATGTATATATATATATATATATATATATGATATATATATATATATATATATGAGCATACAGTCACACAGACGTGCCAAGGAATTTGGCTACATGTTGTCAAGTATTCCTCTTGTTAAGCCACTCCTGAACCACAGACAACGTCAGAGGCATCTTCCCTGGGCTAAGGAGAAGAAAGAACTGGACTGTTGCCCAGTGGTCCAATATCCTCTTTTTCAGATGGGAGACAAGTTTTGTATTTCATTTGGAAACCAAGGTCCTAGAGTCTGGAGGAAGGGTAGAGAAGCTCATAGCTCAAGTTGCTTGAAGTCCAGTGTTCAGTTTCCACAGTCTGTGATGATTTGGGGGTGCACAATGTCATCTGCTGGTGTTGGTCCATTGTGTTTTTGAAAACCAAAGTCCACTCGCACCTGTTTACCGCTGAAATTTTGGAGCACTTTCATGCTTCCTTTCCAGCTGACTAGCTTTTTTGAAGATGCTGACTTTCATTTTCCAGCAGGGATTTTAACCCGCCCACACTCGCCAGCAACGTGCCAAAAGCAAATGACCATGGGTGCTGAGGTGCGCTTGAGCTGGGCCAGCAAACTCACTACACCTGAACCTCATAGAGAATCTATGGGGTATTGTCAAGAGGAAAACAGAAACAGTTATATTCCAAAAAAATGCAGATGAGCTTGAAGGTCACTGTCAAAAGAAACCTACTTCCAGCTACCACCTCAGCAGTGCCACAAACTGATGAATATCTTCCATGCCACGCTTCGCCGAATTGACTCAGTATTTCAAGCAAAGGAGTCAACCAAGTGGCGCTGAAGCGCATGTACAGTAAATGAACATTTATACTTTCCAGAAGGCCAACACTCCACTAAAAATGCTTTTTTACTGGCCTTATAAGAGAAGCATTCCTCAATTTGCTGGAGATAG